>CM074292.1:15109779-15162279 GCA_037194245.1 Opsariichthys bidens | reverse complement strand
TCAGTTTTGTTAAACTCCAGACTTGTAAAATATCCTGTGAAAATTAAGTTAAAAAAGGCAGCTGTGGTTGCCAAGAATTTACCACTAAAAATATGGTGACAATGTTGGGAATCAGAGTTCATCATCAGGAAACATGGCCCATACACATTTGCAGACGGTGTGCATTCGACATAGTAATATATAAACACTAAAATGATGCAATAAACATGAACTAAAAACATAAAATATAACATAAAACATCCTATTGTACATTACTAATATTAAAAAATGATAAGAAACAAAATTATTTACATATAACATAATCATGTGTCAGACAGAGAATTCTGGGAATGTCATTTTACTGTTTATCCATTGTAAATATATACACAGTATATATATATTTTTACAGTGTACAAAGCAAGAGATCAGAGTTAAATCATGCTTCAGTTGAAAGACATTCAGTATGCGGCATACATGCAATGTTTTTGTTCGGATTTTCAAGAGACAACAGTACAATCAACATCATTAAAATTCCTGCAGGGCATCCACTAATAGTAGCTCACAGTATGTTGTTAGTACAGTAGCAATATTTCAAACACAAATGAGTTCCTCAGAGCTACCCTTCTAAATTCTCTTTCTCATTTACACTTTCTAAACCACTGGCCGAGGGTCTAGGCCTTACACGTGTACTCGGCTGAATACTTTTTTCCATCATGACAACAATGGATATAGTCTGATTATGCGAAGCAGATATTGTGTACACTAAGCCAGCAGGGTTAATGTGCTGCTGCTAGCCTAGCACTGCCTCAGATGAGAGTTTACAGACTGTAGGCCACTACACTCCACTGCAATTGACACTTTCATTTCGCAAATCTGCATCATGCGTCAAGCACCCAATGAAATTTATACAAGAAGAATTTTTTCTTTGGAACATTGAATTTAAATTTCAACTTCGACACGCTAGTGAATACGAATGTGAAATCTTAGACCAAAATAAAGTTTGTTTATTTGTTTAGCAGCCAAGGTCACCATGAGTTAAAATCAATGGCAGTCTACGCTATGCTATTGACTGGTCTGGCTAGCTTGTGCCAAAACAGAGTTCAGCCCCCTGAACAACCCACATTTACGCTCAGATTATCTGATATTGAGAAAGAACTATACGTGTAATTTTGGATATCTGTAAATGTTTGAATTTAAAGTTACTGGGTTTTTTTTAAGGCTGAACATTACATGTATTATTTAAAGTGCCCCATTATGAATTTTTTTTAATATTACCTTTTGAGCACTTTGAAATATTTGTTTGTGAATGCAAAAGTTCTGCAAAGTTTTAAAGCTCAAAGTGCACGACAATTAAAGTTATTGTCTCCTACAAGAAAGAATCGGTTCCGAACTGCCGAAACAAGTCGTCAGCAATTCCAGTCTCACGACCTACGTAACAATGTAACAAATTTGCATAATGCCAACTAAACATCTACTTTGACCCTCAAACACTGTAGATGTAGCTGAGACCTGGAAGAGTTTGGCTCATGTTGTCGAGCTGTTGAGAAGACGCTGTTTTCAACACTGTGAATCCACTTTGCATGTACTTCCAAAAGATGAGGACTCGCACTGGAATTGATATGGAAAAAACTGACACCGTTTTTATTGTTCGTGTCATTGCGTATACAAGCCCTCGGATCGGGTAACGGACGTTTTCTTTCTGGGCCATCTGACCAATCAGAGAGGCGCTGGCTCTCGGAAAGGGAGGGTTTAGAGAGACTGAATCTTCTAAAAAACTGTTTTCAGACTATTTGAGATATGAGGAGAAGTGCTATATATATTATGAGAAAATTAAAGTTTACTTTGATGCATATAAATCTATTGTAGGAGACCTCCAAAACAAATCATACATCATTACAATTAGAAACATTTCTGCAAAAACATCTCCAGAAAATCCCCATCATACAGCCACATCTAAAAAAGGGGCACATAAAAACCTCTGATCCTGATATTCTGAGATATCTGTCTCTGAGGCAGATGCTGTGGCACTGGATTCCAAATTTAGCCAGGGCAAGAGTAGCCCTTGCCAAAAGCAGGCCATCCTCTGAAGATAGTCAGGGGATGGAGTAGCAAAGTATTTGATCGTGAAAAGACCAAGTGTAAACGTCCTCCAAGAAATATTTCAGACAGCCAGGCCACAAAAAAAAAAAAAACTTTTCCAAAACACAACTACATGAGCGAACAGTCATGGGTAACACGCATGTATGGTGCAACAGCAAAATTCAAAGACTCCTTGTCATATGGGAAAGGAAGGATTCAACACAAAATCGTGGTGGTTAAGATTAGCAGTGTCACAGAGCCCTATAAAGAGTTTTGAATTATATTGCAGACACACATTTAAGTGGGCAAATGTACATGGGCATTCCCAATTGGATAGCAATCAGAGATTAATCACAAAACACAAAGTGAATTAAGTATACTGTAAATACATTGTGCAGTTAATAAATAACTCAAGTAGTTCAATGTTTTTCACAAATAATCTTGATCAGTAAATGAAACACTTTTCTAGAAACTGCTCTAAAAGAGTAAAAAAGAAAAAAAATGACCACAGTAAACGAACAGGTGGCTTTGACAGAAAAATATGAGTTTTGTCTGAAATATAAAACATGGCTGCATACATTTTTTGTACAAAAATTAAATAATTAATTTGTCTTCTCTAAAGGGGGTCCACTGTAGAGGCAGACCACTAGTGAAAATGCTTAATTTGTTTGATTATTATTTTTTTTTCTCTAATTTAAGTTTGGCATGAAACAGAAGTTGTCATCGTCTTCCCCATGACATTTGACCAAGAGAAACAGCTTCTTGAACGAGAATAAATGTAGGGTGGGATTTTATTTTATCCATCGGGAATTGATTGGATCATGGGAATGTTGTCGTTTGCAATTGCTGTGATGTCCCTTGCACCACGGAACACTTCAGAGAAGAAAAGAGATTGGTGGGAGGGTTCGTTTTTTGATTAAAGACTGTGATGACATGAATTTAAAGAAACATAATAATAATAATGATGTGCACAGACAAATCATTTATAATAAACACTGCAATATTACATAAATGTCAAATTTGATTTACAACTTAATAAAATTATAAAATATAACAATTTGCATTGACTATAAAAATTATATTTCATTATATGTTGTTTTGATATGTCCTTCATTTGCTTTAATGACTCCAAAAAACTTTCATCATGTTATCCCAGCACAATCTGAGAATGTTCTAAAGAACCTTGTGGGCTTCAATGGAAGCAAAATATTTAATTTAAGGAAATATGACCTTCAGTACAAATGAGTTAACATGGTCAGTCCCACATTGGCTTACATTCGATATAGTCATGAAAAAAAAGGTGCAAATATTCTTCAGAATATTAAAAGTTTAAGAGAAATATTTCACAGGTTTTTAATATAATCTTTTTTGGGCCTAGTACTGAAGATTGTCAACCACAGAGTTTGCTTTTCTCATCTTTTCTGAAGACCAAATAGATGGTTTACGACCCAGTGAATCTATCTACTGCAATGGGAACACACAGTTCTGTTACGCAAACTTTGAGCTCACCCTTTGATAAAGGATCATTTCTTAAAAGGTATTCATCCAAAAATAAAAAATTATTCCATAATTTACTCACCCTCAAGCCATCCTTGGTGCATATGACTTTCTTCTTTCAGCCGAACACATTCGGAGTTATATTTATAATATTAAATAATATCCTGGATCTTCCCAGCTTTGTAATGGCATTGAATAGCGCCCACATTTTGAAGCCCAAAAAGCTCAACCATCCATCATAAATGTAATCCATAAGACTCCATTGGGTTAATAAACGCCTTCTGATGAAAAGCACTATTTGAGTATTTGTAAGAATTTTTTTTTTTCTATTTAAAACTCTCTAAACTATAATAACTGGCTTCCGGCAACGGCCACGCATTCACAAGAGAGTCGAGGTCCAGCAGAAGGGTAACCTCTGACCCGACGTATGACGTAGAGTATCAAATCAAAATTTATTTATAAAGCACAATAAAAACAACAGTAGTTGACCACTGTGCTGTACAACACTATACTAAAATAAGCATAAAAAGTAAATAAATACAATAAAGAAAGCGTAGTAAATCAAAACACCAATAAACGATGGGGCCTCGATGGGGGAGGAAAGATTTTTAACTTGGATGCAAGTTCAGTTTCTGATGAAACTAATCTGAGGGAAACCGGAAGACTATTTCACAGTTTGGGCCAGTTTTGAGTAAGCTTGGTAAGAATTGACAAATGCGGAAGTGCAGAGGATAAAGCAAAACAAAATGCCAGTCTAATTTAGAATACATTCAGAATTTTTATAGAAAAGTGTCACAGGATTTCGATAGAAGAAGTGCTACATCCTACATCAGGTCAGAGGTCACCCTTCTGCTGGGAAACGCATACGGCCCACCACTTCAGAAGGCATTTATTAATCCTCTGGAGTCAAAAGGATTACTTTTATCATGGATGTATGCGCTTTTTGGAACTTCAAAAACACGGGCACTAAATCCCATTACCAAGCTGGGAAGAGCCACGATGTTATTTAATATAACTCTGATTGTGTTCATCTGAAAGAAAGAGGTCATATACACCTGGATGGCTTAAGGGTGAGTAAAGATTTTTTTTTTATTCTTGGCTGAACTAGTCCTTAAGGTCATATTGACTCTCAGCAATGTATAGTGGTCTAGTATGTAACCAAAAAGTGAGGGAGGGGATAGAGATGAGTGCTCAGGGTGGTCCCCTCAGACTAGGCCCAGACTCTCTGCTGACCCACTTTCATCTTAACACAAGAAGCACAGTCGCACTCCGTAGCCAACACCACTACAAGAACATTAGCTGAATAAGGAGGTGATGAAGATAGAGTCGGACTATATGCACAGCCCTCCATGTTACTGTAAGGATTTGTTAGTAACCTTCAGGCCTGGCACAAAATGGAGACCGGAGTTTTTTTACTACACAACGGAAAGGTCAAATATCGCTATATAGGACAGACTATAAACGAACGCTGCTTCAAATGGGGGTCAATGCAGAATCTTTACTGCATGCAGTATGTTAGCTTGCAGTCCTATTTCCGTGGCCCGATCGCTCGCCGTCCCTCCCTCTCTCATGCTCTCATTCTCTTCTCAATCATCTCATGCAAATCCTTCATACAGTCCCACTAGTGATGTCAGCATCTGGGATGTCCAGAACTGGGGTGGATATTTTTAGCCTGGTGCAACGAGTGATAGTATGTGTAGAAGAGAGAGAGAGAGAAAAAAATAGAACGACAGAGCGAATCTGTGTTGTGAGGAAACAATGAGACAGTCCATGTTAAAATAGGTGTGTGTGTGTGTTTGTCAGAACAGGAATAGCGAGATACATTATATGAGGACTTACACACGCATGTGTAAAAGATGTGCGTGCCGTGCATGTGTCATTATTAATGCAAAAGATCCCAAAGGCTTAACCGAGTTCCTCACAGTGGCTGGATGATTTCTACAAATCTATCAGCTGACTGGAGGTGGAGACCAACGATTTATTCAAGCACAGCCTCTTCTATCTCTCTCTCACATTACTACTGAGGCCAGGCTGTTACTGCACCAGCATGGCCTCGTTCCTCTCCCACGCCTAAATCAGGGACTCTTGTCACAGCTGGGCCAGTGCGTACGTGTGAGCGTGTGTAGTTACTTTGAGCCACTAACTACGGTTCAGTTGAAAACAGGCAAGCAAGATAAAACCCTTAGTCAACTGACACTATTTTAATTTCTTAATGCGCAATCCTGGTTTCATTGATTTATAGGTGCAAAAAAAAAAAAAGATTGGCTGTGTAATATTTTTCCAGAATGTTTTAGCGATAAATTGACTTTCTTTTTCTGCTTGGATCACTTAGGTCAGGCACGCTTTTGGATAATGTTAATCAACTGCCAAATAGCTACTTGGGCATTGTTTTAGCGAACTCATTCATTGCAATTCAATTTTGGCATGTAACACCCACTTTTCACCATCATAAAACGCAAACTTTTTTTTCCATTGAATATCCTGTTCATTGGAAATACATTACAGAAGTAAAAGTGGGTTGTAAACTGAAAGGACACATTTTGCACTGGAAGAATTTTTATTTTTTGTAGGAACACATTTTATATAAGATGTCGGTTTTGCTAATAGTGTAGGATTCAGTAAAAGTTTCCAAAGACACATACAAGAACTATAATATACCGTTCAAAAGTTTGGGGTCAGTAAGAATGATTTTTTTTATTTGCAAGGACGCAATAAATAGATCAATCAAACATAACAGTACTTACTCAAGGCTTTTACACTGTTAAAAAAAAACATTGTATTTCAGAAAAATCCTGATCCAATTTAAAGACTCCTGAAAGTAGGTATCATAGTTTCCACAGAAATACTTGGAATGACAGTGCATCTTCTTCATGCCCATTATTGTAAAAAGGGTCAGCTAACTTTACTTGCAGTAAGGCCCCTGAGGTTTTCAAGGATATGTCTGTATACCGTGATTACCCTGCACTGACAACAAGTAAGCACAGTTAAGGACACTCTTGACAGCTACTGTAGGCACACAGTAAAGCTGGTTGGTAAAATGACACCCTTCGGAAAAGGACACAAGTCATTACAGGAGTTTTTGCTGCACTGATCCATGTGCTGCAGTTATCTGTGCTTTTATTACAAAGTCTGTTTTTCACACAAATTATTATTACAGGAGCATTATCGATTAATAAAGACTTATTTTGGTGCGATTTCTTGCACGATATTATGTTATGACCTCGAAACACTTTTATAGTGCATGACTTCTCATAACCAGCTCTATATGTATGGCTTTTCTGTAGTAGTAAACTTGCTCAGTAGCTCACCTGGTACAACACTGCGCTTGCAACGCGGAGTACGAGTCCCTTGAAACACGAGTCACGATTAAAGAGCATGGCATGCATTTTCGTCTCACGTTTGCTTTCGTTAAAACTATCGGTTAGGTTTAGGGTAGGGTACATTATTTTCAAATGTAAAAGGGCATTAACCTTTTAGCACAACTCACTGCACATATAATATCCGAACTAACGTGATATGTACAACCAACTTAAAACCTTTACAGATACAACTGAAACATGCTTTTAGCACCACTCACTGGACATTCCAATTATTCATTTAAAAAGTGTAGCAAAATATGCAAGGAACATATCATTTTGCAAAAAATTTTGCATTGAGCCCATCACACAAAACTATCGTATGTCACTTGACAGCCATAGTGATGGAAAAGTGCAGCTCAAACATTCTCTTAAACAACTCCTTTTGTGTTCTATGGTGGAAGATTTGGAATACCAAGTAAATTCTGACAACAAAGCGACAGATGGCAAAACAACAGCCTCTAAATCACTTGGCTGCAAAGGAATTGCCACATTAAAAAAGTGAGACCTGAAAAGAAAGAAAAAAGTGATAATCTAGGTGTAGACACTTGTATCTGTCTCAGAGTACAGACAATTTAAACCTCATCTGGTAAACACTAGTTTGCTTTGTGGCACTTTCCATGGAGTATAAAATAGGGTCTGATGAAGCGAACACTTTTTCAACAACTGGTCAGAGAAAGGAGGTATTTAACGTAATAAAATGTTGATTGTCAGTGTCAGAAAGTCAAACTATAATTTATATGAACGGTGTATTTAACATGAGATTTTTAAGTTACCAAAAATGGATCAAATGTTACTGAAGCATCATTTCCTAATACCAAAAGAAATCGTATTTGTTTGATCTTTATTCTCACAATAGTTTTAGTAACATTTTATGGATGCTGTGACTACAATCTGTGCTAATTTATTTGTCTTCATGCCATGCTGTAGAAAGTGGTAATTAAAATTAGAACATTTGAAAAGATTTTTTTACTACATTACACTGAACTTCAATTCTGTAAAATCATGACACTATGATTTCAATTGGTGCATACAAGAAGGTCAAGACCTCTGGGATGGGACAGGCTTGGTTAATCAAACACTACCTAATACTTGATCAAAGACATCTAATAATTTTCTCAACAAAACATGGAATTTGTGCCATAAATGCTTTACAAAAAACATAATGGGACACCAAAATGCAACCTGTTTGTGAGTGTTGCTCAGAATGCTTAAAGCTAGGAGAACTTGAAGAATTCTTCCTCTTCTCAGCCTCTGTGCTAAATCCTCACAGCTCATGAACATATACACACATGACGAGACAAACATACAAGCATTTGTACATGACATCTGTATAAGCACCAAATTCACTGGAAACTTTCTTTACCTTAATAAACACCGATCAGTTGGTTTATCATAGAGATGCGTCATCTTTCCATTTCACCATTGAGCTCCTCTACATGCCTGACCAGCTCTCCAGCTGAACATTACGGACAATAACAGAAGACTCACAACCAAAATGGAGAAAAGCAGCCATGAATCCTGAGGCCATCTCACAATCTCTCTCATTACACTCGTACAACAGGGAAACCAGCTGCCAGAATTGTTACTCATGACGCTACAAACTTAATGCTGTAAAACCCTTGCTGGGACCAAAATGGTGGATGCATGATGCTTGATTCATCCTTTCCTTTCCTCATATGTTGTTGCGATTGCTTCACCACCAATCAGCATATCAAATACAGAAACCATACATGCCCAGTTAAACAAGACACACTGATGATGGAGAAGGTTACGAATGCGCTAGGCTAACAAATCTTTACGGCAGGGTTCCTCAAATCCAGCCCTGGAGTGCCACTGCCCTGCTGAGCTTAGATCCAATCCTACTCAAAGACACCTGAGCAAGCTAGTCAAGGTTTTCAGAGTTACAAGAGAATTACAGGTATGCGAGTTTGATCAGGCTTTGAGCTAGATTCTACAGGGCGGTATCCCTTCAGGACCAGATTTGAGGAACCCTGATTTACAGCCTCTGGTCCAAGGTGAATCAGAGGTCCTGGGGGACCCACCTGGTGTCATGTAGCCCCGCGGAGAAGGGGAGATGTGGGACGGTGGAGGGGGCGGTGGAAAGTGCTTATGGTGGTGGTAGTCCTTCTCACTGCGAGTGCGGATGCGCTCTAAGGCCCGCTCCGATAGATCCGAGCTGGGCCAGGCCCGCCTGAGGTTGGAGCTGCGGGTCTTCTTCATGCCGGCAGGTTACCCGTGACGGGGAGAAGGGGGGGGAGAGAGGGAAGAGGGTAAGGGGAGGGAGGGGGTGGGGAGTAACCTGAGGTTCAGTCCCTCCCCCACATTGGCAGGGGACACCCCAGTCCAGGTATCAGGCCAGAGTCATGGTAAGGGCGCTCTCGCACATGCACACGTGCGTACGCATATACACACATACGCGCACGTACGCACGCGAACCGGGGGTGACACGTGGCGGCGCAGGCGGGCGTGCTCAGTGGTTGGAGGTGGGCGTGGGAGCGCTGGGCTGGGCTGTCCTCTGAGGCATCACCCTTGGCTGGAACAAATCCCGCCGACCCCCCGCCAAACATCCGGATTCATGTGCCACGAAGGGCACATTACATCGCCAGGCACTGCGGGGATGGGAGAAGAGGGGGACGGCGGGGTGGGACGAGAAGGAAAACGAGAAGTGGCACGAAGACGATTCCGGACAGTGCGTGTGTACCGATAAACACACATATGAGTTTAAGCAAGGTGCATCACGATGAAAGGATGGAGTGATGAAGGAAGATAGAGGAGGGAGGATAAGGTAATGTGGAGGGAGGGAGGGAGGGAGGGAGGGAGAGAGAGGAAAGAGAGAGAGAGAGAGAGAGAGAGAGAGAGAGAGAGAGCACGAGAGAGGAAAGAGAGAGAGAGAGAGAGAGAGAGAGAGAGAGAGAGAGAGAGAGAGAGAGAGAGAGAGAGACAGAGAGAGGAGAGGAGAGAGAGAGAGAGAGAGAGAGGAGAGAGAGAGAGAGAGAGAGAGAGAGAGAGAGAGAGAGAGAGAGAGGCCTGCCTGTCCAACAATAGCCCAATTCAGCACGGCGGCGGCAGCCCCACGGACAAGTCCGCTGAAAAACAAAAGGCCTGCCTGGGAAAGAGGGAGGGAAAAAAAAAAGAAGAAAGGCGAGAACAGCCTCTGAGGTGACCTCGAAGCTTTGGTGATCTCAGTCCGCAGACAAGCCCTTGTCAGCCTCCCTCCTCTCCAGCTCTGCCACTAGCCTCCGACGAAAACGACGCCACGCGCAAGGGGAGGGCAGAAAAACCGCGACGAGGGGGAAGGTGGAAAAAATGGAATCTGCAGATGCGGAAGAATGGTCCTCCTCTTTTGTTCCGTAATTCCACAGTGAAGGAGGACGGCGGCTGCGAGGCTACATGCTCATTCACGCGACTACATCTTGTCTCCGAGGCTCCCTCCTCTTTCAATGCTGCTGCCGTCGCTGCTGCTGCTAACACTGCTGCTGCCAGCACCTTATGAAAGGGGTGTGTGTGTGTGTGTGTGTGTGTGTGTGTGAGAGTGAATGTGTGAGTGAGGGGGGAGGCAGGAGAGCAGCAGAGCAAGCGATCGAGTGTGTGAGCGCGCGGCAGAGGCTCTACGTGAGCGTGCGTGTTTCAGAGTACGACTAGCGTGGATGGAGAAGAAATATGGGGAGAAAAGGAAATAGCAGGAAATTAAAAGACTGAATGGGAAATACACGCAGACCATAGCAGGTGCCCTGGAATAACAAGTGCGTATCCTGTCCACCTAACCTGCTTTACTTCTATGCTAAAAGTATTTGTTCTTTTCAACAAATCATACTAGCCCCAAAAATTCTCCCATCATCTACTCACCCTCATGCTGTCCCAGATGAATATGACTTTTGCTCTTCTGTGGAACACAAACAGAGAATTTTAAGAAAAACAATCCATCTTGGTGAGTCCATTTAATGCAAACGGATGGGTCTTTCAAGGGGATGCTTAAAAAAATGGTAAATCCATACGACCACAGTTGATGAGTCAATGTCTTCCGAAGCAAAACAACAGGTGTATATGAGAAAAATTAATAACATTTTGGTAACACTTTACATTAAGGTTTCTTTGTTAACATTAGTTAATGAATTAACTAACAGGAACTAACCATGTATTTGTTAATATTGGTTAACATTAGTTAGGCCCAATAAAAATCCAGCAGTTCATTGTTTTTTCATGTTAGTTCACAAAGCATTAACTCATGTTAACAAATACAACTCTTGATTTTAATAATGTATAAGTAAATGTTGAAATTAACATTAACAAAGTTTAATAGATTCTGTAGAAGAGCAGTTCATTATTAGTTCATGTTAACTCATCTTAACTGTATTGTAAAATGTTACTAATATTTTAAAACATTTAAGATTATAAACGATCACTTCCTGCCAACTGTTATACATCCTTGTGCTTGATGCAAGCGCATTGTGAAAATCACTCAAGGAGTGCTGACAGTTTACAATGTAAAAAGTTACAAATATTAGTCTTACACACACCAATGAATGGGGTCATATAGACAACCATCATGTTCATTTTGCGTCGTTTTTGAAGGGGAAACCTATTCATTTGCATTATATGGACTCAGAAAGGGATTATTTTTCTAAAAATCTCTAGAGTTCCACAGAAGCACAAAAGTCATATTCACGGTACGGGACGGTATGAGCGCGAGTAAATGATGAGAGAATTTTAATTTGGGGTTGGAGTATCCCTTTAAATGAAGAATAGCAGGACAGAGCTGAATAACCAAATGCCTTTGCTGAACATAATTCGTGAAAAACGGTGCACTCAAATTTATCATACTTAATATAAAAAATATGCTTGAAGACTCACATGAGTTGAATATTCCAATAGTCTAATAAAAAAGTGTCCTTGTTACACATTACATGGAAAATAATTTATGCATAATTACAGGCAACCAACCCCAAACCAAACACTATAGTAACAAGGCTATACCTTAACATATAGTGTAACCACCCCCTCCCCCAAATTATTCATCTCACGGAGATCACATGACCAGAAAACGACTCCCTTTATCTTTATTTATCGGTGTCTTTCGCTCACTAAATAAATTAATCATGGCTGACAATGAATATTGTGCACTTGTGTAACTTGCCGTTTTTTTGCAGACCTAAATAGTTGATACTCGAAAATCTGAATAAGATGCCAATAATAATTGAATAACTTGTATGATAGCAGCAGAGGCCATGTATGGGATATGTAGTTTTGTGTTGATCTAAATCAAGAGGAGGAGGAGGAGGTTAGAGGCCAACTAAGCATGACAAAACACCAATGTCTTCCCTTTAAGCTGCTCCCATTCCCTCTGCAATTAAAATGAGAGAGAATGTGACCAAAGCACAAACTCCTTGCCAGAAGGCGCTACGGAGGCTACAGGCTAACAGGCAAGAGGGGGTGTGACACAACATGCTGTGAACATGACCTCTGTGAGTCAGCATTAAAAGTTGCAGGGACTATTTTTTCCCGAAATTTACAGTAGTAAATCTTTTTTTAAAACAAAATGTAACAGAATCTGTGCCTCTCGAGTGTCAGTATATTAACTCTATAACTAATGTGTATTTATACACACCTACCCGGATGTAAATGGCACAAACACATGTGCTTTCTTGTAGTAATGTGTATAGCAAGAACATAACTGTAGAATATCACAATAAAAACCATAATAGCTTATGCACTTAAGCTGATACAATGGAGAGAACAGTTTAGACATTTCTGAGCTTGGCCATAAATTGATTTCCGCAAATACAAAGCTAGGAACATACGTGTACATATTTAAGTACGGGCAACGGCTAATGATTCTAATCGCAGATATTTCATTTTAATCATTCTGCAATTAGTATAATCCTAACATACCATCTAGTGGTACAACAGTGCTACTATGAATCTCAGTTCAATACGTGGAACAAGAACATCTCCTTGTGTGACGCATGACAAATATTACTAGTCAGACTGGCTTTGTTTTTTCTTAACCTATGCTACTGTTCAAAAGTCTGGGGAGAGTAAGATTTTTGCTTTTATATCTGCAAAGATTTCTCCGTTCAGCAAGGCTGCATTTATTTCATCAATTATACAGAGAAAACAGTAATAATGTGAAATCTTATAATTCTTTTTATTTCATCCCATTTTCAAATGTCTTATTCCCGTGATGACAAAGCTGAATTTTCAGCATTACTATTCCAGTTTTCAGTGTCACATGACCTTTCGGAAATCATTCTAATATGCTGTTTTGCTGTTCAAGACACATTTCTTAAGTTATCAATGTAAAAAAAAAAAAATTGCTTAATATTTTAAATGGATTTTTTTTTCTCTTAAATGACACTATTGATTAATTTGATGCATCACTGTTGAAAAAATTGTCAAAACAAAAACTCTTACTGATGCCACGCAGTACAGTCTGATGAGTTCAGTAGTCATATACATGCAATTTTTAAAGTTTCTTTTTTAGTATTAACATTATTTAGTGTTAGTGTGAGAAAGGCGACGCAATTCAACAGCCCCATGTCAATAAATCTCCTAAATGGTAAATACTCTTCTACTCCTACTGACTGAGGCCATTCAGCAGGTTCAGCTCAGGTACATTTGAGGAGGTAGGCCTTGTGCTAACCTCTTCCTCACACCGTCCTATCTCCGTCTGCCTGCTCATCAGCTGAAATTACTAACTATCCTGGCTTGGCTGCGGATTGGCCGGCAGGAGATTGGATTAGAGAGAGAAAGGGAGAAGAAAAAAAAAAAAAAAGAGTGAAGGCGAAGCTGCTCTGGTTCATTCATACAAAAAGGAAAGGGGGGAAAAAAAACACCAGCCATCTTATTTCGGAGCCGCAACAGCAGCCGTAACCATGGCGACGTTGCTTGATGAGCTCATAGGCTCTGCAGTAGGACATCTCTAAAAGGTGAATAGTGGAGAGTAGACACCGCTAAAAATAATGGAGAGGGGCTAAGGAGGATTTGATTGCTTTTTAGGAGCCTTTTTGTAATCGATAAAAACAAGCATTAGATTAAATTGTTATGGTTATTACCGACAAAACCGATCTCTCTCTCATATCTATATCGGTCTCTATATCAGTCTCTATATAGATCTATGTATCTATATCTATATATATATCTATATATCTGTCTCTATATGTCTCTATATATTGATCTCTCGCTCTCATATATACACACACACATTTATATATATATATATACACACAAACAAAATAAGTCATTAAAATAACAGAAATATAATCAAGATCACCTTTATTAGTTTCCTTTATTAATGTTATTTTCATTCCTCAGTTTTCATTTGTGACCCTGGACCACAAAACCACCAGTCATAAGGATCAATTTAAAAAAAAAAAAAAAAAAAAAAAAATTGAGATTTATACATTATCTGAAAGCTGAAAGAATAAGCTGTATGATGTATGGTTTGACAGGATAGGGCAATATGTGACAAGTATTTGAAAATCTGGAATCTGAGGGTGCAAAAAAAAAAAAAAAATCAAAATATTGAGGAAAGTCCTTGGAAATGCATTTCCACTCACAAAAATAAGTTTGTGATATATTTATGATAAAACAATTTTACAAACTATCTTCATGGAACATGACCTTTAATTAATATATCCTAATGATTTTAGAGAAAAAAAAAATAATATATATATATATATATATATATATATATATATATATAATTATTATTATTATTTTTTTTAAATAAATATATATATATATATTTTTAAAATCTATAATTTTGACCCATACAATGTCTATTGCTGGTTGGCTTTCACTACAAGCATATATTCGTGCAACTTATGACTGGTTTTGTGGTCCAGTGTCACAATTGTTTAATTGTTTCGTCTCAACTTGATCTATCATGTGTCTGAGCTATAGATTTTGTTTTGCTTTATTCATATAATATTTTTGCGATGAATCAAAGCTACATTAATGTGCTACAATTGTAATGTAATCATTAATAATTAACTAAAATGTTAATCTTCCCATTTTATTTTTACAATTAAAATTCTACTTAACATATTTCAGTATTTATGATGTCATTCAAAGACTTCACTTCCGTGATTTACATTAAAACACTATAGGGTCAAAGACGAAAAAGTGTTTCAAAACATCAGAATGGATTTATTCGGAGTAAAAATTAAATATACATTTTTACCATGATTTATATCATTGTAACAATCTTGTCAGGGATATTTACAAAACAAATCTATTTATGCCACATTAAAGACTAATTACTTTTACCCCAAATTCTAATTAACTGTAATTTAACATTTTTAAACATTGCCACTATCCTAGATTTTGCCCATTTGTCCGCAAGATTTTTTACTCATTTAAAATAAAATTTAGTATCCTCACTTATTCTTTCATATATTTTAATACATATAGGCCAGAATAAGTATGTTTCAATTTTTACATAAAAATAAGTGTTACACTGAATGACAATGGAACATTATTTCAGCCACATTTTGTTCTCCCAAAACTTATTTGAAACCTTAAAAGTAGACATTTTACTTGCATTTAATGTTCTTTCTATGCATATAAAATCACTTTAGTAAATGTATTTTGATGCGGACATTAATGTCTTTGACCCTATGGCAGAAGGCTAGACACAGATGAAAATTATACTCCATGCCTCTAGATGGCAGCAATGCATCAATCCATGTCAAGAGTTTATGTCTGTCAGCCAGGCAAGTGGAACATATGTCTTGATCAATAAATAAGCCTTTCATAAACAGCAGTTAGACTCCACACAAACTCACATTAGCAGACTGCTTTAAAGTCATGTCACTTTTGACAAATATCAACAGTCATAATACGAGTAAGAGAACATGAGGTTACATTGTGATGTAATTGTCATGTAAATTAATGCTTGAATTTAAAAAAAAAAAAAAACATTAAATTAACATTTAATAAATTACAATAAAACTGATATAGTTGCATTTTTTACTTTATTATAAATCAATAAATCAAAGTAGAATTCAGCATGATGTAATAATAATTAATAAATAAATAAATGTATTTGGCCTAAACGTAATATTCCGAAACTCCACAAACAATTTAGACAGACAAGACCACATTTTGTCGGTCATGAGTGACACTATAATACAGTGCACAGACAGTTCCACAAAACCCGTCTAATCCAAGTTGAAATTCTTTGAACAGAGTGTGACCGTGACAGTTGAGTTTTAAAAAGGGCTGAAAAGAAACACTGTACAAATTCTCCATTATAATAGGGAATGAAACGACAAGACTTGATTACAGCTCGTTAAATAGTGCAGAAACTTACAAAAACAAAGCAAAAACAGAGGGGCACTGGCATGATATCAAGCTTTTTTCAAGCTCCAAAACATTTGACAGGGCGTTGAATAAGAATAAGGCTAACTTAAGGAATGTTTGGAGGTTTTCAGTGAATGCTTTGTTTCTTGAATAGACCTACTGAGCCCTAATAAGATAAAATAGTCCAACTATTTGCTTCCACCCAAATGTCATCCATTTTGACTCGGGAAATGGTTTCTCAGGCCGAATTTACACTGCAGGTCTTGATGCCCCATTCCAATTTGTTGACTATATTTGATTTTTTTTGAAGACCAGCTTACATAAATCTGACCCATATGCAATATCTGCATTGACAGATATCAACTTGGCGAAACACCCAACCCAAGGTAGACGTACTGACCCGGAAAAAGCTTAGGCCAAAAAGGTTTACAATGGACAAAGACGAAATCATAATACAAGCTTTGCTTTCTGCACCAAAGTCAGCAAAACATTGGGTTGAGACTTCCTCCTCCTTTGCGGCATTAAAAAGAGTCATGTGATCGCGGTCGGCGTCCACCTGAGTTTCAATTATGTCACGAAGCACATTGACAGGGGTATATCCCTTCTGTCCGTCCACTTACATGGCAGATCCAAATGCATGCATCTTATTCACAGCAGATTTATTTCCTCATATGAATAAGCAAGGCCTGAAACTGATCTGAGAATATCGGAATCCATGAGCATTTTTCCTGCTTACATGTTCGTGGGTCATATCCGATCCGTGCCACATCAGAGGAAAAAAAACATCCGAATTGGATCACTTGAACCATGTAATGTAAATGCAGCCATGCATATACAATTGAGCACATGAAAATTCCCAATAAACCATCAATAAACAGTCCATTAATAAACTACACCTGACCAAAAAATGAAAAGGTTTCAATGAAAGGTTTTCAACCGAATAAAATGCACATTTTCCTCACACTCAATCTTTGAATTATTTTCAAAAAAGGTTTTAAATATAATTTACAAGGAAAAAAACTTTGCGGATAAAACATTAGAAAGTTCTCCATTAAAAAATCTAATATTATGGTTATCATTTCAAGAATTCCATTCTTTTGAGGTGGCTTTCATCTTCATTATGACTTCAGGACGTTGTATCACCCTGACATGTCAGTGACAATTATATCGAGAAAATATCCAATCTGAAGATATGCACTAACAGTGTAAGTCTGCTAAATAGGTGTCTTTGAAGCAACAGTATGGCACAAATATATATTGTGTACACCACTCCATTAAAGCTTTAAGACTTTGTATTAATCAGAAGAACAAACTGAAAGACTATTGTCTTTATCACAGTAATTTCCCCCTTTCAAAGCACTCTATAAATGTCAGAATAACATTTCAAGTGGGAACTCGTCAGGTTGTAGAATCTCCACAGGCTGTCCTTCATTTAAGAGTACAGGTTTGACTGAATGGCATAGCTGTAAAATGGCTTTTTTTTATTTAAGCAAGCAAGGAGAAAGCATTCAAAAGGAGGACATTTAAAATCATGAATGGGCTAAAAAAAAAAAAAAACTATCAAAGCACTAGCACATTTATTGTGCCGGCTGGAACTTTAGAGAATGACTGCGCCCCTAAAGCCAAACAGAGCAAACAACTGTGAAATGAACTGAGATTTGTGCAGAAACTTCTCAGAGAAACTTCTCAGGGTCTCTTGTGAGTCTACACACACAGATGATTGATAAGAGCGTGCAAGAATGGCGGTTAGTGAGACGATACTCAGCAAAGTTCTACTAAGGTGACACATGAGTGAAGCGGGAGCGGCAAAAGGTGAAGAGTGCAGGTTAAGCTCCAGGCTAAAGGAGAGGGCTGCTCCGCAACAGATCACAGAGATCACTCTCAGATCCCCTTACAGGCCAAAGATCAAAGCCACAGCTGGGCTTTCAACCGGAAAATTCATCAAAAGTCTATTTGCCCAAAGTGGATATGGACTGACAGGCTAAAATACATAGTTTTATGAATGAAAGTGAAACTTAACATTGTTTTAGGACCATTAACTTTCCTTTGCCGAATTTATGTCATCAAACTGTCGTGAATCTGACAATTGAATGAAATAGGTCACACTATAAACTACAATTACAGTGAAATGATGTGATTTAGCCTGTGTGATTTCACTTAAGTGAAACTATGAATATTCTCGTCAAAATGTACAGAAAAAAATTCTCGACATGGTGTATATGGAAAAAAACTAAAGCCGAAGAAAAAACATTTCAACCAAGTGATTTCAAAAGACACGTCACATAATATAAATGGAACGTCACATGAAATGAAACTGTTCGGAGTTAATGATGCATTAAGATAAATGACTGCTATTTTGGTAACACTTTACAATAAGGTTCATTAGTTAACAGTAATTAACTACATTAGTTAAACTAATAATGAACTGCACTCATACATCATTTATTCATTTTTGTTAATGTTAATTCTAACATTTACTAATACATTATTAAACTCTTGTAGTGCATTAGTTAATGCACTGTGAACTAACATGAACTGTAACATTTATGAAGATTAGTAAATATAGCAACAAATCTATTGCTCATGATTAGTTCATGTTAGTTGCTACAATAACTAATGTTTAACTGATGAACCTTATTGTAAAGTGTTACCCATACTTTTAATATCCCAGAAAGAGGATGTTAAAAAATGACTATCTACAAATAAAAACTTAAAATCATTCAAAATTGTAACGAAGGTCGGAGTCATAGCCGTGTGGCCAAGTGCTCTGACATATGGTGCGGTTGTACTTCAGGTGACCCGAATTCGTCCCGGCTTGAAGTCATTTCCCGGTCCAATTCCTCTTTCACATGATTTCCTGCCTGTCCGGTTAAATAAAGGCAAAAATGTAACTAAAGTGGACTTCCCACAGAAAGTGTCATTACTACACATTATAATCACACCATGTTCATTCGTTGGCCAGATGAGAACTGGCCCCCTGACTGAGCCTGGTTTCTCCCAAGGTTTTCATACTCCATTCTGTCACCTGACACCTTTCTATTACAGTTGCGCAAAAACTTTTGTGATATTTCCTAAATATCGGTTACAAAAAAACCTTTGCGAAATGACGGCGTTTACATTAAGCGAAGTTTATATTAAGCGACTAAAACGTCTTTATTTTCCTCTCGCGATAAGTCATTACAAAAATCATGGCAATTGCACTAGCAATTAGGTTTAATCAAAGGAAGCTTGTTATTCAAGCATTTATGGCAAGGAAAACCCCTTATACATGGGAGCGGACACACATGAGAGGTTTCTCCCTCCTGTGATATTTCAGTTTTCTTTTTTAATAAATCTGCAAAAAAGTCAAGAACTCTGTGTTTTTTCTGTCAATATGGGGTGCTGTGTGTACATTAATGAGGGAAAAAAATGAACTTAAATGATTTTAGCAAATGGCTGCAATATAACAAAGAGTGAAAAATTTAATGGAGTCTGAATACTTTCCTTACCCACTGTATTTTTGATGAAATCTGATAGCTTTCCGACTCCTCAACAGACAGCAATATAACCACCACTTTCAAGTTCCAGAAAGGTAGTAAAGACAAAACACAAAAGAACAACTTTATTCAACAATATCTTCTCCTGTGTGTCATTCTCCTACTGTTTTTACATTCAGCGCTTCAAGGTTTTACGTCAGAAAGCTGGCTCAGTATTGGCAGACGCAGTTCATGAGAGAAGCACTACGCATACGTGTGATGCTGACGCAAGAGCTGGCCAATAATGAGTTGCTGGAAGTAAACAATGTGGGAGAATGACATGGAAGAGAAATTCATTGGTTTTTTTTTTTGTTTGTTTGTTTGTTTTTGGACACAATTATTCTCGTCGCTTCATAAAAATTAAGGTTGAACCACTGCAGTCACATGGACTATTTTAACAATATCTTTACTACCTTTCTGGGCCTTAAAAGTGCTGGTAAAATTGCTATTGGATTTCATCAAAAATATGTTAATTTGTTTTCTAAAGATGAACTAAGGTATTACCGGGATGGAACGACATGAGCGTAAGTAATTAATGACAAATTTTTGGGTGAACCAACCCTTTAATATTCAACAATATTATTGAATTAAATGCACTGACACAAATGGATGAGAACTGAACTTTATAGATGAAATGAACTAATTTAAAAATTGATGACCTTTACGACGGAACTGAATCAACAATGAACTGACTTCGGTTGGATTATGCCACTATTTTCTTTTAGAGCTGAATGAACTGTTTGCATCATTGAATAAATTTCCTGTTATCAGTATAAAGCTGCTTTGAAACAATCTGTATTGTGCAAAGCACTAAATAAAGATGACTTGTGAAAACTTTTGAGCAAAGCTGTAGCCCGCTCTCTAGATGTCAACGTAAGCCCAAGACGACTGTCATATCGGCAAGCACAACTTAAACAAAACATTACGGAGTGCAGCTTTAATTTAAAAACTAGTGCAGAAGTAAATTGAGCAATGTTTCACATGCATGGAAATTTGTGCATCTGTATTTGCGTCAATTTTTTTGTTGAAGGCAGGAGTGCTAGATTTACAATGAGGTGTTGAAAGTGAACCTGCACAAGCATTACAGTCCCGAACACCACATCAGCCAAATATGCAGTAAGACACCACAGATAGAGCACAACTCAACATGACTTACTGCTGACCTCCCCCCCCCCCACACACACACACACACACACACACCTGATGATACATCTAACAAATGTGAACCCCACGGGAACTGGAGAACAAGGAGCAAGTAGAGGCACACAGAAGGTCAATAACACACAATTTAATTAAAATATTATTTACACAATCAGCGTTGATTATATTAAAAAAAAATATGCTGACTCTTCCCAGCTTTGTAATGGGATTGAATGACCCCGGATGAACTGACATATGACATATTGGCGAATACGGAAGCAAAACAAAACCCCGGTCATGAATTAGAAGTCTAAAACGAGAATTTTTAAAGAGAAATGTCAGAGGATTTTGATAAACGAGGAGCAGTTTGTTTGAACTGCAAGAGGCGACTCTCACGTAAGCTTACGCTACTCCTAGTTGAAGCCAGTGATTATATTTTAAAACTTGGATATTTTTCTTACAAAAACCCATCGCTTCGCATAAGGCATTCATTAACCCACTGGAGTCTTATGGATTATGTTTATGAAGGATGGATGTGCTTTTTGGAACTTCAAAAACTTCAATCCCCTTACAAATCTGGGAAGAGCCAGATTGTGTTCAGCTAAAAGAAGCAAGTCATTTTTGGGTGGACTATCCCTTTAAACGCACTCTTGAAATGAGATACAGGACGTATTTGAGACATTATTCAATATATTTTAACAGATTCTCTGAAAAGCACCAAACAAATGGTTAAGACTGGAGTAAAATGTTCACAGACATTGTAAAATAAAACTTTTTCTGTCTCTTTCTAATGTTGGGATCCTTCAGTAAGATGTGAGGAGCAGCAGGTGCTATACACAGCCAGGAACATTAAACTGCGTTTAACTCCTATTGTCAGTTTGCCTGAATTTTATCTTACTTTCACCTGTACAAATGTTTTCTTGTACAATCTGTACCTACCAGCAACATCCAAAATGTAAGCAGCATTAAGAACGAATCCTTTATATAAAATCCGATCCCTATCCTACAGAAAAATGTAAAGTGTAAACAAAATAATTTATTCCAAAAATGGCAAAAAGCAGTTTGATATCACCGATGTAAACCTTCGTCATAACGCTTCTGGCTGGCAAATATTTAATAAGTGTGGAATTTAACAGTTGCAGTCTCTACTGAGGATAGAAATGAAGATCAGATGAGGATGGAACATTGAACAATGATCATCATAAATACAATAGACTCAACAGATTAATGCCATGAATTAAATTTTCATAAATTAAATAAGGATTTGTAAACATTCTATATCTGTAACGTTTATACGTAAATGATTTACATTTTAGACGCTGTCAACACATCAATATTGTACATTTTATTGTCTATGCAAACGTAGGTAAATCTGTAATCGAGCCACATTTTTGCAAAGAACTTCTTTAACTTAAAAGATAAAGTAAAATTTAATTCTCCATGATATATGAAACAGGTACAAGAATGAAAAAAAAAAAAACTTTTGACAGAAAAGTGGAGTATGAACAACTGAGCCAGGCAGACCACACATCCCTACATGATGCTGATTTGCTGATCCATTGGCTATTTCCCTTCATTCTCTTCTGCACTCCTCCCTTTCCTCCTATTGAAGACAAGGCTTCCAGGGCTTGCCACAGAGTTCCCTTTCCTGTCCCCCAGCCTTCCTTCCCATCTGCACCAAAAGCAGACCTGCCACCACAATCCATGTGTATACACGACCTCCAGGGACATTGTACCATCAAGGTCCTCGTATGTTTCCGCCCGTGATCTATGGAGTCATCCACATTCCATTATCAGAGTACTGTCAGACGCCAAGAACTGAAGATGTTTAAAGAGATTCTCACTTTACAACAAATGATTACAATTCTGCAGACGCCTTGAGGAATCTCCTCAAGAGTGTGGTTACCAAAAAGGTTCCAAGTGGTTAGAGTCTTGTGAAATCTAAAACGTCACGGTCTCTGGGCGACCTCCAAGTAATACAAAGACTTCAGAGGTAGCCATCCTAATTTACCCCGAGTATAAATCTTCAACCCATTTCACCCTGACATCCAGAAGAAAATATGGGGCTTTGAGTTACACATCTCGAATTTCTAATCATTTGGAAGAAATAATTTCAGGAGTATTTTATGTCGAAAAAGTGGTGGTCTGCACAGCTAAATGTTCCAAATTGAAATAGACTTGTCTATTTGTCACTATTTTTGCAAGACAAAGCAGCCAGAACAACATTAAAAAGCAGCATGATAACTTACCCGCAACTCTAAAAATGTTCCATCTTTGAATGAAAAACACCCAGGCTGTTTTCTTCACAATCTTTGATAAAAGTCAAATTTCCTGTCTGCAATTACCAGACAGTGTTCAAAGATTTGAAAAAAAAGTTGAGTTAATGTCACCCTTAGCAGATATATCACTGAGCACAAACAACATCCCCACCGCTCACACAAACAGGTATGAACTCTACTTGACACTACTTGTTTGTCATGCTTGTGATAATCACACACCTGAGGAGATCTGTGCTATGTCAAGACATTTTTAGCACTAATGGAAACTTTTAGAACTGTCTAGATGGCGGTGTCTGTTGGCAGGGGTGATGTCTGGGTTATGCATCTAAGGAAATGCATTCTTAGCTTTGAGTCTTCACTTTTGTTCGGTCTGTTTCACTGCAGAGGAGGTAGAAAAACACAATTCAAGAATAGAGTATCTATAACCCTGTCAACAATTAGTTTCTTTAGGAGCATGTTTAATGCCAGCAAGGAAGAACCTCTAATTTAAGTTACAATAGGGGTTACAAAAGGGGTTGGTTTTGTATAAAAGCTGCTGAACTTACTGGTCCAGAACCGTAATTGAGCAAATAAACAAATTTTAAATCCTCATGCGTGTACATAAAATACAGGTACATAAGATCTCATGTTTTTATGCATTTTTGCATGCCCAGGAAAAAACTGACAAGCCAAAAAAAAGTGAACTAATTATAAAGAAAGTTCATTAAAGAATGTTAAATGGCATTAATATGAGGGATGATAAGCAACAATAATCCTTTCATATGGCAATAACTGCACTGTAAACCCAAATAAGTTGGAAAAAATTGAGACAATCAGTCTAAGCAAAGCATGCTGGGATTGCCTCTTTTTAAGTTAAGAAATTCAAATTTTAAGTAAGCAGAACTGGCACTTTTTATTTTGTACTAATATAAATTAATTGTCGTTTACTTGAATGTTTGAATACGATAATTCATGCGTTTAACTTCAAATTTTCATGTAACCTCTATGTGAACATTTTATTAGTGTAAACTTAAACAAGCCAACTGAGAAAAAGCTAATGCGCAAATTTGCTAACATGTCAACATTAGCATGGTTTGGCACTTGATGAATGAGTGCAGCAATATAAAGCTTTCAGCATACTTGCTCTCAATCCAAGCTCCATGCACCATGATGGTAACTCTCCAAAAACCCACATTAACAGAAACTCTTCTAAGTTAGCATAACAAAACATTAATCACAACTAAATCCTACTAAATAAATATTAATCTTGCACATATAAACATTATTTAAACACGTAACTTTTTACCATTTACACTCTCTTTTGAGTGCCCTAGGCAAAAAATGCAGGGAAATAGAAATGCCAGTTTCAGTAAAACTTCAGTTCATCTAAATTAAAAGAAAAGTTGATCAAACTCAAAACAAACAAACAGCTCAGTTTACTTAAAATATATCAGTTCTCTGAACTTGAAAGAAAAAGAAAGTGCTGAATACTCAAGTTAATTTTACTGAACTAATTTGTTTAATTTATGTTTGTCCTACTCAATCCAATTAGTTTGAGCATTAGGGTTTACAAAAGATGGTACATCTTCACAAAAAAACCCCCACAAAAAACGACCAATCTGTAATCAAATTCTTTGCTATACGCTCTTAAAAATAAAGGTTCCAAAAGGATTTTTTTTTTGTAGCGATGCGATACAAGAACTATTTTTGGTTCCTCAAAGAACCTTCAAGTGAAGAACCTTTTTTTCTTAGTGTGAAGAATATTTTAACATCTGAGGCACCTTTTCCCACAGTAAATAACCTTTTTGTGCAATGAAAAGTTCCGTGAATGTTCAAGGTTCTTCTTGGATGTTGGAACCATCAGCGTCAATAAAAAACCCTCTCTTTTTAAGAGTGTAATAACAGCACGTGTTTGCACATGAACTTTTTTTCTGGATTTTTAAGAATTAAATAAATAAATGGATGAATTAAAAAGACTTTTCAGGTAATAAAATCAGACAGCAAACTGACAACTAACCAGCGTGAATGCTTCTTTAAAACTAAACACACAGTCAAAACCATTATAACATTCAAAATGATGAATCAATCATTTTAAAAGTTGGAATGTAGATCAGTTCAAGGAAAAAAGCCTAAACTCAAATCTGCAAATACTAGACATATCCCCACATTCCAAAAGAAATCTTTCAGTACCAGGTGGTGGAATGAGAAGAATTTCCCTGAGTCGAGTGCAGTAATATGATTTGTTTTATGTTTGCATTGGAGGCCCATTTCTTCACAGTCTCACCCTTGAAAATAGCTTTTGTTTACACAGCCTTGGACATGTACAAAGAGTCAAAACTACAGGTGGAATATGGGTGAATTCAAGCCATGTGGTAATTACCGTAACGATTCTGAACTGTAAAAAGCCTTTGTGTGCTTGTAGAACTTGTATTTATAATGTGAAAACCTGTAATTTTCTGAGAACTACGACTTGTACCACAAAGCCGCGTATCATCTGACCACTACAGATTTAAGGTGTTGTTCGACTTGAAGCGGCGCTGTGCAGACCGATCAGTGCAGGACATCGAAGCACCACGAGAGCGATTCAAAAGCATACGGAGCTTCATTTACGGTAATTACGACATGGCATGAACGCAGCATATCGTGAGTGTCACATGCAAACCGCTACACCTGAAAGGAGACATTTGTTTCCAATGTTCTTGATATTTGATGTCAAAATTTAAAAATATATTGATCATCATAAAACTTAATCAATTTGTTTTGCCAGGATATTTTATGCCCTTAGTGGAAACTAGGAACATTCCACAGAGATAAAGCACAACTTTTCGTACTTCGTCTCTGAATGGACAATCCAGTGGAATGTTTTAACTTTAAGCCAGTTTCTCCAAGTACAGACATCAAGATTTATGGGAATGTTGGAGCAAAGAGTGGGTGAACCCTTCAGAACGAGTGGTCTGAAAGTAACCGCTTTGGGTAACACTTTATTTTACAGTGTCATTGTTACATACGTTACATATATTTACTGTAGTAATAACTAGAAATTATGCATAATTACATGCAATTAACCCTAAAACAAACCCTCATCCTAACCCTAACCCGAAATTAAGTACATGTAGTTAATTGTCATTACTCAATACTTAAATGTATAATTACAGTGTAACACTGACACCTTAAAATAAAATGTAACCCAGATTTGTTTATGACTTGTTCATGTTGTTTATGCAACAAGAAAATCCTTATTAAATGTGTTTTTGCATTATACTTGGAAAGTATTATAGGTTTAATGTATATTAGGTCATTGATCTCATTCAAAGCAGCTTTAAATACTTCATAACACTTATTTTGACAATAAACCTCACTGTAAATTCCAGTCGTCAAATTCATTTGTCCAAGACTGTTTTTTTTTTTTCAGACATTACAATGATTAAAGGACATATATCTATGTCTGCAACTGGTTCTGGCATTGAATATGTTGATATTCCAACCCATTTCAGCTATTTAAAGTTGATAAAAAGTGGCCTCATCTGCAACTGTAGCCAATAATGACTTAAACACAGAGCACAGCATAACCAACCCAAAGACCGAATACCAGCAGGCCCCCAAAAAATAATACGAACATAACTAAATAATAAAATACAACACAAAACATTAAATGTGCATTACTTTAATAACTTTTTTTTTAAATGATGGTTCACTAAAGGATTTGAATCCCCCTTTTCCAAATAAAGTATTACTCAGTTATTATTTACTTATTAAATATAACTTTTCTTCATAAATTAGTCTTTTTTTTACTTGTAAAACACTTTTTACAGTAAAATGCATTGCGTTTTAAAATATAATAGCATTTCGTCAAGCATGGTAAGGTAACTTTTACATTCCTCTTTAAATTGCATGTTTACAAAGTAGAGAATTAATCCAAGCAGATAAATAAACCTCACGTGACAGTTCGTAGTGGGAAGTCTCAATACACACTGCAATTTGAATTTGCACGCGCACCTTACTGGCAGGGCTGGGTGGGTTACTTTTAAAATGTATTTCACTACAGATTACAAAATACATGCTTTAAAAAGTAATTTTTAACATATTTAGTTACATTACTCAAGTTTAGTAACTTAATCTAAATACTTTAGAACACTTTGGAATACTAATAATTGTGGAACAAACAAAAAAAGGGTAATTGCAAGTTTTTATCTCACGATTCTGACTTTTTCCCTCAGTTGCAATTGCGAGTTATAAAGTCATAATTATGAGATATAAACTCACAATATTGAGAAAAGTCAGAATTATGGCATTTAACTCACATACTAAATTCACAATTGCAAGAAAAAAAAGTCAGTATTGCAAGTTTATTTCTCCCAATTCTGACTTTATGACTTGCAATTGTGAGTTTAAATCTCGCAATTCTGAGAAAAAGAAGTCAGAATTGTGAAATGCACACTCACAATTGTGAGGTAAAAAACAAATTTTGAGAAAACGATGCAGTGACCTTTTTTACACTTATAAAATGACTCACAAACAACTATCACAAAACTTGAAAACAGTCGAAAACATGAACCTTAACTCTGCTTTTTCAGACTGTCAGAGTCAGAGAATCGCCGATTGCTGTTTAAGTGACATTAAAATTCAAAGTAATCACTTTGGTAATCGAAAATACTTTTCAGATGTAACTGTAATCTGATTACCGCCAATGTAAATACAGTTACTCAAATTTTGTATTTTAAATGCGTAACTAAGTTACTTGTATTTCGTTACTCCCCAACCCTGCTTACTGGCATGTTCAATGTGGAGACATCCTCGCGGTGTTGAAATAATTGACTGCAAATCCCTGGTACTACGTTCACCCATCCCAAACTTGGCTGCTTCCTTCCCCCGGCTGTTGAGCAAGTGTCCCCGTGTGATGTCATTTGGCCAGGCTTACCTATGCACTTGATCTCGAAGCCCCGCGGTGGTTTGAGGGCCCTCCGTGTCCATCCTTCCCTCAGGACCTCCAAATGATCCTCCTTGCCTTGGATGAGCAGAACATGTTCATCTATCCAGCCCAAGAAGAAGGTCTCCGATATGGCGTCCGTGACTTTCTTATTCCAGAAGTGCTGCATGTTCTCCGCTTTGAAGTCGGCGAATATCTCATAGCCGGTGTGATGGTGCTGAAGCTTCTCCGTGAGCGCGGCTGCTTCCTCCGTGCTGACCCGTGACAGCACGATGGCCAGGGAATGGGGCGCTATCTGCAGGAACTTCTCCATTCTCCGGCGCGTTTCACACACAGGCCACGGCGGGGATTGCGACCCTGTCCGATGCTCCGCGGCTCTCACACGGCGTTTTATTGCGCACCTTATTGAATTTCCAAAACGAACACATTGCACCGTATTTCAGTTTATTTCCAGGAGCCGAAGCGCTGCGCGTGACGGCGGAGGGTCCACCAGCATGATACGCGCGAGAGACGCCAATGTCATTTATTCAGCAAACAAACGCTTGGCGAGCCCATAGCCCGATGCCAGCGGGGCGATCTTAACCAGGCACCGCACTGAGGAGTAAAACAGCTGAGCTGAATGATCAACGGCTCTAGATCTCAACCTGCCTCTTTCCACACCTCTCCCGCGACATTCTGCGCACACGGCCGAAAGCGAGCGAGACCGATTCCTCCACCGTCGAGGCCTCTTGAGCGGTGGGTTGATCGATCACTGCATTCATCGGTGATGTTTGCTGACCATAAAGCGCAGGAGATGACTTCATCCCTTCTTATTCATGTCTTCATTTGGTGCACTCCGAGGTTGCCTCCCAGTCGGTCTCCACGCTCTAAGGGGCGTTCGTTCGGACCCTAGGCTTTCTGATGTCACACTCGCGGCCGAAGAGGTTGACTCGTCTCGGAGGCGTCGGGCGCTTGTCCCTGACGCCTTGCGTTTGGTGTCCGGTGCGGCGGATTAGATTGGACGTGTCGACAGAGAGCGCGCGGATCACCAGATGTTTTCCTGACTCCACCTACAGGCGGCCTTCAAAACATCGCGAGTACAGTGCGCGAGCCTCGCAACAGGTGAACACGGGAGAGCAGAACGAGAGTTGGACTTCAACACTTTATAAGAGAGAGATGGGTGAACTCGAGAGGGTCCATGTGTGTATTCCTTGTTGCAGCTGCCTTTAACCGACTCGTTTCTTGTATTCGGTGGCTTTTCTGAATAAGCTAAGGCATGATATTACATTTCAACTGATTAAAAAGAGCAAATACGGGTTTTAATTATTGTTTATTATTATTATTATTATTATTATTATGTTAAAACAAAAACATTAAGCCTGCAAACAGTTTTGATTTATTGGACAATAATTGTTTGTTTGTTTTCTAATCTAGACTGCACGTGCCCATCCTGTTGAAGTTATTCATCATACATAATATGCACTTGTTTTGTGACTGATTTTTCTAAAGGCTTTCAGGAATGTCCATAAGTTCATGGAAGTCCGATATAGGCTAAAAGTATTTGTCCATAACAATCAATGCAGACATTGTGTTGGTCAAGTATTGTTTAAAATCTCTCTGGATAAATAATTAGGCCACTAAGCTTGATGTCTATGACTTTGAAAAGTTTTATATGAAAACTTTAATACATCTATGTTCATGATTAAACATAAAGACATACCCACCCACCCAAAAAAAAGTGTTACTGCTCAAAAGACACTGAAGAAATGCTCCAGCTATACTTTTGGGGGTTTTTTTAGTTGTTGTTGTTTTTTTTTTTTTTTTTGTGGACTGTTATCTGAAAAGAATTTGGCCTTGTTTGCATTTGTGTGAGCTTCTTTTCTGCTTGATCAGATATGGTGTGCGCAGAGAGCAAGGGCACCCAAGCCTTGGTGTCAGCTTTCGGTTCCCAAGTTCCCAAGGTGTTTCCTCTTATTTAGTTATTCACAAGACTGAATCTTTTCAAATCTTCATCCATGGGTTGCGATTGTTTGGATAAAAAGGCATTTCTTTACACACTCCATTGAGTCCAGATAACTTCAGTATGGAAACAAATTATGCTTGTTGAATTTCACATTAGAAGGTTGCATACTTGAGTAGTAATCAGGATTACTTATTAACTGACCGCAGAATTCATAGATAACTTTTTTTTTTAAAAGCTAACTTGACAAATCCTGGGTTGTAGAGTAATCCTGATTACTGTGTAACCCAGAATAAATATACATTTTCAACTAATGATCAGCATTTGTAATGCTTGAATGAGCTGGTGACAAAACTGGTTGAATTATTTATGAAGGTTGTACTTTAGAGTGTCTTCCTACAAAACGTGATTTATTTTTTCAGGCATTACAGTAAAATGAGCTGCTAATTAAAAGCTTTTGTTTGTTTTGAACTTCTAAAGGGGTTCTGAAACAAAACCAGTTGAGAACCAATGATGCCTTTATGGTGACATCTGCTGGCAGGACTTTTATTCATACTCTTGGAAAAAAAAAACGTAGGCGAGTCTCCGATTTGCTACTATTTTTTTTGGAGGTAGTTTCATAATACAAGAGTGTGAAATGTTTCTATTAAAATAAAATTCTGAATGCTCTTTGTCGGTCTGCTGCACATATATCTCTTTAAGCCAATTTTCTCAAAAATGTGCATAGACTAAATTAGGTGAAAAAAGAAAAACTTACATAGTTGCATATTTGCAAGGACTTTTCATGAATATTTTCTTTAGCTCCTTTTTTAATTATTTCATTAGACTTTCACATCTAAATTGAGAATCAAATTCTACCATTAGCATAATAATATTATTATCTCTTACAGTGTTGGGTTACTCTAAAAAGTAATTCATTATAGCTACTAATTACATCATTAACAGAGTCTGTACCACTTACTCTCTCTAAAAAGTATTGCATACTTATATTACTAATGTTCTAAATCACTTATCACTTTGAGCAGTTGAACTACAAGGATAGAAATTAAACTAATTCTTTCAAATAAATCATATAAAATATTTAAAGGGAGCTGACATCAAATACATACACTTTGATTTGATGTTAAATCCACTATTGTTTTATAGTTCATATACAGTATTTAATGCAATTACATCAATAGTAACTAAATTTCAGAAAAATTAAATAAGTAAGGGATTACTCTTAAATTAATACACTAGTTTAATTACTTTTGAGTTACACCCAACACTGCTCTTATATACCAGTCAAAAGCTTGGACACACCTCCTCAATCTTTATTTGTACCATTTTCGACTTTTTAGAAGAATAGTAAAAAACAAAAACAATGAAAGAACACAAATCAAATGCTCAATTCTTCTTCAAAGAAGTCAATCTGTCTGCTGGGATGCTTTCACTTAGTGAAGAAGCTCCTGAATGTTGCTTCTCCTTGACCATTTAGTCCTAATATATACATTTATATAAATATATATATATGAATATAAATAAATTATATATATATATATTTTTTTTTTTTTTTTCACACACACACATTTAATTAAAATTTTGATTTTGTAAAAAAGTCATACATATGCATGATTTATATTCCAAGAACAAGCCTTTATATCAAAAGAGAAACAAGTTCAAGAGTGGCCAAAGTTCTGCCTAGTACTGTAGTTTCTCTCTTATTGATATACAGACAATATTGTCTACATATCAGAATTTTTTATATTACCCATGTAACAAGCAAATTAGAGACATAACAAGCACTGATTTATTTAAATAGATGAAACCTTAAAAAAAGAGAATTTTTAACAAAAACATCACTCCAAAAACAGTAACAAAGAAAATGATTTTGTTCTCTCACTGGAAGACATTTCAGAGGTGTGTTTTCATATATATTTTCTCAAATGTGGAACAAAAGAACAAGAAATGCAAAAGAAATGTGTTGACAATGTTCATCAAACCCTGTGCATTGATCACACTCCTCTTTTTTTAACAACAAGTATTACCCTGGACTGGGTGACCTCCAACATATATAAACTCTTGAGGCCTTCGGAAAACAACAATTAAGAGGGAAAAAGGCTTAGAAAAGAACTCTTCATTGTCTTAGGGACATTAGTGGCAGTATCTTAAACATCTTTGTTTCCAGGGTGAATTATAATGCAAAAGCAACAACAGCACCTGTTTGGAAACTTTCAGCTAAGTGCATGAGGAGAACCTTTTAACATAAGTTAAACACAAAAACCGCCAATGCCCACACAGGCATATTTTGACTTAGACAATCTTCTGTAAGGCACTACCTGGACCGCCTATCCTTCTTGGCCCTATCTGCACTTTTTTCCATAGTCTTTTCGCTGTCACCCCTGCATTTAGGGCAATACCATTTACCCTTGGGCTTGTAGGTGAGTCCAACACAGGAAAAATGGAACCACTCAATAGGACATTGCTCATTGTCGCAGCCAATCATCTCACCATAGGACACCTGTTCACAGAGGCAGTAGGTGGGCTCGTTGGGATCGATGGTGAACTCCACCGGCGACGCTTCTCGCTCCTGCTTGGCCTTGGAGCGCTTCTTCTTCTTGGCCGACTTGGACTTTTTCTCACGGGGCTGCTGCGGAGGCTCTTCTCCCAGGTCCTCCAGGGCACCGTTGGCACAAGTGTCACGGCTCTCGCTGTTGCGCTGACGTCTGGGCCGCCGCGCCGAAGAGCGCTCGGGCATAACGTTTGCGGAAGTGCTCGCGGGGTCGTGCCTCACCTTCTCCGCCGGTCGCTCTACGTCTCCCGGCTCCAGGAAGCAGGGCGAGTGGGCCTCGATCTGACGCGAGCGGTTTTCCACCACCTCCATCATCTGCGTGACCACGTGGATTTTCTCATCTCCCAGCTCCTGACTGCTGATAAGCGCCCGCTGCAATTGAATCTGCAGTCGCTTGCGCTGCCCACTGTCGGTCTCCTTTTTGTACTTCTCATAGATCTCATCCACCTCCTTGAGGACCTCTGAGTGGCACAGGGAAAAAAAAAGGAGAAAGATTAAGTGAGGAGGTTTGTGCACGTAGCAGGATACGTTTCACAAAGCCATACTTTAATATTAAAGCATGAAGCCCATTTCCACCACATGCGGGAAAACGATCAAGCGTCTGTAAATCCGAATTAAGACATAGCAAGTCATAATTATGCGTCATAATTATGAAAAAGACAAAATTCACATATTAAGTCACACTATTAATTAACAGTTTGTTTACATTTCGACTTTTGACTTCCTAAGTCATGGCATGTCGAACTTTCGACTATTTGAGTCCTAAAGTCATAGTGCCGACTTAGTAAGTCATAATGACGATTTACAAAAGCATGTTTTTTTTTTTAATCTTAAGTGGTGGAAATGGGATTCCACACAATACAGGCGATTGTTTGCTATTCGCAAAGCATGCCAGGGTTGTTCGAGTGTTTCCTCTGCCGCTGTGGAGCAAAACATACAAGCAGCCTACCTGCCAAAGCCTTCGTGCACCTCGGTATTATCAGAATACGAGGAACTAAACGGCGCTTTGCAACGTGAATCAATCGTCTCCCGTTGAACATAAATGATTTCGCTCGGTAACCTTCATTTGCAAACTGTAAAAGGCGTCGGCGTCGAGCTGTAGACATTTCGGCAACATGCGAACAAAACACACGCCGCTGAAAGCACCATTACGTCGATACTATGGCAACTAAAGCGATGCGTTAAGAAGGAGCACAGCCAAACAACAGTACAGAGTATGCACTAGTCAAAATGGCTGATCACTGGTGGTAGGATAGTGTTGCTGGAACAAACATAGTTGGATGTGCTAAAGACAAAACACAACTAAAACACAGCGGGCGTGGACAGCATTGCAAGCGATGTTTAATCAAATGTGTTTTATGTCACTGTAAAGAAGCCGGTCCACACAGGGTGAGGTGCACACGATGTAAATGTGCATAAATATACATCATCTCGCGCTGGCACCTTTCAGAAATGTTTCGCTTACCTTGATACTTGGTGTCGATCTCTCGTAACAATGAAACATTCCTCTGTATATCCAAAGGCAGCGATTCGACACATTCCAAATAATCCTCCACGTAGTTGACAAGCTGCGATTTTTCCACGTTTGGATAATGCCCTAACATGATGAGAGTAATGCATCAAGCAGCTATGCGCCTTTTCGAGAAGAACTGCGGCTTAAAAATAGCTGCTTTACACACATAGGTTCCTTTAAAAATGTATTAGTTGGCAACCTTGTATAGAGAGCCACTCTTTCCGGACAAATTCAGTCCAGTCTTCTCTGGCTACGAGAACTCCTTCAAACAAAACTATCAGATGTGCGCATGCGTAGGATCAACCCATAAAATGCCGCGGTTTGCATTTTCAGACGGTTTAGCAAATGAGAGGCGGCGTTGCTGAGATGTGGGCGGATCGCAGGATCAGCTGGGCGCGTCCAGACTACAGTTCGTATAGAAGGGGAGGTTCGATTCATTAAAAGCGAGATGGATCCATACGAGCACAGCATTACATATGCTACGGCAGCACCGGGTTGGCATTGGTATTGTTGATGATGAGATGATGTCATGACAAAAAGATGTTAAAAAAAAAAAAAAAAAAAGTTGTAATAGTTGGGGCGAAAATGACACATGAAACTCAAATTGCGGAGACTACGGTTTAAGAGTTTTGAAAAACTGACACGGAACATAAACACAGACACGTAAACAAATATAAAATGCAATAATAAACTGTTTACTAAAGAGTTGTAAATTAAACATAGCAGACACCGTAAGGCTATTTAAAAAGTTAAACGTCTACATTTCATTTGTTTATATTTCCTAACATTTTATTGTAGGCCTAGTTAAACAAGTAATAGAAGTTACACATTATCTAATAAAAATATGATGCTTGTGTAATTTGGTTGGTAACAGCCCAATTATAATTTATTTAAAGGAAATGAATTAACGTACTATGTCATTAATAACAAAGTATTTTAATATGGTCATAAAAAATCCCCTGCTGTCAAAAAATCCATCATATTTCCAAGTTTTTAATAACTGGCCACAATTCATTAATCAAGATCAACTGTAAAACATTACGCACGCTGAGAATGAGCCCCGTTCTGTAGATGTACGTCTGTACTACACTTGTATTACTAGTTCATTGACAAACGACGATTGCAAAGCTTACTGCTCTGTCATGGGACGTCTTAGCATCGATAGGCTGCGCAATCCGCCGCTCTGCGACGAGCGGATGACATCTCTGTCCAGTGTCCGGGGACTTTCCCCTAAGCAATGAAGGCGAAACCAAGTTCCCGTGCGTAGCTTAGGTTACAAGTTTTCAGGCATGCGCACTCCAAGTGAAGTAGCTCAAGGGATATATACAGCCGAATTCCGCGGTGGGTTTGCATGACGGTAAGACTGTGATTTTATTGCTGTGTACTTATCTCAATGTATTCTTTTACAATAGAGTGTGCCATACCAGTATAAAGTTTACAATATATTGCGAAGCACAAAAAGTTCGATATATTGAATTACCTTTTCCTGAAGTGAGGACTAAAGACGTCATGTAAATTCGTCACGACGAAACGTCTCTCTCATTGGCTCTGGGTACTCTAATTCTAGGTTGCTACTACTACCACCACTACTAAAAATAATAAAGAACTTTACGATAGTATAAATACTAAAAAATATATATATAATACTTTACTTAAAAAAAAAAGAAATAAATCCATTTAAAACGTTTTATACGAGTTAGTTAAACAGAGACACGTTTAACATTTACTTATTTTGTTTGTTTAAAGCAACATTTTCGCTACTTACACATATTGATGGAGGACAAACAAGAGAAAACTACAAAAAAAACTAACCTTATTATTTGTGGTTATACTATTTTTCTGCCGCATTGTGGGCAGACATGAAATTTGATCCGTAACGAGTGCAACCATTATAATTTACTAAATATGAGATGTTTACGCCCATGAGTTATACAAGTCTAAAACAACGACCTTTCATTATTTCACGCGAAGGAACTCAGACCAAGTGACACGTTTGTTATTTAAAAAGTGTTTTTTAAAAAGTGACGTCACACACGAGAGGTAAGTAATGTCGTAGAATCTACTAACAGCATGCGAAGTGACTACATCAGCAGAAAATGCAACATAAAGATACAGAACTTGTTTTAGGCGATTAGCAAGCACGATGCGTATGGTAGCCTGTTGTTAAGGATATTTGACCTTTTTAATTACTTAAGACCATTAAGGCGAAAGACACTACAGTTCTTGCATGCATCGGTCAATTTTGAAATTCTAGGCTATTTGGCTTTTCATGAAATTGTTTAAACTTGTGGAAAAACAGCGTGCTCTTACTGCACTTTATCTATTTGCGTATGTAAATTTCAATTACAATATGTCTACATAGTTTAAAGTGACTTTCAAACTGATTTTTTTTTCTCCTGCACTGCTGCACTTACATACACCAAACTTTTCAGTTTTATTCCTATCCGTATTCTGAAGCTTTTTATAGAGGGGGTTGTTCATAGATATTTCGCCTGATTTATATAACATTTTATTCCAAAAAAAAAAAAAAGTGATTATTATTATTTTTTCTGGCTGCTGACTATATTTTCAGAGTAATGGTGGGATAAAAAGAGAAATACAAAATGGCAAACCCCTTTGTATGTCAACAAAATGAAACAAAAATTTTGAGCCTAGCTTAATCCAGTGTTCAAATTTCTGTTCTGGAAATGTATGCAAAGTTCATATTTAATTAGATAATGATTCATTTGCATAAATGGGGAAGTATGGTGATATCTATTAGTTTTTTTTAATCCTATTATGGTGTCTTGCCTTGAAGTTAATGTTCTTTTTTTATATAAAATTTTGTGAATATATGGCTCAATGATATTCAACATATAATGAAAGGAAGTGTTGACTGTTGATGTTAAAGGCATTGACTTGTGTCAGACTTGGTTTTATGATTTTCTAATTAAGGTGTTTTGCTTTGCCTCAGGGAAAAGAAGAAATGAAAACCTTCTACATTTTACCACTTCTGGCATTCTTGCTCAATTGCCATGTGCATTTTTCTGAGTCACGCTTAGGTTTGGCACATGCTTCGAATCCAGCAGTTCTCCCACGAGCGCACAGTGATTCCCTTCGGGCCGTATGCAGAATGCACCCTAACACTCGACTAGCACCTGGTTTGCCTCGTGTGTATGGTCACATTCTTTTCAAACAGTCTGGCCCAAAGGAAAAGCTGAGCGTGACTTTCAGGCTGCATGGTCTCCCTGTTTACAGTCAGCAGCCCAGAGCATTGCACATTCATGAGTACGGAGACATAACTAAGGGCTGCGGATCTACAGGTGGGCATTACAATCCCCTCCTCGTGAACCATCCACAACATCCAGGGGACTTTGGGAACTTTGTGCCTGTTAATGGGAAGATTCGTCAATCCCAAGACTCCAACGCAACACTCTTTGGGAAACTCTCAATACTTGGCCGGTCTGTTGTCATTCATGAGGGAGAGGATGATTTGGGCAGAGGTGGCAATGTGGAAAGCTTGCTGAATGGCAACGCTGGAGGGCGACTGGCATGCTGTGTTATTGGACTGGGCAACCCCCAAAATTAACCCAAAAATAACATACAATTCCTTTTTGAAGTATGTATCAATAGAATATCTGATTCACTTTGAAGATGGAATTATAGAATTGGTCAAAATGTCTTTTATCTACAACACTAAACTACCATTAAACTGAATGAATTGGCTTCATTCTTCAAACTTGATCTGTTAAGTATGTTTTTATGCTTCATTTAGTGACATGACTAACATAACAACAGCAAATAATTGATAGAAAATAATAATACAAAAACAATTAGAATAATAATTAATTACATATATATTTTTATATCTTTTTAAAACATTAATTATATGCAGTATACAATATATTTTTTTCTTGTTTTTCCATCAACATTTATTTTTAACCAACAACATTTATGAGTATAATATTGCCCTAAAACAAGAAATAAATTAAATGTTTTTTTTCTGAAGGTTTGTCATGAAAAATACATACATAAAATAAACATTTATCTTACAAAAAGAAAAACATACTAGAACACTTTAGTACAAATACAGTCACGGCATTCAAATGACAAAACACACATGTAAAATCATTATCTTAGTTTTTTAAAACATAAGTCAGATGTGAAGCTGTTTTAATGCTGTAATGTGAACCGCTGCTGCAGCGCCATCTATTCTCGACGGCGCGACTCAGTATGGCAAGCCGTTTTGACTTTTATTCATTTTCAGGATATGAACTTGTGATATCAACAATTACATTTCCACTAGTTAAAACTATCATTCTTGATATCAGGAATTAGATTTCCACTAGTAACAAAGTTCATTCTTGATATCAATAATTCAATTTCCACAAGTAAAAACTATCATTCTTGATATCAACAATTGTATTTTTACTAGTGAAATCTCGCCATAGGCTGCCATTCAAATTCAATTGTTGATATCAGGAATACAATTCTAACTAGTGACAATGACAATGTGTGATATCAAGAATTACATTGTTACTAGTACAAATGTCTATTCTTGATATCAACAACTGAATTGCTACTAGTAAAAATGTTCATTTCTGATATCATGAATGTGGTTGTTACTAGTAAGAAAGCCGTTTTAGATATCAGAAATGATCTTGATATCAGGAATTCATTTCAGATATCAGAAATAAATATTTTTACTAGTAGCAATTCAATTGTTGATCTCAAGAATAGACATTTGTACTAGTAACAATGTGATTCTTGATATCAGAAATTAGCATTTTTACTAGTAAGAATTGTATTCCTGATATGTGAAACTGAAATTTCAACTAGTAAGAAATGAATTCTTGATATCAACAATTGAATTTGAACGTCAGCCTATGGCGAGATTTCACTAGTAAAAATACAATTGTTGATATCAAGAATGATAGTTTTTACTAGTGGAAATCTAATTCCTGTTATCAAAAATTGTCATTGTTACTAGTGGAAATGTAATTCCTGATATCAAGAATTAACATTTTAACTAGTGAAAGTTCATATCCTGAAAATGAATAAAAGTCAAAACGGCTTGCCATAGTCTCTGTTCTACATCTTCTAGAAGAATGGAGGAACTTGCAGCGAAGCTCAGAGCGGATGGCGTTCAGAAAAAAGTCATCTCTCCGGGAAAGGGGGAACTTTCAACGTTTCCCAATGGAACAAAGGTAATGTAATGTTCAGGGCACCATTTACCGCAATGAAATGTCTAGACGGAGAGCAAATGTATTATTATTTTACGTGTCGAACTCGACCGATAGCGAGCTAGCATAGATTCGCCAGTTTTGACGTGTAATATGGGCCTGAACTGAAAATAGCTCCAAAGTCGTACAGTTGTGGTATGTCAAGTATATACCGCAATAGTGCTGTGAGGATTTTTACTGGTTCACGGGCTGTTTTCACAAGGACACCCCAGGTATTCAGATTTAACTTAGCCGTTAGCTAAACATCGGGATGGATCCCTGATGCTGGAGAGCAGACCATGAAGGCGGTCTCACACACGAGATGTTGCATTTTTGCCACTGAGAGAGAGGAAAAAGGGTTCTTTCCTTCGGAGTTACATCTGAAAGCTGCTTAAAACAGCAACGTTTTAACTGTAGCATTATATAGCCACTGGCTACATTATAGGAAATATCAAGAATGTTAAACTTGTAAAGCCTGACACATGAATTATTACACAACCTTTTGACAAAATTTAGAAGCAAATTCTAAATAGTAAAAGAAAAGTGAAAAATGAGATGTAAACACCATAGCCGTCTTATTTTTTACACTCAAAGCTTTAGATTTTTGAGCTCTAGAATCAAAATTCAACCTATCAGAGGATTCAAACGAAAAGCTCGATAACAAGTAAATGTTCTTTTATTTTTATCTCTCAAAAGGTCAAGTTTCATTACCGCACTTGCCTTTGTGATGGCACTGTGTTGGATGACTCCAGGACAATGGGAGGTCACAGTAAACCTATGGAGCTCATATTGGGGAAGAAGTTCAAGCTTCCTGTGTGGGAGCAAGTGCTTACCACTATGAGAGAGGGTGAAATTGCTGAATTCACCTGTGATGTGAAGGTTAGTGACCTGTCTGTCCATTATTTCTTTTAATGTCGATGAATAATTACGTTTTATTCATTCAAGAACAGTTATTTTTTGGCTCGGTACTCACTCGTTTGTTTTTGTGTCTACTGTAATAGCACACAGCGCTCTACCCCATGGTATCTCTGTCACTACGCAACATCAGCCAAGGAAAAGACCCTCTGGAAGGACAGAGACACTGCTGTGGAGTAGCTCAGGTTCACTCGCATCATTCCAGAGGTCACCCCGATCTAGATAAATTGCAGGCCAATCCTCAGCCTCTAGTTTTTACTCTGGAAATGCTAGAGGTGAGAAATAGTAGCGTGATATCATTTTTGGAGGTGCAAATGGACAGATATGCTCTTACAACCACATGAACTAAAATTCCTGTCCGTTCCATGTGCATATCAAGGTTTTATCTGAACAATAATGTATATTTTTTACTAATTCAACAACAAAAAAAAAGTAGCTGTTTACACTGTTTCATGATTCTCTGTGTCCTCATCTTCCCAAGGTCTTGCCCCCTGGTTCCTTCCAGTTGGAAATATGGGCAATGACAGATGAGGAGAAACTGGAGGCCATACCACAGATCCATGAAGAGGGAAATGCGCTCTTCAAGAGTGGAGATATTGAGGCAGCTGCTGAGAAGTACTACAATGCTATAGCCTGTCTGAAGAGCTTACAGATGAAGGTTAGCCTTAATAGTTGCTAAGCATTAAAGCTTACACATTACCCTTGTTGAAGAACAAATGTTGTATGCTTGAAGCATTGCATGCAAGATATCAAGGGTGGTTTTCGCACAACATGAAGCCATTCTAAACCAACAGTACGGCTGCACGTTTAATGGTACTTGATCACAATTTCAAAAGCGATTAATTATGGCGATTAAGCAAAATCGTCTGTAATATTGGCCTGCCGCTTATTTATCCTTTTTTGCTTATAAGACCTTTTTTGTCATATCCGTTATCTTGCATTGGTAACAAGTCTCTATGCGATTTTCATGCCAGATTTCAAGAGATTTAAATACCTCAATTTGAGATTTTCACTTAAATGCAAACATTTTTCCTCCATTAAACATGCTTTCTCTGCACTGCAAAGAAGCACTGATGATCTGAAAACACCTTCATGAGCATCACTTGTTTAACACATCAATAGTTTTAATAGAAAACATTTCGGAAATAGTCATTTCTATTAGGAATTTCACTTTTAGCTTTTAAAAGAAGCTGTTTAAATTGGTTTTAATGATGAAGAGTGTTAATGTATATGATAAATATAATGAAACAAATGGGAAAAAATAAATGCTGGGTAATTGGTTCTCTAAATTTCTAAAATGAAATCTAATAATCATGATTATAATTTTGAGCCAAACAATTATCATGAGTTTACAATACCTTTGTTAAACCATTATAGTATAGCACTAGCCAAGTGTTTTATATTTCTTAGAATTCATCTGTTACATATATATTCCCTGTTCAAAGGAGCGTCCAGGTGATGAGCATTGGATCAAACTAGATCACATGATCACCCCTCTCCTCCTCAACTACTGCCAGTGCAAGCATACGTTGGGCCAATACTATGAGGTTTTAGACCACTGCTCTTCTATCATCAACAAGTACGAGGGTAAATATCAAAAGTTTGATATCAAGTAGTTTTTCACTTTGAGGGAATTAAAAGCTGCACTAATATATTCTTTACCCACAAGCTACAGTTAACTTAAGTACCGTTTATACAGCTTTATTCCATTTCAGATGCTCATTCTCAGTCTTGTCTTTCTTCCAGATAATGTGAAGGCATATTTCAAACGAGGGAAAGCTCACGCAGCGGTATGGAATCAAGTAGAGGCAAGAGCTGACTTTGCCAAAGTGATTGAGTTGGACCCATCACTTGAAACTTCAGTTGCAAAAGAGTTGCGAGCACTGGAGGAACGCATTCGGGAAAAACAGAAAGAGGAGAAGGGACGCTACAAAAACCTGTTCAACTACAGCGACAAAGCCTCTGCTGCAGCTACCACGGTTAGTTTAATCTCAAAAGCGGCCTACGAAAAATCTAAAGTGAGTGAAATAATACTGTGATACAACAAAAAAAAGCTTCTTCGTTAACCTGTGCTATTTTTCCTCTCTTTTCAGGGCTGAAACCAACCAATTTTCCATTTATAAGGAGATACGCACTGTCAAGTTTGAGCACATGCACTCTGATAAATTTATCGCTCAAGTTTATTTAACCCATCATCCCCCTCTTATTGTTCATCATGTTTTATTGGTAAATTGATATACAAATGAGTGCATCCAGTGCATAGTTTTGAATGGCCTGGCCATCCATTTATCCTGAGAGTTATCCATTTGTTGAAGAATGCTCATTTTCATTGAGTTTCCAACGGGATCTGCAACTCCAGTGAGCGAGGGATGGGTAAATACTAGCCGTGTATATTCACTCTTTGGATATAGCTGATGGAAATTCTCCCTGTGCATTATGGTCTGTGCTCTTTAACAAGGGCAGTCTGAATGAAACGTAGCCTGAAAGACAATCTGAAGATGATAAAATGGGATATCGATGACTACCCCCCCCCCCCCACCCATAAATGTGTTATTCTTTTGTATTTATCATGTTTTTATGTATACTACATTTTAATCTTGAAAGGAAATATGAAATGTCAGTCATTAGAAGGCCTATGAAAAAAGTGAAATACACATTGTTAACATTGTGATAGCACATGTAAAATACCTATCCTTCCCATCAGTGAAACAGGAAATGTATACTCCTTCACTTTGTGTAGTTAATTAATGGAATTGTCAGTTAATCCTATATATGTCACTACAAATAAAAGGATATTTTCAAAATGCTTTTTATACACGTTGCTACAGCTATTATGCATTTATGATGCGACCGCGGCCAAATAAGATTCTTCACCCCCATTTGTACACAAGCACTTCTAGCATGCAGTGGAATTGAAAATCTGACAAATTGCTTGATTTAATTATTTTTTTATTTAAATACAGAATTGCAAAAATTGGGCTTAAAAAATGTCTATTCTAATTGTAGTAACTACATGAGGTGTACATCTGGGAGATAGCTATGCATGATGGACAAAGGTCAATAAGAAAGATAGAAAGAGATGGTGTTGTAAATAGCTTGGCAGAGAAAAGGAGCATGTCTGTGAGAAACAGAACAATGAGGAGACAAGTACCGGAGGGAGGGAGGGAGGGAGGGTGTGTGTGTGTGTGTTATGTGCGAGCACTTCGCTCTGTCTCCGCTAGACACTCCCTGACAAGAGCACGTGCGTGGATGATACCTAAAGGAAAACAGAAACACATAGCCATTTCAAAGAAGTAGAAATTTAACTGAATAATACAAAGTGCTTCAAAAAAAAATGTAAAGAGCTTGGGTTATTGTTGCTAAATTGTCTTTGTAAGCATACAAATTTATCCTTGATAGGAAAAGTAAATAATTTAAATTCAGAAATACAGACTGTTATTACAACAAGCATTAGATGGCAACTTTTATTTGTAATTCAACTTAATCTAAAAGATATCAGCGGTACAAATTTAATAATTATAATCATAAATATGCTGAATATTTCACTCTTTCTATATTATTTTACATGAGTGATAAACCCCACCATTAATCTGGGGGTAGCTTATTAGAAAAGTCTCTTTGCTGACAAAAGAAACACTGCGAGTCTGATCACATGGAAAGAACTGAAAAACAGAGTGAACTCTATCACGACTGCCCTTAGCCTCACATTACTCCAGGGGGCTAAACGTCACGGACTGTAACAAATGTGCTGCGTGCACTTTATTCAGAAGGGTGTGGAGTACCTCTTTTCAGTCTCTCCATGGCACTTTTGCTGCCAGCGTAGGTAGGACGAATTTCACGGCTCATCTCTTCAATGACGGAGAGCAGCTCACTATACGTAGATCCCTGGGATACTTTGACCGGCTACAGAAAACAAGATAGTTGTGCAGAAGTGTGAGTGACACTCGCTTCACTAAAAGGTACATATACTCTAAACATTTGGAATGAAGACTTTTTAATGGTTTTTGAAAGTAGTATCTTTTTTGCTTTCAATTGCATACAGTGCACACATAAATATTGTGAAATATCACAATGTAAATAACTGTTGTGTGTTTTAATATATTAAAATTGAATTCCTCCAGTCTTCAGTTTCACATGATCCTTCATTCTGATTTGCTGCTCAAGAAATATTCATTTTTATTTTTAATACAAACAAATATTTTTTGTAAACCATGATTTTTTTTTTTTATGACCAAAGTTTGGTGTGAGTAAAAAAGTAAGGGAATTAATACTTTTATTCAACAAGTGATCACGTGACAATAAAGACATCTATAATGTAACATAAGATTTTTTTTCTTTTTTTAATGAAAGGTGTTCTCTTAAAATTTCTATTCATCAAAGAATCCTTAAAAAAAAAAAAGATCAGTTTCCACAAAAATATTTAGCAGCAAACCATTTAACGCTGATAATAAGAATCACTATTAATAATTAAGCAACAACGTTGATTTGGTCAATACTGGTGTAATGGTTGTTGAAAATTCAGGAATAAATTCCATTTAAATATATTAAAATAGAAACGCTCTTAAAATAGTAATACTTCAAAATATTACTGTTTTGCTGCATTTTCATTTTCATAAAATACCTCTTTCAATAACATTTAAAAACTTATTTCAAACTTTTAACCAGCAGTGTGTGTGTGTGTGTGTGTGTAGACAAGATCAAAATGGGGAATAATTTCAAGATTTCAAGTACGCAAAAGCCCAATATTATTAAAAACTTAACTTACTTGTACAAAACCCATTGATGGGGGACCAAAGTCACTAAATGCTGGTCTAAAGTTAGAAGAGGAGGCCAGAGATGGAGATGAGCCACATGATCCTAAAACCAGAGAGCAATAGGAAGACCAATCACAAATCAAGGAAATGTCAAAAGGCCAAATTCAACCAATGACATCTCGCCACCCAGCGTGTGTATGGAAGGAAGTGAGGAAAGATACAGTCAAGATCGGATGCACTGATGTGATGGCATGGCACACTCACAAATGGGTGAGAAAACGGTTGGCCTTTAAGCTTAAACGCGGCAGGGTGCGGTGAGCAGCACGATATTCCACATTTATGTAATGAGCAAGACAGATGGCTATGGCTCCTTTAACTCCTCCCCCTTTATCCGTGCCTCTGACCTCTTTTACAGTAGATTCATTGACCCCTTTCCTCAGGATTAAAAACGGTGCATTCGAAAAGGTGATGGAAACAAACTACCCCAGACGCGAAAACGTATATAAAAGCATGAATGAAGAGAGAGCACAATGAAACTCACCTGGTGGAGTGTGGTTGGAGCTGGTGGGTGCGGGGGCGATCGGCTTGTAACTCATATTTACACCGCCGTCGACTGTAGCCTCGCTTGATGAAAAGTTTCTGCTTATCTTCTGAATGTAATCTCGATGGGTTTGTGTATCTGAAGCGGGAACGACGCTGACCTAATGCAAACACAAAGAGTAGATAGAGAGACACGAATGAGAGGTGGGAGACATGATAAAGGCTAGCGGACAGAAAAGACGGTCCCCTCTTAAGTTAACCGGCTTCAAAACCCCGGACTTGTCTATTTAAATCTCCTGCAAATGAGAGACTTTCCCCCCCGTTTTCTGCGAGGGGAGAACAACGACAGCTTTCACATAAATGCGGATATGTCTGTGTAATAAAGAGAGGGGATGTCTAGTGGTATATGAAAGGTAAATTTAACTATACCCACCTCTTCCGCGAACTCGCTCGACAGCGACACGCGCTAAGTATCCAACAAGCCGACAAATGAAACAAACAACAACAACCGTTAACACTCCGCGATATGTCGGACAGTTAAAGAGGGTTTCTGATCGCCGGTTTACACTTGTTCGAGGAGGTAAATGGGGAATGTAACGCACGGGAATAGTTTCGCTACGCGGAGGTGTCGGTTCTTCTCCTCTCTTCCTGCGCGTGCTAGCCTGCTATGTTATTTTCCCATGATACTCGGCAAAAAGAGTGGCTGCGTCATCAGGCACGCGCCTTTGCCCTCTCACTCTTCCACAATGAAGACTCCATCCTGGAATTTTCTTGTTGAGGTGTTTGTGTGTGCATATATATATATATATATATAGTTATTTTAGAATAAAATATAATAGAATGGCATAGAGTAAATTCTATGCATTAGTGTGTGCTTCTATCCACTCTATAATACAATGTGCATTAAACAATTAAACAACACAATGTGCTTATATACATTACCAAAAGTTTGTTGAAATGTTAGAATATGGTTATTTTAAGGCAGTTTTTCGAGTACTCTGACAACAGTTTGAAACAAAATGTTCTTTATTGATGGATGTTTTAGCTGTTGATGATTGTCTGAGTTATAGACGGATCCATCTTTATGCGTATCTGTGTGTTAGAAGTGCTTGGGGGAGATCTGTATGTACGATTTTTGAAACAATGTGATAATGTGTTTTCTTTGCCGTACTAACAGACAATGGTCACCGGTTTAAAAACAGACAAAGGTGCTTTCCTTGTTTGTCTGACAAATTTGAGTTTTTGATGAGGTGGTCTGTATTGATTTGTCTACAAATATACCTAGAAATGTGCAGTCTGTTGTGGTAATTTGTTGGACGTTGATGTGTTGTGAGTTTGGTCTGCTGGTAATGAATGCTTCTAAAGTATATATTGACATCTCATGTCAAAGCTTTGTTACATTATATGTTGTATTTCATGTGAATTTTAATGTAAGGGGTTATTTTGTACCTGTATTAATTAGTTTTAAATGTTTTTAAAAATAAAATGTTATTTTTTCAATAAAAAAGCAATTGATGCAATCTCCTGCATCTGACCATTTTTAAGTAAATTCAACCTTTCCCTGAATAAGCAATGTGTAATTATTTTTATTGGGCAAGTAATAATAATTTAGTAGATGAACTGTTGCCTACTAACAATAGCAATCATCATTGTTTTAAACTAATGTTTTTCCCTTGTCTTGTGTAAGTTTATTCATTTGAGTTTAATTAACTTAAAATAGTTTGCCGCAATCGGTTTCCTCAAACCATTTGAGTAGCTATATAGTTGTGTAGACTTGGTTAGATTTATTAAATGAACTCAAACCAGATAAAACCTAATGATTGACTAAATCAACACTAAATTATGAGTGAATGAGACTCTTTATATACAAGTTCACAATACTCATATGTATTAGTTTTTAAACTTAAATAGTTTAAATCAATTAGTTTCCTCAAATGGTTTGAGTTGAGTTAACTTATTGGGTTTTACAGTGTAAGTGCCAGATTGCAGCAGTCTTCTGTCATCAATTTAAGTACCTCCCCTAGTCACATATAGACAAAAAGCACTTAGATGGTGAAATCAGATCTGCTTCTAAATGATTAATGGTATGCATATACTGTGGAGTCATATTCAAGTTACTGGTTGCCAGAGAAATTGTTGTAACTTATGGTATGCATCATCAGGACATCTTAATGTGAAGAAATGACCAATGTCAGTGAAGCTTGATACTTACACAAGACACAGAAGCCATTCTTTCAGAGAATTGCTGCGTCATTACCACGTTTCACTTTACCCACATGTTTTCATTGTCAGATCATATGCATTTTCAGGCTTGCTCTAGATGCATATCAAGCACAATATTGCTGATGAGGCATGTAACTTACATAAGTAGCCTGTGGCAAGGAGGAAAAACAGGAAGAGGTGTTATAAAAACAAAAAATGGCACATTTTTAAAACCATCTTAATGCAAATACAAACAGTAGTGGTATGATCTGACGGTTACATGCTACTTTTAGTTGTTTTATTGGACTCTCGAGGCCTGCTCTAATGGGACAGTCCGAACTAAAGCACTGACTGGCTGCACCAGAGCTGCTGATTCGGAAGTCAGTCCTTCATGCAGCATTTCACTGGACCGTGCGGGACAGACGAGCGTTTGGATTTCGACTCCGCCAAAAGCCATGCATCTTACAAACGATAAACGTTCTTCCATCGGAAAGTGTCTTTTGGTAACTTTACTGTTCATTTGCTCATTTCAACTGTCTCGATCAAAGCGAATATTCAAATGTCCTTCAGGATGCACTTGCACGACAGATTCCATCATTTGTGTCGGTTCGTCTCTCATCCCGCGGACTATACCGAGTGACATCAACTCCCTGTAAGTGTCATGTTATGTGCTTATTTTTGAGCAAAAATACTTATAATTGTACAGTATCAATCGTAAAGTGTAGTGCGACACTCAAGCCCATGGGATGTTTTGTTGTTCTCGAAGCTGAACGTGCATCGCAGTGTACAAAACAATAAATGAAGTGTCATATTTATTATTATTATTATTTTTTTTTTTAGGAGTATTGTTAATTGCAGTTTCCCTGAAATCAAGGAAGCAATGTTCTCGCTCATGCCCTCACTGCAGTTAATGTAAGTGACTGCTGCATCACTTTATTCAATTTACCTGTTTATCTGCATCAGGGATGTGTTTCGAAGCATGCTGGAGAATAATGTTTTGTGCTTAAGGTATTAATTATGATAGTTCATGCATCTTTTTTTTCTTTCTCTTCTTAGCCTCCTTAGTTCGAATTCATTTTCTGAAATAAAGGAGGATGCATTCTCTGGGCTTCCTCATCTTGAGTATTTGTAAGTATTTGGGCAGCTTTTTATGCAATTAGATTTGTGATCATAAATAAATCACTTCTTTACCGTATCTATATTACTGAGTAACTAAAATCCACATTTGTTGGAAGTCCAAGTATCCCTGCAGAGTGATTGACTGAAATTCTTGTACATTTTGTATCATTTTATTTCTCCAACCAGATTTATTGAGGGCAACAAAATTGAAGAGATAAACAAATATGCCTTCAGAGGACTTCGGGATGTTACACATTTGTGAGTATGTAACACGAAGCAAGGTTATTGCGTGCATATACATTTAGATTAGGTTTATGGAAGGGGTCATATAAAATATTTAATTGAGTTGGTCATTTTTGGTTTAATATTTTATTGTCACTACATAATGTGATGCGTAATGCACATGCATAATAGAGCTGCGCAATTCTGGATAAAATGAGAATCACGTTTTTTGGTTTCGAAGAGAGATGGCGATTCTCCCACAATGCAACCAAACAAAATAACATGTAATTTGGTTCTGACAGAGCATTATAAAATTATAAAAATGTTTGATGTTATTATGTTTTATTTGAATGTTTTAAATGTTATTTATAAACTGGGTTTGAATTCAGTGACTCGTTAATAAACACTTGTTTCATTATGAATCAGTGTTTTGAATGAAAGATTCAATGACAAATAAATTTTTTGAAGTCACTTGATGTAATCGATGTAAACAACCGTTATTGCCGCGCCAAGTGAGTTTCAAAAGGTGATTTGCGCCATTTTGATCGCTATAATGGACATCAGTGTTTATATACTAACTTTAAACATATATCTCAGTACTTTTTTTTGTTACAGAAATAACTAATGTGTAGTTTAAAACTGCTCTCTGGCAGGAATATATTTACAGCTCGAACATATTTGAATGTTCCGGTATGATTAGTCAAAGGTTTAAAAGAGCTTGCGTGGGTGCTTGAATCGAGATCGCAATCTTTTTAAAATTGTGCAGCTCTAGTACATAATGCACTTTCCTAATCTAGTTGTCTAATAAACCTCACATTGTGTACTACAAGGATTGTTTGCTCTTTGATGAGTGCTTTGTTCATGTTCTGTAAGTCACTTTGGATAAAAGCGTCTGCTAAATACAATGTAAATGATACACTACTGACTGCTTGTTGTATTGAGTATTATTATAAGGTACATTGGTTCTTAAAAATCTTGATTTATCTCACTTGAATAAGTATGAACTATAACTAAAGTATCGATTCATTTCCTCTCTGTTTTTACAGATCATTAGCAAACAACAATATAAAAACGTTGCCCAGAGGTCTTTTTTCTGATCTGCGTTCTTTGATTGAGCTGTGAGTATCCTCTGTGAGAGACGCTTCCACAAATGAGCACATGAAATCAACACATTACCAAGATAACCACTTATATGTATATATATGCTAAATATTTGGGAAACAATGATATTGCAGTCGCATAATGTAAGTGGTTTTGTAGCTTGTGTTTTAATTGTTTGATGTCTAATAAACAGAGACCTGCGAGGGAACATGTTCCAGTGCGACTGCGAGTCCATGTGGCTGATGCAGTGGTTGAAACGATCTAATGCCACAATCACAGATGTTTACTGTGCCAGTCCATCTGGCATGAAGGGTGTCCTATTAAAGGATGTCCCAGAAAAACACAGCAAGTGTGTCTCCACAGGTAACTACATTTCTGTTGTTCATATGTCTCAGATTTCTTTCTGTTGAATTTTGACAAAGGGTGTCTTGATAAGTGCTGTGAAAAGGAAATTGCGATTGTCTTTTCTTCCTTATCGCGAAACGGCTTCTTGAGCAAGAAAAAATGTAGGGTGGGACCTGAATTTTGTCCATCGGGAATTGATTGTTGTCCCGCCCTTGCGCCAATACACATGTCGTCAGAGAAGAGAAGAGAAGTTGCTGCAAGAGGAAGGGAAATTTGTTTTGATTGAAGAATACGAAGGCACATGCATTTTTGTTTAAAGTTATAATGTGCATGGATAAATGTTTTATAAGAAATGTTGCAATATCATCCATTTTGACTGACCAAAAAAGGAAAAAATCTGTCATTAATTACTCGCCCTCATGTCGTTCTACACCCGTAAGACCTTCATTCATCTTCGGAACGCAAATTAAGATATTTTTGATGAAATTCGAGAGGTATCTGACTTCTCCATAGACAGCAATTTAATCACCACTTTCAAGGTTAAGAAAGGAAGTACATAGGACATTGTCAAAACCATTGAAGTGACTGCAGTGGTTTAACCTTAATGGATTAGTTGGACATTGCATATGACTTTCTTGTTTCTGACGAAGACAATTGGAGAAATATTAATAAATATCCTGATGCATCCGAGTTTTATAATGGCAGTAATGTGCTACCAAACGAGCATGAGCTGAAGAAAGTGTTTCCATCCATCATAAACATAAACGCCTTCCGTATTCTTCAAAAAGCTGACGCTGTACGTCCTACGCCTTCCCCATTCAGCTTACGGAACTGACACGACACCAGTTCCATTTTTTCAGTAATTTGAATGTGGCAAGCGGTCTGGCTACATATTTTACTTCATAACTTGTCAAATATGGATATTTTTTTACACAATGCGTTGCTTCGCTTCAGAAAGCCTTTATAAACCCTCTGGAGCCACATGGAATATGTTTGTGATGGATGTGGATGGAGACACTTACTTCAGCTCATACTGGTTTGGTAGCGCATTACTGCCATTATAGAGCTCAGATGTGTCGGGATATTTATTAATATTTCTCCGATTGTCTTTGTCAGAAACAAGGAAGTCATATACACCTAGGATGGCCTGAGAGTGAGTAAAGCTGCGCACAAAAACGGCTGTATTCAACCTCTTCTGTGTCATTCTCCTACACTGTTTACATTTAGCGCGTCCAGGTTCTACGTCAGAACGCTGGCCCAGTATTGGATGGCGCTGTTATTATATTGTTGAACACAGTCAGTATTTTTGTTTTGTTTTTGCGCACAAAAAGTATTCTCGTTGCTTCATAAAATTAAGGTTGAACCACTGCAGTCACGTCAACGGTTTAACAATGTCTTTATTACCTTTCTGGACCTTGAAAGTGGTGATTAAATTGCTGTCTATGGAGAAGTCATGTACCTCTCGGATTTCATCAAAAATATCTCAATTTGTGTTCCGAAGATGAACAAAGGTCTTACGGGTTTGGAACAGCATTTTGGGTGAATTAACCCTTTAAAGAAATTGTGATTTGTTCAGACTTGTTTAATGACAATGAATGAATGTGCTACAGTACGTCTGTTTCTTTTCCCTTCAGATTTTGTTCAGCATCAGATAGTGAATACTCAATCCATGTCAGCCGACATATTCTCTCACAAAGATGATATATATGTTGCTATGGCAGTTCCAAATTCAGACAGCTGCATGATCATGGAATGGGATCACATTGAGACAAAATTCAGGCCTTTTGATGACATCACAGGTTTGACACTGTTACCTCCATAATCATTTGTCATATTTCATGAATATGAAAGAGTATAGAAGTTTGTTTTATTTTTTTTGAATATGTTATATTTCAGGACGGTCTGTTGTCGGGTGCAGGTCTGTTCTTATCAGCGAGCAAGCGTTTGTCATTGTCTCCCAGCTCTTCGATGGCTCCCTTGTCTACAAATATGACCAAACACAGAATAAGTTCACCAAGTTTCAGGCAGTTGAAATGCTTAA
>CM074292.1:15067279-15104779 GCA_037194245.1 Opsariichthys bidens | reverse complement strand
TGCGCATGTGGGTAGCTGCAAGTATTAAAAAAATTCAGAGTTTAACTGCACAAAAATGCAAAGATTGCAGTTCAGTCTCAAGTTATTGTTTACATGGTCGTCAAGGACACGCAGAGCGAACGTGGGCAGCCACAACATCGTTTTCAAAAGTCTCCCTTTTGGTGCGTTTATACTGAAACGCAACCCCGGGGTTTTCAAACTAAAATGGGCCTGCAGCGTTTTCGTAAGTCTCCGTTTTCGAGGTTCAAAAACGCAGGCGTAGTATAAACGAAAGGCGTAACCGTAGCAAAACATATGCGTTTTAAAATGAAAACTCCCTAGTGTAAAGGAGGCCTTTGTGGAGTAGTCAAGTCCACCCATGACTTTCATCTGATGTTATTCAAGTTAATTAAATTCGAACTAATTAAATTTTGTTTTATTACGTGTTGAAAAGTCGAATTTGTTGTTCGACCTGTGTTTGGCAAAGGTCAATCTTGCGCAGTTACTGAGAGACTCACGAGAACAGAACAAACAGCTGGGTGAGGATGTGAAAGAACTGAACCAACGTCTAGCAGAAGTGCAGGGTGATAACAAGGTATGGGCTTTGCACATGCAGGTCAGGACTAGATGTTTGTCATATATCGAGATGTTAAACGAGTAGTCACATGCTTATGTCTTTTCATCACACAGCTGCTGAGGATGACCATCGCAAAGCAGCGTCTAGGGGACGAAGAGGTGGGGGCTCGTCACTTTCCAGCCCACGAGAGGGAAGATCTTGTTCAGCAGTTAGAGAAAGCTCGAGAAGAGGTGATTTGCTCTCGGGCATTTCACACGTTTTGGGTTAAAATCTAAAACTTATATGACAATGTGTCATGTCTCACAGTTTCTGTCATAGATCCGAGCTAAAAAACACTCTAAACGACACACTAATATAATTAAAAAAGCAATATCTGTTCTGTGTCCTTACCCTATGATGTTGTAGAATGAAGCACTGGAGCAAAGCTTAAAGGCAGCCACAGATGAACTTCAGGATGTGAGAGCAGAGCGTAATGTCTACCAGGAGAAAGCTCACAGACTAAATCTGGAAATTAACCACATCCTGGGTAGCCATGAGAACCGCATTCTGGACGTAGATGCTCTGTGTATGGAGAACAGGTCAGATTTGACATGTTAAGGATATACACACTTATATGTAGCATTAGTAGTAGGAGATAAAAAAAATCCCACAAGCATTACCATACATGTACAGAAATCATTTTTTTGGAATATGCATAAATCACATTTTCATTCCAAATAATTCCATAAACCAATCCAATCTGGTTTTCCACAGTGGTCATTATAGTTAACACCTCATCGTAACGACTCAGTAATGCACAGTTTGCACACAGATATGGCATTTAAATGGTTAGTGATTATCTTTATAAGCAAGTGTGACAAAGGCCACGTTCACACTTCAGGTACATTCGGTTGTCAGTTCACTTTTTAGTGCTTAATCCTGTTCTGTTCACACACAGTTCAGTTATTTACGGGAGTGACAACCGCAGAATGAAAGAATGAAAGCTTAAAAAAACACACACACACAAGGGGTATTACTTATGTGTTTTAATTTATGTGGTAAAATAAAATGTGAAAATATCTTGAGCTTTTGTCAACCCCAGACCTTATTTCAGGCATTTTACCAAAAGCCCATTGAAGAAAGAAGCTCTTTGACTTAAGCACGATGTAATCGGAAGTGCTAAAATACTAACTTTTGGCCTACAAAATTGTAGGTGTGTCCCAATTCTTATAATGTTTATAGTGTGTACACACCAAAAAAATCTACAAAAAGAAAAAGCGCACTCCAAATCCCTGGATGATTCATATATGATCATCTGAAAAAGGGGCTACTATGCTGAATGACAAAATGACCTTATAAAATTCATACACTTTACGCTAGAGTACATAGTGCATAGTGTATACTACATCATTTGGGACACAACTTATGTCAACCCTGCAGCACTCATGATCAGAATTGTGGTGAGACTGACCTCTAGGGGTCTGGTGAGGATGTTACAGCCATTGATGTGACAGTTGTAACATGTCCAGTTGGCTTTGTCAGTGCTTAATATTATCAAAATCAATCACTATTTTAGCTAGTCATGTTGTGGGTATTTTGACTGTATATCATACTGAAGTCTTCAAAATGTCTTGTTTTTAGATATCTGCATGAACGGCTCATGCAGCTTCAGGAGGAGGTCAGCCTCCTCAAAGCAAATGTCATGAAGTATAAGGTATTTATTACACGTGCAACCAAATGTGTACACACAATTTTCACTTTATTTAATTGTAATATGTATAAATTCATTCTGTGCTTTATTTCAGAGTGCTCTGGAAAGCAAGAAGAACTGCAAAGTCTATGGAAAGTCAAACAGCAGCGCTCTGACAGGTGTCCTCTCTGCTAAACAAGGTATCACTGAAGACTTCTACAGAATCCAAACAGCAACAAATGGGTTAATTACAAGTAGTCTTCTTTAAAAGAATTGAAACTTTGAAGCTAAGCTGTAGCTAATATGTTTCCAGTACAAGAGCTGTTGCTGTCTGAGGAGAATGGCTGCAGTCTCCCAGTCACTTCACAGTCCATTAGTGACCTGAAGTCCCTGGCCACTGCTCTGCTGGAGACCATCCATGAGAAGAACATGGTCATCCAGCATCAAAGGCAAACCAACAAGTATGTTACGGGAGCTGTAGTTTGTTGATTATGGGATATCATTTAAGTCAGGATACTGTTAAAAAGTGAAGTTTAACTATTAGTTTGTGTATATTTGAACAGGATCCTGGGTAACCGGGTTGCAGAACTGGAAAGGAAGTTGAAAACATTAGAGGTGTCTGGGTTGTGGAGTCTGCCAGGTAAACATCACGTCCAATACTGTGCAGTTTATTTTATGATCTACTTTGACGTTTTGCTCTAATAAAGTTTAAATTTGTGTACTGGCTAATTCTTTCTTATTTCTTGCTTATTTCAATATTTTAAATAACTTTCAATTGCTCTCCCATTTCTGCTTTCCACTCTTTCTTCTCAACTTTCTTAACTCTCTGGAGGCATCACCTACAATGTGTCTCTTGGACTAGGGAGTATGTTTATTATTCAATATCATTTTTGCCCTTCATACCTTTGTGCAATTTGTTTCAAACTAATTCTATCTCTGTTACCCTTGTTGCTATCCTAATTTATAGTAGTTCATTAGTACTTTTGTTGACTCCAACGTTGTTTACAGGAAGGAAAGCTGTTATTGTCCTGAGTGACTCTCAGCATGTCCAGTCCACCACAGAACAGTCTGTACATCTAACACCAGAGTCAGTGGGTGAGTTCTTGGTTATTATTAGTATGAATGAATGAATTACTCTAAATAATTTAATATACTAGGTCCATAGGCTGGGTTGGTTACCTTTTAAAATGTATTTCACGACAGATTACAAAATACATGCTTTAAAAAGTAACTTGTAATGTATTTCATTAGATAACCCAACTTTTGTAACTTAATCTAAATACTTTGGAATACTAATTAGTATGTAACAAAAACAAGGCAATTGCAAGTTTTTATCTCACAATTCTGACTGAGTTGCATGATATAAAGTTGCTATTGAGAGTTATAAAGTCAGAATTTTAAGGTATAAACTTGCAATATTGAGAAAAAAGTCAGAATTTCAATTTATCATGCAATTCTGACATTATAACTTGCAATTGTGAGTTTACATATCCCAATTCTGACTTTAATAAACACAATTGTAAGTTTAAATCTTGCAATTCTGAGGGAAAAAAACTGAATTGTGTGATTTAAAAAGTTTTTTTTTACAATTACAACTATCAAAAAACATGAAAACAACCGTGGATGATGCAGGTAATGACGGGACTGGTCAGATTCAAGGGTATATACATTTTTGAATGTGTTTGTCTTCTGGAGTAGATGCAAACATCTGTTATGTGAAATAGCTTATTCAGGACAGTACTAAATAAAAATAACATGCAATTTTTATGATCCCTCTTATTTTGTTACAATTATTAAAATGTTGCATATTCTGCAAGTTTATGAAACTTATGAGCACAACTGTAGTTTATGATGCTTTGTCAGACTGTCCGGGTCGGAGAATCACCAACTGCTGTTTACATTAACTGCACGTCACAGTTTACATTGAATTTTAATGTAATTTATTTCATTGGAATATCAAAGTAATCACTTTGGTAATCTAAAATACTTTTCAGATGTAACTGTAATTTGATTACCAGCCATTTAAAATGTAACTGTAATGAAATAAAGTTACTCAAATTTTGTATTTTAAAATACGTAACTCAGTACATTTCGTATTTCGTTACTCCCCAACTCTCACTCTACACAGAGTGTTAGATACTTACTCTCTTGACACATAGCAACACGGTAAGAAGTATTTCTAATATGTTGGAACTTTTATAGGAAGTATTATTTACCTGTTGATACATGCCTTCACCTGGAAGCGCTGTGATTGTGTTGTTTCGGTCGGACTCAACGCACAAAGGGTCATTTGCAAAAAATGCTGTATATATTTCTTTGTTCCTGTAGGTGGCACTAGAGCAGCGTAAACTAAATAGCAGTTTCTGATCTAAACAAATAAACATTAAGACAGATTTAAATGTATATCAGAAGAAGAATATATTTTATTATTATAAGTAGCTTATTAGTAGCCTATTACAAATAATTATTAATTGTATAATAAATAAATGTAAATAAATAAAATATATGTATTGTTTTAAAAATGTGTAAATAATGCAAATTGGTGGCATTAACAAACCAAGACTATTGATACCAAACTCGAATAGTTAGATACATGACGAACAGTTGCATATGTATTACCAACATTTTATCATGTAAGCTTTATGGTATACCTCAAACAGAGGAATTTATTGTAATTTATAGTATTAATTAGCAAATGGCTTTGGTTTGCAGACCATTTGCAGCTTATATGGACTGCGCACCCCTGATTTTTTATTTAAGTATATATTTATATATAATATCCTTATATCCCCTATATACCATTGATGAAAATGTATACAGAAGGGGGCGCTGTTATGCATCTTCTGAAAGAGTACAGAATCTCCGGATCAAAACACGAACAGAAACGAGCGATAGAAGCATTGCTTATGCATATGTAAGCTAATGCAATCACCAAACATTAAACGGCATATAAATCAAAACTGCCTAACATGACCAAATGAAATGTTGACCAAGGAAAGATCTACTCCATCTGTTTTGATCTAGTTATGAATATTCTCTGATCTTTCTTTTGATATATTGCATGCTCAGATATTCTGTATTAGACTATATTTCTGGATATGAGCCTTGCACACTGGAACATCAAACAGAGCGATCGGTCAAAGAAACAGTGCATGCTTCCCTAAACACAAGTTCTCCTGCTCAAATGGTGGCTAGCAGAAAAAAAAAAAAAGTCTGGTGAGGAAAGAGTTAATGGTTTGTTTATTTTTTATGTTTATAAAATTGTATTAATTAAAAAGAACCTATTGTGTCCTTTTATAAATTCTTGGTTTTATATTTGGCATCTACTAGAATAGGTGTTTATGCTTGAATGTATAGTTTACATTGTTGCAGCACCTCTCTTCCCAGTCTCTCAGTAACACTGTTTAGTCCCTGTTATGGACTGATTTGAGACAAAAACCTGATCCACCTCCTCTCGTTTTCCCGGATACCTCGGCGGCGCGATCTGCTCTGAACATCTGGAAGGCCATTAGATGTAACGCGCTATCCGGAATGGCTCCGTTCAGCCATGTTTCTGTGAAGCAAAGAGCAGCAGAGTTTGAAAAGTCCTTGTTCATTCGGGTGAGGAGTAGTAGTTAGTCTGTTTTATTTGCTAGGGAGTGAATATTTGTCAGGTGCAGAGTCTGAATCCGCGCCGTTGGAATTTCAGGAGTGCACCAGTGTGCTTCCCTCATTTGCGTCTCTTGGGCTACGTTCAGACTGTCAATCCACATCTGATTTTAATGCATATCTGATAAAGTATAGCAAGTGTGAACGGGAAATGCAAATTTTTCAAATCTGCATTCATATGCGGTTTGAAAAATCATATTTATGGAAATCTGTTTCAGTCTGACTGCTCCAACCGGATTTTGTGTGGTTTATATGACTCACGGCGCGTAAAAGGCAACGTCAGCCGTTGTTATAGTAAACAAGCTGAAAGTCGCTGCAGAAACAAGGTCGTGTTGTTGCAAATTGCCGGACAAGCAGAAAATGACAATATATTAGAGACATGATTTGGAAACGGGCAGAGGTCGACAGCACAGAATAAAGCCACGCATACCAGCCTCCTTCATTTCTGCTGCTGTCTCGGAAGACGCAGTAGTCCAGCGCGGCTGGACCACTCCATGTTGTGATTGTTGTTGCTGTTTTTGGTGCATGTCTACCAACGCAACATTCATTGCCATAGAAACCAATGCAGATATTCCAGAAAAAGAAAGAGTGGCATGGGCACACAAATCGGATCTGAACATTTGCGCTGCACAGTGTGGACATCAATCATTTTAGTCCAGATTTCAATCGGATACACAAATAATCAGATTTGGACTGACGGTAGGTGTGTTCACATGGAGCATCAGTTTAAAAGTCCAATCTGAATGAAAATACTCTATATAAACACCTCAGTGGGAATAAAAATCCCTTAACTGAACGAATTTATAATTGGTTTGAGAGGAGTGGGATAAATCTTTATATAAACCGAACAATGTTAAACTGATTACTTTGCATCTACATTATCACGTCAAGAGGTCCGGGTCGTCAGAATGCAAACTGACGGCGGCAAAATCAAATTGAACTCATAGTCTCATTCCTTTTGACCTTCATCCACACGCTTCTGCTTTTTGGAGGAGGGAGGGGTAGTATTGAGATGCTCCTTAGGGATGCACGTTTTCCTGCGCCCGTCTTTTCCTCATTCTTTACACCAGTAATATGCTAAAATTCACGGTGTTGCTTGATTAAGAGCAACACTTTAGATAAAAATAGCGCAAGTAAAAAATAATGGAACTCTATGTTGAGAGCAAAAAAAATCATTCCGATTGAAAGCGCTGGTCGCATGTAAACACCATATCGGATTAGATAGCTTCTCATGTAAACAGTCCACCGAATCTTTCAATCGAAATAATTTAAACGCAATGACAAAAAAGTTTACATTGCTCGTGTGAACATAGCCTTTGGGCGCTTGTGCAGGATTGCAGCTCTGCCAACTAGAATGTCAAATAAAATGTCTGAATGCCCCAAAAGTCATAAAAAAGTGATTTGGTGTGCTGTTGCTGATATCTAGGAGTTTGATCCTAGGAAGGCTAACCAGAAAAAAAGTTACATAAAACAGGACAACCAAGAACAGTGAAAGTACTCCAGAGCTCAGAACCGAAGCAGCGATAGTCGCCATCTTGATCATGCAAAAAAAAAAAAGAAAAGGCATTTAACTTTGCAGACTTTTTTCAAGCTCAAACAGCAACATTAAAACTGAGAAAGTAATTTGAAATTTTGGAATCACACAAATTGCAAAAAATATTTTGTTTAACTTCCAAAAACATTTTCTGTGGGTAAATCACATCTTTTCTCTGGAAAAAGTGTCTATATAAAACAACAACAACAAAAGTGTTATTTCTGAATTTTTATTTATTTATTTTTATAAATATTATAACTTTGATGATCACTCTTTCTCCAGCAGGAGATGAAGAGATTGTTACTGGAGAAGAGGTCACCGAGGACACTGGACTCATTACAGACTTCAGCCAAGACGACGGTCAAGCCGTGGCGGTCGAGTTGAACCAAAAGGGCGATTATTTTACCTGCCCATATTCAGTCTCACAAACTCCACAATTCAGTAAACCAGCAGCAAGTGTCCTGCCTGTGAGCAGCTCACAGTGTGAAACCCTTGCGTGTTGTGACTCTGAGAAGCCTGCGTGTCCTTCTGAGAGCGAATCAGAACAACATAATGAAGATCTCACAAGCCGTGGACGTCAGTCTATGAACACAGTAGTGTCTTCGAAAGGTTCAGAAGAAGAGGCTGTGAAGAATGATGCTCCTGTTGTTCTTTCTGAGGAGGACTTTGATATTCAAGGTGCATTAGAGGACAGTCTGCCTGTGGCATCAGAGACCTTTGGCAGTTTGGACTGTACTTCTGGATCTGAGCCTTGTACACCGGAAGAGCAAACAGAGCGATCGGACGAAGAGACGGTGCATGCTTCCCTAAACACAAGTTCTCCTGCTCAAACGTCATCACACCAGGAATGAATTTTATTCTTTGTGATGGTAAAAACTTGAAGAGAAATGCATAGAAACAACCTCCATTCATTTAAGCGCCACTTAAAATAAGTGTTCTGACTGTGAAAAAGACTGTGGCAAAAGAATAAAAAGAAGAACCTTTGAATGTCTAAATGAAACATATTCATTATTCCAATTAAGCTAGGAGCAATATGAAAATGTTCACCTTGAGGATGGCTGGTGTAACCATTAAATTCATTCAAATATTAAATTCAACAATGTGATAAGCCCTTTCTGGAGGTTTTGCATCATCTGAGATCATCAAGAATCTCGAATGAAATCTTAGATCTGATGCCGCTATGAAGACACTACCAGCAAGTTTATTTTCTTTTTCAAAAAAGGTTTTTGTGAAATAATTCCATAGACACTTCTTCTTCATGTATTTTGCCTATTTTAAACATCTTCGTAATTGCTTCATGTTTTTTTTTTTTTTTCCATGGGCAAAATGTGACCGTTTTAGTTTTATTTTCAATATTCAGTTTAACCTTCTTGTTATTTCTCAAACAACATGCAAGTCTTGATCCACATGCTTAAGGTAAAGGTTTTTTTTTTTCTTTTCTGGATGTCATTTCAACCGTTATAATTTGTTCCTTACAGAGTCAGTATATTTAATTTCATATTTGTCTTATTTATTATAATTGATCTTAATGATTGTAATAGTGTTTGATCTGTGAAGGTTGGTGTAAAATCATTCTCTGTAGATCACCTAATATTACACTGTAATATAGTGTAAAATTAAAATGGAAACAATTATCAGCTTGAAAGCATACGTTATGTTTAATAACGCACAAAAGCACTGCAATTCAACACACCAGCTATTGTGTGCTGCTATATAATAGGCTTAGGCTACATCATCAGTTCACGTGGTTTGTGTTGATTTGACCTGTTGGGTGCTCCAGAAAATATTTGTAATGACGAAAGGATTGTCTCGTTGTATCTGTTTACTCTATGTCCTCACACATTGTTTTATTGAAATAAAACCTGTAACCTGCGCTTACAAACGTCACTGTCGTTTTCAGGGCACCGCTCCTTATTTTGAAAATTAGTTAATTAGTCACACATAGAGTCACTTAAAGTGGCATGAGCTGAGCTGTGCGAATATAAACCACTGCAGCTCAACGCCACACCTTTTTCGTTTTCTTGCTTTTGGATGAGTTCACGGCGTTATCAGTTCAAGTGCAGCTTTCTAGGAGCAGCCGATTTTCGTCCTACTAAGCTTTAACGTTTTTGGATTTGATTGAATTCTGACTAGATATTCTTCTTTACAATTATAGGAGAATTCCCACACGGTGCAACTTGCTTCACGGTTCTATCCCGGGGTTGTTGCCCTTACTTGTTATATTGTGGCATCTGACTTTTATCCCGGAGCTTGTTTTGTACATCGCGCCGGGTACGCGCTGTCGCGTTACGAGCCGTTCGGTGGTGGATTGTGTGTGTTCTTCCCACCATTATCGCTTGTTTTTGGACTCGTTTTCATTGCGACTTCATGCTTAGTTTATTTTATTTTGTTTATAGGCTGTTACCGTATAGTGTCAGTGACCTCACGGTTCTATCCGGTGGTGTGTCACCGCGCTGTTGACTAGTTTTTGACCGAGTTTTGTGTTTTTGTCAATGTTTGCGTTGTATTTTGCATTGTGCTAGACGTGGGTGTTATTATTTGAATGAACTCTGGTTGTAATTGTATTGTAATTTTGCTATCTCTTATGATCGTATCCAGAGGTTTTCTAATTTTCGCTGTTTAGATGGGTTATCCATTTCTACTGCCGTCTCACTCAATTGACCCTTTGCAAAGATCCGCCCCCTTTAGTTACTGTTGCTCTGTCTGACAAGCTGTTGTCTTCAAGATGTTCTCACGCTGTGGAAAATACATTGCGGCGCAAAGAGGACACCGACAACACGTCGACAGACATATGAAACCGGTTCATATTTAAAACAGTGTAATTTTTTAAAGAAGTTTAAACAATAAATAGCGTATAGTGTCTCTTTAATGTGTCGTGACAGATCGCTGTAGCTCCTTCAAGCCGCTCATCTCTTCATACTAGTTCATTTATACTATAGCATCAAATGAACATGAATGGACATCAGAAGGAATGTTGTTTCAAGCATGGAAAGACGTGAGTACACACAATTGTTCAAGTTCGCCAACGTTAATCTACTAACTCCCCTGACTGCTTTGTCCGACAAAATGGCTGATTCGGGATTGTGATTGGTCAGATCACCTGTCAATCAAACTGCCGGCGATGGGTTCTGATGATGGGCATAATTTGGTTTTGTACCTGTTGTCAAAGAAACTTGCTTGCCTTTCTTCAGACATGGCAGAGATTAAAACATCTTTTGCGGAACTTCCAAACAGCAGACCCAGTTCCAACAGCTATACTGCAGCTTCCATTGAGGACACTCATTTACATTCATCTAGTGAAGAGCCAACCTGTTCACCGCACTCCTCAAAGCCCCCATGTTGATGTCATGTATACGTGTGCCTCTGACACACATTTCCAGGATCATGTTCCTACTTAAGTTTCCGAGCTGCAGGCCAAACCAGTGGGATCTACGGTGGCCGGTGGTTCTCTTCTGGGGGTACTTCATGCTTCTGCGACTGCTCCACCCCTGGTATTCCAAGATTGCTCGCACTTTGGCTTCAATGGCAGAATTGGAGTCCATTGGAGTGCAGAGTGTGCCTGAAGTCAAACAGCTGGTCACTGCACTGGTGGTGTCACCAGATGAAGCACTGTCAGTCAGTTGCCTACATCACTCGGCCTGAGAACTACTTCTTGCTGCTTCGAACTCTTTGAAGTGTGTTGAGGTGGCTCCCTCTGTCCCACTGTTTTTGCAGACAGCCTTACTGGCTATGGGGCATGTGATTTGAGAACTGGGCTCTCTCACTGGCGCACACTTGAATGCTCGCCGGTCAGAATGGTTTTCTCGGTTCAGATTGATAGAGGACCTTGAGGGATCTAACAATCCGGACATCTTTTTGGTCCCCACATATCTGAGGTGTTGGAAAGATGCATAAAGTTATCTGCGACCACTCAGTAGCTAACACCCCAAAATTTAGAATTCTAACGTCACCTGCCTGTGCCTAACTGACCTCAGGGCCAGATTTCCAGGTTCTGGCGATGCCCAGATTTGTCACTTCCATGGTAATCCAGCCCCCCGCGATTCTCAAGGGGGTCCAGGTCAGCGTCCCCCCACTACCTCAGAGGGCCGAAACTTTAAGGCATGAGACGCTAGGTCTGATGTTTTACAACATCATCTGAGTCAGACCCTTGGTGAACAGGGTTCAGTCTACCCACACAGTCCATTAAACTCATCGGAATGGCAATCAATTCAATCGCAATGCGTGACTCTGTTTCTGTCTCGGATTACGGATATCCTATAACTTCCTCATTTTCATCTGGGAGTGTCTCTACAGTAATGGGGTGTTACAGAGGTTGATAGGGATGCTGACGGCATCTTCCTCAGTATTCGAGCCCCTGCAGGTATGGAACAAACTCTGATTCGGATTCAAAGTTCGGATTCATCCTTTCAATGGCATTGACGGATTATAGTCACTCACAGTTGTGTGTGTGTGTGTGTGTGTGTGTCCATGTACATCACTGGCTTTTTTCTTTCTGTTCCATCTCATTGTCAGGTTATAACTACTGACACATCCCTCAAGGGTCGGGGGACAGTTCGGAACCACAGTGGCAAATGGTCAAGGGACCGGTCAATGGGTCGCATCAACCTACTGGAGGCTCTACCTGGATGTAGTTCAGGACATTTGGCAGGAGTTCAGTATGGCGGAAGTAGGTCTATTTGATTTGGAAAACACAACTCTCTGGCCGTTGTGGTTTGCCCAGATGGAAGCGTCCTGTCCATTGCGACAGAACATGCAGTCAGACTATTGGCTGGATTGTCTTTTGCATGCTTTTCCTCTGTTGTGGGAGACACTTAACAGGATTGTTCAGGGCAGACACAGGAATGTATGTTTAAAAAAAAAAAAAAAACACCATTTTTTTTTTTTAAATACAGACTTCAAACTCTTATGACTGTTCAGCAATTTAGCGCCCTCTAATGGATATATTTAAATTCGTATGGTGATTCGAGAAAATGTATAGTGTCATACCTGAAATTACATACATAGCGTTTTGCAACAGTGGTTACTAGAGTAAAATAAATGGGAAATAGTGTTCAGATTAACCGGGTATAAATTTTGTAATTAAATTCATTATGGTCCAAATGTCATGTTTGTTTCACAGAACTCTGTATACAAATAACATGCTAAAGTTGTGCAAAAGGACAGTCCTGAAATGCAGGTTACTGGAGAATATAAGCAGCCCCAGTGGAAAAAATAGCCATTATTATTCAGCTGTTTTTGTGGACCTTGAAGTGCAAAGTACATTAATAATCCATAAGAAAACAAATAGTTTTTCAAATACGTTTATAATGTTTTCACTGACTGCTAAACAAATTGACCTTCAGAGCGCTGATTCAACAATGAAAATGAAATTGGTAAGCTAATAATAAATCAACTCTTTTTTTTCTCTCTCTCTACAAGAGACAGCAGGGACTTGATTTACAACAACATTTAATCCAAACAAACCTTTTTTTGACTGAAGCAAAACAAATAACGGTGCGCCACTCATTATCCAGTCCAACCTTTCAGTGCAGAGTGCAATGACACGGTGATCAATAAGGAAAAATTACTTTTAATGTTTAATTTGAATGTAATAAGCAACAATGCCAAATTATATTAGATTGCTTCAAATGAGCGTAGCACAAATCACTACATTTAAATCTGTTTTTGGATTGAATTGTGAAGATTTTTTCTGCTCTTTTGCATTTTCTTTAAGGGCAGCATAAACAAGATCCAAGTCTAAAATTACAAACAAAACATTTTTATTATTTCAAACAACTTAGAAAAACACACAGACAACACAAAAACAAGCTTTTCTTGCCTACAATGTATTTACATCGTGCTTGTTTTTTTTTTCTGCAAATATTTACATTCAGTCAATATGTACATGAAGTGGACATGAAAAACACTTGCCACAGTAAGATTTAATAGTAATAACAATACCACTACTAATAGCATTGACATATATATATATATATGTGTGTTTACATATATATATACATTGCAAAGTCTGAAAGGACAGATAACAAAACAGCGAGATATAGAGATATAAAAAGTATAAACTGAGGTGTTATGTGTGGTTATTGTGTTTACAATACACAGTTTAAGTTTTGACATGGGTTTGATGGATAAATATAAAGCAAACAAGTAAATTAAACTCATCTGCTCACCCATTTATGCCCATTTCTAGAGATACAGGACAGATAGATGTTCATTTATTCAGTGCTGAACAAGCTAATGAATAGCTGCAGTGAAATATAAGGAAAAAGATATCATGGAATATCCTGAACTATCCATAGGAAAAGATCCGATCTCTTCAATAACGTGAACAGATAAACAACTGAAAAGACTATTTAGAATGAAATAAATAGAACAGTTCACCCAAAAATAAACCCTCACCCTCATGTTGTTCCAAACGGGTATGACTTTCTTTTGTGGAACACAAATGGAGAAATTCCTAAGAAATTTCTGGTAATTTTTGTTCATGCAATTACGATAAATTATGCATAAGCATCAAGAACTGTCATAAAAGTGATCCATATGATATTTTTTAATTGTAATTGCATTTATTATTTATAATAGCATAGAAACAAAAATTCTCAGTTTGTGTTCTACTGAAGAACGAATGTTATACTGGTTTGACAACATGAGCAAATGAGGACAGAACTATTTATTTAAACTCAAATAAGGCTTGAAATAATACAGAAATATGGGATTTATGCAATTCCCCCCAAATGGGAATTACATTTATCTGTTCAAATGAAATTCAATTCAAGTTAGATTCAATGGGACTTTTGTAATTTCAATAAACAATAGTGGTGGACAAAAATGGATGATAATCTTTTTATCCACTATTTCTTATGCATATTTCATGAAAAATGATGGTAACTGCATGTAGCAGAAAAGTGGTCACTACAAATGTGAATAAAATTGATGTTTGACTCCCATAAAGGCACAGTTTGCTCAGTCTGCCTTATTGTCTGTCATTGGTGAAATGATAGGCATAGTCAAAGAGAGAGCAAAGCCATTCAGACTTTCAGCTGGTCAAAAATGTTCATCAACTTTCAAGCCGGCAACAGAAACTGGTAATGTGCACAGAAAATATTTTGGAAAAGTACACAAGACAAGTGTGCATTTCTGTCTGCTTCCCAGAGTGGTACCATTTCCCGTTTCAGACACTGAACACAACATCACACACAACATCACATTAATTAAAGCACTTGCACTGTGTTTACTGTGACTGTACCATGTAAATATTTTCACTTAGCACCTCCTCACATTCCCTCCCTTATATATCTGCTGCTATTGGTTGACCCTTCCCAGCAGTGTGCTGATTCACAGCCTCAGCAGACGGACAGGGTGGGTGGACTCTGCCTCTGCTGGGTTTTTTTGAGCAGCTGTATACGGTTGTGGCAGTAGAATTTAACAGCCCTCCAGTCCCGGTGGTTAGTGACCAGCAGGGGGCAGAGCTCCAGGCAGCGCTCACAGTCTGCTTTGGCGGGCACGCGCAGCTCCATAATGTTTTGCACCAGGTGGGACTCAACAGCTGCCCGCTCTGCCTCAGACCAAGGCCGCTTTAGCACACCACGTTTACCTAAGACAGAGAGGAGAATGTATGTTAATCATTATTTCTGTGCAAACACTTCACTGAAGCTCTCCCGTGTTCCCCCTGGCACACACACACACACACTCAGGTCAATGAGCCAGAACTGTGCTGAAGGTCTCAAACACTATCTTTGCAGGAAAAACTCCAGATATTGTACTATTAGTTCAAATCTAATTGTGATTTAATATAGGCTCGGATGTTTAGGGCCCAAGCCCTGGTGGGTGAAGGGCCCTATTGTTTTCCTTGGGTAAAAAAATTGTTTTTCGAACTTTCAGGCACTTTTGGAGCTCTTAACATGCTCAAGAACTCTTGAAACTTTGCACTCAAGTTGGAATCGTCAGCCATCAGGGTCACCGGCCACAAGTTATCGTGGGGGCTCTGTACTGCACCCCTTTTGACCTAAAGCAACCAAACTTCACACAGTTATAGATCTCATCGGGTCGGACAACTTTGGCACTCCAAGTCATATGCCAGCCCAAAAGGAAGTTGGCTATTATGGGTTGTTTGAAAAACGCATGCTTTGGAATTTGATATGCTCCTCCTAGGGGATTCTTCCATTCGCAACAAAACTCAGTCAGCATGAAGTCAAGACATTGAGGATGCTAAATTGCGAGCAGATTTTTGATTTCTCAAACGGCTTGGCCGTGGCAAGTTAACAAATTTAAGGTGAAAAAAGGGAAACATGCTTCTGCATATACTGACTGATTCTGATGAAACTTCAGCTGTGTGTTTGTTGTAGAAGGCCAACTGGCAGCAGGTCAAATTTTGCTATTGTGAGTCACTTTCAAAATGCTTTAAAATCACTCTTATTTTTACCCGATTTGCTTCAATCTTCATCAGAATAATGTAAAGACACTGCAGATGTAGACCTGTGAATGGATTCTTGATATCTTGACATGCTGTTGTCATAGCAACAAGTCACACTTTCATATTCTTTTTAGGTGTTTTTGAGACTTTTAGCATACTTCGAATTGCATGAAACTCGGCACACCTGGAGGAGGGGCTCAGTAGCAGCACTTTTTGACTAAAGTCGGAGGTTACTTTTACCTACAGTCACCAAACTCAGTACATATATTTTTTCGAGCCAGACAACTTTCTGTTTTTAACTACTGTTCCAAAGGCCATCATACAATTCACGCTAAACTTTCTTAACATGATGCCAATATATTGAAGATGCTAATAGTGAACAGGTATTGGATACAGTGTTGCCATGGCAAGGAATTAAACTAATGACAGAAATGAAAACTGGAAGAATGTCATATATTGTAAATAATAAATTATACACCATTTATTTTTAAACAAAATAATACAAATAAAAAGTAAAAAAACACTTTTTTTAATTAATACATTATGTGCAAGTTAGAAATAAGCATATTTCATGCAATCTGGTTGAAAGTAATAAATAACAAATGTAATACTTGGTATAACCACAAGATGGCATAGATTCTACATCAGAACGCCGGCTCAGTATTGGTCAGCTCCTGCGTCAGCTTCACACACGTGCGTCATGCTGCTCACGTGAACAGCGTTGGCCAATACTGAGTCTGTGTTCTGACGTAGAACCTTATGTAGAAAGTTCAACCTTAATTTTACGAAGCGACTACAATGACAAAAATAACGATTTTATCCAATCATTTTTCTTCTTCCCTGTCAGTCTGTTACGCAGTTTGCGCCATGAACGCATTGCAGAGCTTCCATATTTACATCCGAACGTGGGCTGAACTAAGCCTTTAAAAAAAGTTTTTTGAAGAACATTATGAAAATGGCCAACATAAGTGTCTTGAGGCTTACATTTTGCACTCTTGTCTGCGGTTGTCAGGGACATTAATTAAACTAATTAAGTTCAGAATCATTAAATACAGCACACAGCATGACAAAGTTGAATTGAAATCTGTAATTCTGATTGCTTTAGTGGATGTAAACATCTTTTCTGAATGAAGGCTTAACAACAATATGCCTTAAAATGATGTGCACGTAAACATAATCAATGAAAATAACACCTTTAATACTGTCAAATGCCAATTTGATACCATATTAGCAGGAGAATACAACAAGTGCATTTGCAATTAAACTAACTGATGAGCCCCTTTAGGATAAAACTTGATGCTAGTATTAATGTCTGGAAAACTACCAATAAAATCTGGCCTACTCCAAAAGACTGGTCACCATGGCTACAGAGAACAGCTCCGTTAACTATTGTTCTCATTACAAAATATGTCTCATTATAAAAGGGAAAATGCATTTTATGGCAAAGACACAAGATAACATCATGAACCATCTTGCCTATTCTTAGTTTAGCTACACTGTTTCAACAACGGTTGCAAAATCTGTTTTTTTTTAATGTAATTCAATATCCCTGGTTTAACTGACATATGCATTGTTTGTTTTAAACTATGTTTAATATTATCTATGATATTAATCTCCTTTAGTTCTATTTCTATGTGTACAGCACTTTGGACGGTCTGTAGCCGTTTTTAAATGTGCTTTATAAATAAACTGAACTGAACACACAATCATACAGTCAGACTCACCAGGCTTTGGCTGTCCTGAGGCCTTTTTGCGTCCCGTTGAGATCAGGGAGCTGCTGTTCATCTTCTTAGGCCGAGGGGATTTGCCGTTGCTTGTGGTTTTCTTCATCATAATGGTGGTTGCAGGAGATGTTGCTTCTGGTTTCTCTTTACTCTGCTCAACATCTGACTCCTCTGACAAAGAGTCAGCAGAGTTTCCTGACAACACTGAAAGGGGTGGGAAAGTAAGTATGACTGATGTGTCCAATACTCTGTATACGCATCATGTGCTTGACACAACAAACTCACTCACCATCTAACTCCAGACAGATGTGATGTAAACTCATTCCTCGGAACAAGACGCCATCTCTCTCTCCACATAGTACAACCCGACCAATCAGACCCATCAGCCCTGGGTCTTGGCCGATGGTTGCACAGCTTTGCGTTACATGATACTCTTTCTGTAAAAAGCTTTCCAATCGCTGTGTGGCAGCCCCGCGGTGCCCTTCCTCCTCGCCCTCACTTAACAACAGAAGCTGTGTAAGTATAGCCACCTGTCGACGAACACGTGTCTGCGTCAGTGCCCGTGGGTGCCGTGTACCACTGGACCGAGCCAAGCTGCGTAGTAGGTCTGTACCTCGCAGGGGAGTAGCAGGCGAATGATATGGCCGGGCAAACACGTAGGGGTTCTGTGGATCGATTCCCACACCAGCACGGGTCTGCAAAAGCATCTCCAGACAGGCTTCAGAATGTGGCGGGAGGATGAGCGGCTGCACACGGCCACGTTTCCCTTGGACCCCAACGCGAGGGAGATGGGGGAGGACCATCCGCTCGAATGGTGAGAGCGAGGCCTCGAGTGGGGTTAGAGATGGTGGGGCACCAGGCGCCATGGGGATGGGGCACTGGGGCGTGACACGGGCCTGGTACTCGGAAATGGTGAGTTTGGAGACTTCGCATTCACGTCTGCGGTTGTAAAGGATGAGAAGGGCCAGGCTGGAGTGACAGAGGAGACGCCAGGCCTCAGCTGACTGTGGCGAGCGGGAGAGCGAGATGAAGGCAGAATGCTGCAGCCGCCGCAGATACAACACCAGGGAAGAGAGGGAAGCAAGAAGTGGAAGCATGTGGGGTCGACGTGAACTGAGAAAAGAGAAAAAGAACAAAAGTGAGTACATGAGTTTAGAGAGACTGGATGATAAATTCTAACAGTAAATAATTTGTCTACATTGGACACGACAGCGACCGCTGAAAATCTATTTGTCATTCGTGTCAGAACCGCAGGCATGTGGAGTATGCCATAAATAAAACAGGGCATTGCAACGCATCCAGTGTCGACAGCATCACTGATTATAATGGGCTCTATTGTCTTTTGTCGCGTCATTTCACACCACTTGCGTCCAGTGTGGACACGGTATAAGATTAATTAAAAATGCCTGACCTTAATAGGTCGCTCTTATCCTCCGCTCCGCTTTCTTCTTCTCTCCCTCCATTGTCATCCCTCTCTTCTTTCAAAGATTCGGACTCCTTCACATGCTCCGCAAACACTGAAATGGGCACTACTTCCTCTCTCTCCTTTTTAATTTTTCGTCCTCCTTTTCTGGGAGGAGTAGCAGGTGTAGGTGGGCTCCTCTTTAACACAGATACTGGAACACCTCCTCCTCTGGGGGAGTTGTCAGAGCTGGCGCAGGACTTTTGCGACAAGGGCTGGAGAGGGCAGGGCTCCTTCTGACTGGAGACAAAGAAGAAGGAGGCGACTGTGGAGTTTCCACCACTACACCTGGCACAGGAGCCACTGGGGGGCATTGGGAATATTTGCTCGATGATGGGAGAGATGAGTGTACACAATGAGAGTTACCAGAGGCGTGTGCGTGCTCCAGGGCAGAGCGCACATCAGGCTGGTGGGCGTGGTGTTTGTTCAGATGCCGGGGGAGGGATCGGAAGTGACGGCCACAGTAAACACAGCGCTGTTTCTGTGCCATTTTGCTCTGCCCACGACCCACTGACACACTGACACTATTAAAAGGAACTCCTGCAGGCGGTGGGCACTTAAACACAGGTCTGGAAGGAGCAGTGGGCTGTAGCAGGGAGGTTGGGATGGAAAGTGGAAATGAGGGAGGATGGTTGGGGGGTCGCTGAGGTGCCTTTCTCTTGGCATGTGTGGCAGGAGAGGAGAGGGGTTTGTGCCTCTTGTGGTGTTGAGGTGATCGCATGCGCATCTCTCCATTGGCATCATCCGAGTCGAGGTCTGAATCACTCGGCTCAGAGTGAGAGAGAGGAGAGGAGGAAGGAGAAAGAGACCAGGAAGGTGTGAGGTATTCCGATACAGAAACTGGAACTGGGCCGGACTCTTCCTCCTGAGAGAGAAAAAAGCACATGTATACATTTATTACAGTAAATAATCTGAAAGGCATTACAATTAGGCATTTACATCCATTTTACATCTGAAACATGACAAACTTCTAAGTCTAACGGCTGAAAGTGAAAACAGGGCAGAACTTTATCCAGCAGGAAATGACTAAACACCACTAGCACTCACTTCAAAGAGGCGTTTTGACTAGGATGAAGTGGCCCTCAGGAGCATCCAGACGAATTCAAATGGTGATCCTTCTTGTTAATTGCTATTATTGTCTTAACCTTCATTAAATTGTCAACTGGAATATTGTTAATAATATAGTTTCTTTAAAAGGTGTTTAGAAAATTGCTTACAACAGTAGCCTAAAATAATGCCGAAAAGATAACAAACATGAACATTTTATGCATTTTAATTTATTATTTATTATAAATGATCTGTTCACACCATCATTTTTAAATTAATGCGCCCTCTTAATTTTTAATCAAAATAAATTTCCCTCCCTCTTGCAACAACATCTCCTCTCGGATTATGTGTCTACTGTCGTGACAACCTGTCACTCACATGAGATCACAGCAGTAGCAAACCACAACAATCCAGCGATCCAATCAACTACTGATGGACAAAATCAAGTCCTGTCCTACATTTTTTCTTTGTTGAGAAGTCGTGTCACTTCATAGATCAAGATATACATCACAATAAGGAAGAAAAGACTATCACAAATTAAATTCCATGCCAACTTTAAGACAGTGAATAGGGTACATTTTTTTTATGATGACTTTGCAGGCTGATCAGTTTAGGAGGAACTGTAACTTCATCGACTTTCAACTCGCTTTGTATTGTTACAAAGTCAGAATATGTAAATTAACATGGTTTACTTGTTACCTAGACAGAGAAATAAAAATGTATTTATCTTGTGTTTTGTGTCATTTGGCAGACTTTTGACAGCTCAAGGGCTTTCGTGAAAACTACAGATTATACTTCAGCATTTTTGTACAGACAGCGGGCGATTAGTCTCAGCCTCAGACGTCACACCAACTGACCGTTGGCTAAACATCTGAGACATAAGGCACACAAAATGGGAAACAAAGTTGCCATCTGATTGGTTGAATTATCCAGGATTTCCGGAAGACGTGTGTGTTCTTTAACAGTCTGCCTGGAAACATGGAAGAACAAAATACTGGATTTTCAAAATTATGTGAAGTTTGCAGAGCCATTGTTGCAGTAAACTAGCTTTACATTCTTGGATGAATAATTTAACATCGACTTTATGTCCCTAAACGACGCAGAACAAAACAAACATCCTCTTTGTCGGTCCTTGGCCAGTGAAAGCTGCGATGGAGTCTAGACCTTCTATCATCAGTCTAAAGGTCTGGCTACGCAAAACTAGAGGACTATTCACAAAGCAGTTAATTTTAAGGGTAGGTTTATCACTGAACATTATTTCATACTTTGTCTACTCTTTAAAACAGCATTATGGTAAAAATGGAACACAATGGCAACAGCTTTCATACCAATACGCATGCCGTTCAGTTTCCCCCTCCATCTGGCCTAAAACACTGTGGTCATCAAGTTTGAAATATTGTTTTTCAGATTTTCCATCGCGTTTTCTCCGTATTTATGATTCTCTGCAGCCTTTAGCCACTGCCTCCAATGGATCCTTCACATCCAACCTGGATCCTTCACTAGTAACCCACAGTGGCTCACTCCCTGTAAACATTTACTCTTTGAATTCTTGCACCTGGGAGAAAGTCGAAACCATCCTGACTAAATGTTTGCAAAGAACTATTTCCTACTAAAGCAAAGTGGTTTTTGACTCTGGTAAGCTTATCCATAAGACACTGGTGGGAGTGGCCTTAGATGATAACATCCCCAGTGCATTATGGGTGTTGACATTTTCCTACCTAATTGGCAAAAGAAAAAACAGCAGCCTATTATCACTGTTTTCTTTCCAGGCAGCACTGATTTCAATTTTTTCCCACCTTTCAACTGTATAAGCAGCCAAGTTTATTGAAAGCTCATTTTGCCACCTGTGAAGTACCCTTTTAAGTTGAAAGGAATTCAAGTACATCTGAGATTACTGGATGAAACTGTAGGAAAATGCTGCAAATGTTAGCATGCAGTGGTGCTTCTGCTTATGGTGCATTTACAATGAGGTCCAGCAATCATTTCAGAAGTGAAAAAAGGAACTTATATTTACCTTTTTAATGTTGCTCTCGTGGTCTGAGCTGCAATCAAAGCTACTAGGAGTCACAGTGCCATGGAAACCCTAAGTTGGATGAAACATCATTACAAAAGATGTCTATCATTTTACATTAGAGTTTGACAATAAAGTCCCTCCAACACTCTCACACATACACATGAATAAATATACCACCATGCAAATAAACACCACAAACACATCTAAAATAAAAACTGTCAACAATTTTCATACTATTAGTATCAGTACGTGCAAAAGGAGCTTAGAGCATTGAGATGTGTTGGTCATTGTTATGGTTACACTTACCACAACGTTTTCTCCCCACTCTGTCAAACTGTAATCCACAGTGATCTCCTCCCCCTTAGCGATGTCGCGGATCGCTATGACAATCAGTCGCACTTGATTTCCACAGTGCACTTCACGAATGCGGCAGTTTGGCGTTGGGGGGTACGAGACAGCCCCCCTCACTCCGCTAGAGCTCTCTTCACTCACACTGCATGGGAGAAAACTACATCAGACAGCAATACAGCAAAACAATCTGATATAGATAACCACATCACAGCTGGGAAATCTTACAGAGCATGTTTTCTAAATGAAGAGACAGACTAATGCATGCCCTGTGCTATAGTCTTAGGTCTTACACCATTCATTATTAACATTAATAATATATATTATCTCCCAAATGAGAAATCAGGACGTCCCATTTATTGTGAACTCATAGCATTACTAAGAATAGGATTTAAAAACATAAGAGTTGAATCACAAACAAGTTGTTTACAGTCAGTTGCTGCTACTTTGTGTAGAGTATAGAGTATGTGCTAACATATACTACTTTGATAACCATACTTCCAGTTCCATAATTAAATGTACGTTAATATTTATCTGAAAACTAACTATTAGCTCAGAACGAATGCCATAAATAAATATTAACTCATAAATACAGAACACACTTTTGTCCAACACACACAATATATATATGTATATAATGACGTTTTTTCCTGCTGCACTATGACTAAACACCACAATAAACAGATACAAACACACACACACCATGAGCCCAGCTACACACTGTGATAAACCCACACATACACACACATTCCCTCATTGGCCCAAAGATAATAAACATGTTGCAATAAATACACACACACACACACACACACACAGCTTGCATTCCAGTAATCCCCCACCTCCATATACACACAACAGTGTCTCTCAACCACACAACAAACACAATTACTTGCTATCTCCTCCTAGCACGCACACAGACACACACACACACACACACACACACAGTCACTCACCAGAGCTGAGCAGACTGTGTTTCATAGTATGGTCCATCAGCAGCAGGGTCTTTGTGTTTGTCCACATGACCATCACCTGAAATACATATATAATAAGATCTCAAAAAGATATTTACACCCTCATACTATCCCTGAAACATACACAAATAAAATGTTAAGCCGTGTGAATTACTTGAATGAGTTATGGTACATTCACTCTTACAGTGATTAAATCACTGGAGGTTGACAAACAGGCATTGGATACTTGACTAGAGTATCCAAGAAGACGATCATGTGACCTCCGACTAAATGAGTGCATTCTGGGAAATAAAGTGTTCTTTCACCTTGGCCCATAAAATGATAGTTCAGATGTTAATTCAGTCAGCCAATCAAACAATCAATCAATCAATCTATATGAAACCCACTTTTGTTTCATTTTCTGTTTTCTTTATTTAAACATATTAATTAAAGTAACAAAAAGGACAAAAACATTACCTTTCTCTGGTCCATTGCTGTTCTCTGACAAGCTGTCTTCCTCATCCTCTGTGGCGAAGATTCTATCGCACACCTTCACTGGTGTCCCTTTCCTTTTTCTTCCACAGCCACGTCTACGAAACATACACACACACACACACACACACACACACACATCATCACATTAAATGGATAGCCTGACCAACTTAATCAGCAACAAAACATAAATCACACAGACAAATCAATAACCTGGACACATCAGTGGATCAATGGAAATCACTGCACAAATCTTACTCAGTCTTACTTCTCTAAACCAAAGGAAAACATGTTTAATTAAGACTCATTTAATGCACCTCTATTTGTTTCTAAAAACAGCACGACATATACAATTAATCTTTTATACCTTAACTAAAGGAGGCCTGTCAACTGATCTGAATCATTATATGCCAAGCGCATCAGAAATATAATATAATGCTCATCTTAGCAAGCACCACTAATTAATCCACTGCACATTCACTCTTCTTCTTCAAGAAGAACCAGTTGACTAGAATCTGTATATGCACATAATAACAGAACTCTGATCTAGAAAAGTTTTACTTCCAAATCTATAATCCATAAAATCTTCAACAGAGAGTAACTGTCCACATAAAAACTGTGAGCTGCCGTTAATAGAGCAGTGTATGAAAGCCAAAGATTCGTTTTCCACAGATGCAGCTGTGAATGCTTAATTAGACAAAGTGTGGAGATGTGCAGTCTCTTGGTTACAGATGTGCTCAGTGTGTGTGTGTCGTGCCTGACGTATTCATTGAGCTGTGATAAGACTCAGTTTTGCCGACTGGATATTGATCTGAACGACCCTCCATCTGGACCCGAGAGCATATGTTTGCGTGAGCTTGTGTGCATGGAGTAGGGCGGATTCATATGTTCGTCCCTCAATTCACCATTTCAGGTCAACTTTATAAAGAACTGCGACAGAGATGATTACAAAAACACTAAAAAAACAAAAGAGTAGAGTAGAGATGAATAGATGGCAGTAATAAACTGATGTGAATGATTGAAGTGGGTCAATGACAAATACAGGTTCAAAAAAAGTATTTTTAAAAAAATCTTTTCAAAATTGATGTAATGCATATTTTTGAGTCAGGAACTATGTGTGTAAACAAGTTTCAATTGTTAAAAAACATTTCAAACATTACCCCTATATTATTTTGTAGTAAAAAATAAAATGCAAATACAATTGTTTTAGTCAACAGTCTCTACTGAAGAAAAAGTCGTAAATTGCTCAAAAACAATAAATCACATGACATCACATTTGGAGTGTAGGAACTGGAATAGACTAGACAGTGCAATAGATTAGAGGTTAGAGGTTAGATGTACTGTGATCGACTGTGATTGAAAAAGAAAGTCATGTTTTATATTGTTTTATAAAGAATCATCAGCATAAGTCAGTTGAGAATTTTAAATTAAAATATCAACAATGCATTCATCAAAATGTTTAAAACATTAAATGCATAGCAACTTTAGTGGAACACTATAAAAACTACTAAACAAGATTGATCACTTATATTTTCTTTTTGCAAGATTCTCTTGCAGCCGGGCCGGTTTTAGTGCGCTCCCAGTGTTGTGTTGAGTTCTCAGTCCCACTATTTAAGTGCCTTTAATTACCATGTACTAACATTTAAATTAATCTAAACTTACCCGTCCCCTACCTCAATTGCAGCGCAAGAGTCAAAACAACATGAACAAGTACATCGTAACATTTTTTGTTTGTTGTGAGTAAAGTAGTTCAAGACTAATGTGTTATAATTAGTTATTATTAACTATAACATTATAATGTCTAATATAAAGTGTAATTTTTCTTTAGTTGATGTGATAGTGACAACTAAAATTATTTTAAAATTATCTTGAAAATAATTTAAAACATCTTTAAATTAAAATTTATATAATATTGCCAGAGAGAGCTCCAGCCCCTGTCCAGTGTCTAAAGAGGCTTCCAGCCCACAGTACCTGGTTAAGGCCACAGAGGCCGTGCCTCTGCCACCCTGAACTACCTACAGTTCCATGGTCCCCTGAACTGTCTGCACCACCATGGTCCCCTGAACTGCCTGTACCTCCATGGTCCCCTGAACTGCCTGTACCTCCATGGTCCCCTGAACTGCCTGTACCTCCATGGTCCCCTGAACTGCCTGTACCTCCATGGTCCCCTGAACTGTCTGCACCACCATGGTCCCCTGAACTGTCTGCACCACCATGGTCCCCTGAACTGCCTGTACCTCCATGGTCCCCTGAACTGCCTGTACCTCCATGGTCCCCTGAACTGCCTGTACCTCCATGGTCCCCTGAACTGCCTGTACCTCCATGGTCCCCTGAACTGCCTGTACCTCCATGGTCCCCTGAACTGTCTGCACCACCATGGTCCCCTGAACTGTCTGCACCACCATGGTCCCCTGAACTGTCTGCACCACCATGGTCCCCTGAACTGCCTGTACCTCCATGGTCCCCTGAACTGCCTGTACCTCCATGGTCCCCTGAACTGCCTGTACCTCCATGGTCCCCTGAACTGCCTGTACCTCCATGGTCCCCTGAACTGCCTGTACCTCCATGGTCCCCTGAACTGCCTGTACCTCCATGGTCCCCTGAACTGCCTGTACCTCCATGGTCCCCTGAACTGTCTGTACCTCCATGGTCCCCTGAACTGTCTGCACCACCATGGTCCCCTGAACTGTCTGCACCACCATGGTCCCCTGAACTGTCTGCACCACCATGGTCCCCTGAACTGTCTGCACCACCATGGTCCCCTGAACTGTCTGCACCACCATGGTCCCCTGAACTGTCTGCACCACCATGGTCCCCTGAACTGCCTGTACCTCCATGGTCCCCTGAACTGCCTGTACCTCCATGGTCCCCTGAACTGCCTGTACCTCCATGGTCCCCTGAACTGCCTGTACCTCCATGGTCCCCTGAACTGCCTGTACCTCCATGGTCCCCTGAACTGCCTGTACCTCCATGGTCCCCTGAACTGCCTGTACCTCCATGGTCCCCTGAACTGTCTGTACCTCCATGGTCCCCTGAACTGTCTGCACCACCATGGTCCCCTGAACTGTCTGCACCACCATGGTCCCCTGAACTGTCTGCACCACCATGGTCCCCTGAACTGTCTGCACCACCATGGTCCCCTGAACTGTCTGCACCACCATGGTCCCCTGAACTGTCTGCACCACCATGGTCCCCTGAACTGTCTGCACCTCCATGGTCCCCTGAACTGCCTGTACCTCCATGGTCCCCTGAACTGCCTGTACCTCCATGGTCCCCTGAACTGTCTGCACCACCATGGTCCCCTGAACTGTCTGCACCACCATGGTCCCCTGAACTGTCTGCACCACCATGGTCCCCTGAACTGCCTGTACCTCCATGGTCCCCTGAACTGTCTGCACCACCATGGTCCCCTGAACTGCCTGTACCTCCATGGTCCCCTGAACTGTCTGCACCACCATGGTCCCCTGAACTGTCTGCACCACCATGGTCCCCTGAACTGTCTGCACCACCATGGTCCCCTGAACTGTCTGCACCACCATGGTCCCCTGAACTATCTGCACCACCATGGTCCCCTGAACTGTCTGCATCACCATGGTCCCCTGAACTGTCTGCACCACCATGGTCCCCTGAACTGTCTGCACCACCATGGTCCCCTGAACTGTCTGCACCACCATGGTCCCCTGAACTGTCTGCACCACCATGGTCCCCTGAACTATCTGCACCACCATGGTCCCCTGAACTGTCTGCACCACCATGGTCCCCTGAACTGTCTGCACCACCATGGTCCCCTGAACTGTCTGCACCACCATGGTCCCCTGAACTGTCTGCATCACCATGGTCCCCTGAACTGTCTGCACCACCATGGTCCCCTGAACTGTCTGCACCACCATGGTCCCCTGAACTGTCCACCATGGTCCCCTGAACTATCTGCACCACCATGGTCCCCTGAACTGTCTGCACCACCATGGTCTCCTGAACTGCCTGTACCTCCATGGTCCCCTGAACTGTCTGCACCACCATGGTCCCCTGAACTGTCTGCACCACCATGGTCCCCTGAACTGTCTGCACCACCATGGTCCCCTGAACTGTCTGCACCACCATGGTCCCCTGAACTGTCTGCGCCACCATGGTCCCCTGAACTATCTGCACCACCATGGTCCCCTGAACTTTCTGCACCACCATGGTCCCCTGAACTGCTTGTACCAACAATATTTTTTTTAAAACAGAAAAAAAAGACAATCTTTTAATTTTTTTTTAAAATTTATCTAGTTTAACTATTTGTTTTTTTATTTCATATAGGGATATTCATTGCAGTTGAACCACGTGACGTCCTGGTTGCGCCACCTGAATTTTGCAACTAATTTTACATTGAACAAGTTTCCACTATTAGCTTTTGCCTATGCTAGTTCATACATTGGATTTTTAAATACAACAAAGTTTATGAAAAAAATAGCATTTTCAGAGTTTTACATTGGTTATACCACCTGACATGGCAAGTGTTCCAACCAACTCACACTTGAAAGTAGCTATTTTTATCAGTATTTAAGAGAGATCTACAAATATTTTCACTCTCCCACAAAGATCCACAAAAATCATTTGGGGTTCTTGGGATGCTGCATTATCATACCTACTCTTATTACCTTGTCAGTTCATAAAATGCCCGCAAACTACTCGATTTTAGCCCGATTTTGCTTGATGTAGGGTGTCATGGGGATTCATAAACGACAATGGGCGTCAGGACGCAAGATTCAATCGTTTCAGCTCGTATAGTGTGTCATAGTGGACGACAACCAATGGCATGTCAGCGATGCTTCACGACGTCACGACAGAAAGACTAGCATGTTTAATTTTTTCTCAGTCATCTATGACAAGTTCCATCAAATGTGTGACACTGGCCAATAGAAACACAGAATCGCCTTCCTGCATGGTTTGAAACATGGTGAATTGAAAGAGGGACAATGGTATCATCCCTGCAAGGTGGAATTTTACAATGGAGGAAATGTTTGTGAAGCTATGGCAACAATACTGCATTTATGATGCTTCATCGAGGGACTACCACGACAGAGTGAAAAAAAGTCAATAAAACGTTACCCCAGTTCTTTTTGAAGGAAATCCAAACATTCATCCAGTCCAGATATATGTCCACTTTTGGGCTTTTTTGATGACAAGAGCAAAACACGCTGCTAGTCATTGTTTGTTTACGCTCATAGCATCTTCTGTCAGTCAATAGTCCCGCCTTCTCGATGACAGCATGCCCGTCATTAAAGACGGCAAGCGATGAATGTTTGTGTAGCAACGTATAGTATATGTTTCTTGTCCATGACACGACAAGATTTTAGGAGTCAAAATCATATAATCCGACAGTGACTATCCAAACAAACAAAAATATCGTAGTAGTCTGAACCCAGCATAAAAGACCCATGTTTGCAGTTGTGCCTCCTTGACATATGAGAACATACAAATTTCCGGACAAATTTTTTTCAATTTTCTCAAAAGTTTTAAAGCTTCTGATAATCATACAGTTTGTTTATATGAAAGGTTTCCAATATAAAATTATGGCATAGATAGTATGTTTTTTTCATTTCTCATTTTTTAAACACATTTTGGGGGTTTAAGTTATTTATTATTTGAATGTATGGAAAATGAATTCAAACTATATTGGTTCGAAAGAATAAAGTGATACATGTCATGAATTCATCAAAGTATTTTAAAAGGAAATAATGCACTTGGACACAAAAATATGTCATTGGCCCCTTGTTAAGAAACCCCGAAATAGTGGGTCTAAAGCAGGGGTGCAAAACACAGTTCCTGCATAGCTTAGCTTCAACCCTAATTAAACCCACCTGATACAGCTCAACAAGTCCTTCAGGCTTATTTGAAAACTCCAGGTACGTGTCACACCCATGGACTGCTGTGTTTAGTTTAGTTCTGTCTTTCTCTGTTCATTTGCCCTCCATGTGTGTAACCTGTTTAGTTAATCACCCGCACCTGTTTCAGTTCTCCCTAATTACGTTCTCCCCTATATATTCTCCTTGTGTTTGTTCTGTCGCGGTCGGCTCTCGTCTATGTTACCTGTGTGTCACCTGCCTGCCTGTCTGCCTGTGTGTATTCCTGTTTGAATTAAATCTATGTTTATATTATCTTCAACGTTATCGTCATTGGATCTGCACACAGCCTGACAGTAAGTGTTTTGGAGCAGAATTGGAACTGAACTCTGCAGGGCTGTGGCCCTCAAGGAATTGAGTTTTGCACACCCGGTCAAAAGGTATGGTGAACAAACATTAGTGAAATTTAGGTGAAATCTTGAGGGCAAATTGTCTGTTGTCACTTTAAAGCACAAAAAAATCACAACTCCATTCAATGGAATGTGACTGCCTTAAACGTCCTCTTGACCTCTTGGCTGAATTCAAAAAACACACAAGCAATGCGTCCAATGAGGCAACTGACATATCAGTCAACAGGCCCAAAACTCTCTCACACTAACCTCGGGTCATAATGCCGTCCTTAATGTGGAACCCTAACACACATGCTCTTTCGCTCACACATTCTCCTTTTATTGTAAACCAGTGTTTTATCGGTGTGTTTACAAAGTTGACTGTGAGAGCATGGACAAGTTCCACTGATACCCATTTGAGTCACTGTTTTCAGGGGACATACTCTAGTCCAGCCTGTCAGTAAATCTGATTACACACACTTGTGTAACTCATTCTCCATGTCAATACACTGTAAAACGGGCATGCTTTTAATCCTCATTCCACAAGCCAAAATCTGTTTCCTTTTCACTCATTTGTGTATCTCAACTCTGTTTATCTCTCTTTTTTCAGAGAGATCCAGTTCCACTCAAAACAACACACAAACAAGTCAAATCAGAATGCACATGTGCAGGCAGAAAGACACACATGTGCACAAGAACGCATAAACTCACACCAAGTGCACAAGCGCACACACACGGACACACACTCCATCCCCCGAGTCGGAAACACACGTATGTTTTCACGCACATGCAAACACACCCTACCCTTTAAAAGCCTTTGTACACACACATTCACTCACACTTACTATTATTGTGAGGACATTCTATAAGTGCAATGACTTTTATACTGTACAAACCTACACTAACCCTACTCCTAAACCTACCCATCGCAGAAAACTTTCTGCTCTTTTACATTCTCAATTTATTATTGTTTATTATTTTTTAAGCCATTTTAATTACAAGGACTAGGGAAATGTCCTCATAAACCACGTTTGCATTGTTATACCAGTGTAATACCTATGTCATTATATAAATTTGTGTCCTTATAAATCATATAAACAAGTACACACACACACACACACACACACAAATATCCTCTCTTCAGCTGAGCTCACATGCCCGCACACACACTCACCCCTCCTCCATCTCAAGCTCACATGCACACACACGCACATACACACACTCACTCACTCTTTCACTCACACACACACTCACACACTCATGCAGCTTTTTCTACACTAACCCTACTCCTAAACCTACACATCACAGAAAACATTATGCATTTTTACATTTTTTAATAAACCATTGTTTCGTATGTTTTTAAAGCTACATTGCAATACCAGTGTAATACCCAAGTCATTATACAAATTTTTGTCCTCATAAATCATGAAAACAAGCACACACACACACACACACACACACACAAGCTCACTAAAGAGCACACACACTCTCTCACTCATGCTCTCTCAAATAACCAAGCTGGAGTCTCATATTCTCTGTCTCTCTCAGACAAACACACACACATATACACACACGTACACAGTCTGCAGCAAACGCATTCTCTCTGAAGACGCTCACTCGCTCACACACACACACACTCACTCTCTCTCTCTCTCTCTCATATATATATATATATTCCTGTCTCTCTTTCCCTAACACACGCGTTTGAATAATGTAAGCATACACATGCATGCTCAGTCTGAAGACATGCAAGCACTCACGCAATTAACACACACACACACACACACACACACACATCTTTGGTGAGAACACTCTCTGCCTTATTCAGTCTCACAAACAAATCACACACACACACAATCTACAGTATTCCTTCTCAAACATATAACATATCCGCCTACACACACTGCGTGTTCACACACACGCACACACACACACAAGCACACACACACACACACACACACACACAAACTCCCTTCCTCTTTCATAAACAAAGTAGATGCATAAACACTCCCTCTCTCCATTCCACAGTCTTCAGCACACACACACACACACACACACACACACACTTCTGTCTTTCACAGAAACACAGATGTACAAACATTCACACACACACACACACAACACACACACACACACACACAGCCCTCTTTAGTTCTCTCTCTCACACACACACCCTTCTCTCTCTCTCTAATACACACACATGGACACACACACTCAAACACACACACACACACACACACACACAAACACACACACACACACACTCACACACACACACACACACACACACACACACACCCGCCCTCTCTCTCTGCCTCTAGAGCACAAACACACTCACCCTCCCTTCAACAGTGAGCCACTGGAACACACACACACACACACACACAGCTCTAAACACACATAAAACACACACAGGTTTGTTCTGCTATCTTAGTGAGGACATTCCATAGGCGTAATGGTTTTATACTGTACATTTTATCCCCCTACACTAACCCTACTCCTAAACCTACCCATCACAGAAAACATTCTGCATTTTTTCAATTTCAATAAAACATTGTTTTAGTGTATGTTTTTAAAGCTATTTTAAATATGAGGACTCATGAAATGTCCACATATTCCATGTTTACATTGTAATATCAGTGTAATACCCATGTCATTATACAAATTTGTGTCCTCATAAATCACAAAAACACACACACAATTTCTCTCAGTTACACACACTCTTTTCCTTTATCTCTCTCTCTCACACACACACCTCTGGTTCTAGAGCACACATACACCCTCCCCTCCTCACTCAACCACTAGAACAAACACACACACACACAAAAATCTAAACACTCACTCACTCACTCACTCACTCACTCACTCACACACACACAGTGTCTTCTCTCTGTTTCCAAGACACACACTCTCCCTCCCCTTCTCTTTCAGTTTCAAACCTGCAAGCAGGCGCACACACACACACACACACACGCACATACACGCACACACACACATGCACACACGCACACACAAACACACACACACACATTTCCACACCATTTTCCCTCCTCTCTGCCTCTCTCACACACACCCTCCCTCTTCTGTTCTTCTCTGGTTCTCTCTCTCTTTCACACACACACACACACACACACACACACACTAGCCTTTGCCTTGCTCACACACGCACACACTGCCTCCCTTCTCTCTCTCTCTCTCTCTCTCTCTCCCACACACACACACACACACACACACTCAAACCCTCCCCTTCGCTTTTCGTCACAACATACTCTCTCTGTCTTTCTCTTAAACAGACACACACATTTTTGTCTCAAAAATTTGTCACTCAAACCACTTATTTTCACCCATTACCAAAGATTACTCACTCATAACATGCAAGCAGACTAAGATCAGATTAAAGATACTCCACCCCACCAAACCAACTGTCCATCACTTCAGATCTCATTAATAGCTCAGTTGTCCAAAACAGCAATGAGAGCAATGGAGAATTTGCTCAAATCTCCTGCTTCTTGGATGTTTTGCCCGAGAAATACAGACCAAATAAAAGTCTCAAACTTAAGTGTCAAAGGAGATCTCAACAAGTGTGTTTAAAAAAGTTTAAGGCCATTTTTAAGCTTTAGACAAAGGAAATCATAGCAGTTTTGGGAGTGCGATTGTATCTCATTTAAAAAAAAATTCTGCCTTGATTTCTGGCAGCGTTCTTATTTTGAAGAACACTGAGATCCAAACAATATTGGACCCTATTGACTTTCATTGTATGGTGAAAAAAACAAAACAACAACAGTTAAGGCTGTTACACAACAAACCGATGTTAAAGAACTAGCGGCCACGACAGCCGACAGTGGTGTCGGCTCACATCGGCTGTGTCTGGGCATAAAAGTTGTGCTTGATCACATGACAAAAACTATGGCCAACAAGCATGCACGTTCTGCGTCTGCATGAGAAATAATAACTGTCTGCAACAGGAGATGACAGTAGTTCGTATTCATCATTCAAAAAAGGAACATGAACAAGGAATGTGAATATACAAACCATAAACAAAGCAGCACTCGCTTACAATTTTGAATATAAATCATGCTGATCAGTTTGTCTTCACTTATAATAATAAGACTAGATACAGCCATGGTGTTATGAAATTATCTGCGTATTGGAATGCTCTAAAAAGTGAGCTAAAAGATAAATTTAATAGAAGATAAATGAAGGTAAATTTAAAAGCTCCTTCTTTGTGTGCCTTCTTGTCTTTGTCATTTGCTTGCTTTGTCACTTTCGTTTGTCTTATCCTGTGCCGATTTACAAACAGAACTGCCTATCAGAGAGATCTCTTTTCCCGACGGCCTAATGGCTATTCAATATGCTCAATCAGCTGGACTAAAGCCGACGGAGGTCCAACTAAAGCGGACGTACAGAACACACCTCAAAATCAGCTTGGTGTGTCCCGGCCCTTAGACATATTTCAAAATATCTTCTTTTGGGTTCCACAGCAGAAAGAAAGTCATACAGTTTTGAATAAACATGAGGATGAGTAAATGATGACAGAATTTCATTTTGGGGTAAATTTCCCTTTAATTGGACTACAGTTTGCCTCTGCTTTGTGCATGTGCTCCAAATGACAGAGGTTTTATGCTACAAATGCAACAAAAGCAAGGAATCCTACCAGTTTGTATCAAATATTCAATTATGCATTGTGTTCAAGTGGTAACCTCCCCCAGTTTCTCTTGAACCCAATTCGGAAGTGACTTAAACTGCAATTCATCGACTAGCCACTAGGGACAGGCTCAGAAAGAGAGCAGAATCTCATTGAGCCACATGTTAAAACGCCCAACTTTGCATCAAAAAAAAAAGTATCTTTACAGTCTGGTACAAATTGTGGTTTTGGTCTACACAGCTAATTTTGCCCTTCATGACAACTGTGAGGGTGGTGAATTTTTTTATAATTCATCCGTTTAAAATATATTAAGCCTTAAAGTTCTGCATAATTAAGGGCGTGACCATTTGAGTGACAGGTCACGTCACCTCAGCTAATTCCAGCTGTGCTTTTTTTCGGGATTATTTCATATAATTATCAAATTATATGGCTAGTTGTGCGGTTAATGTTCGAGACAAATGCATGTCTGTGTAATTGTGCACATATGCGGAAGTTAAACATTTACTACAATGACAATGCCTGGAGAATCTGCCTCTCACGACATCACAAAATCCGACAGCACTACTTGGATATTCTAGCTAAAACTGTTGCATTATTTTAAAAAATATACTTTGTATGTGGTCTCCTTTGTTTGTGAGAGTCCAACGATCGTATACAGTTTTACCAGATAAACGCTGCTCGGATTGCAGAATTTGGAGAGCAGAACATTCAGAAGAAATGTGATGCAAACAATGAACAATATATCAAAATTTCATGGATTTTTGTGGACTAAAAAGTGCTGTTGGATGTTTTTCAATGGACGCTCATGGACATTTTACTCAAGTGCGACGGATTGGAGTCATCTCGCGATCGTCCCGTTTTGATTTTGCGAGTTATTTGCACACCAGACACAGATCACAATATTACTGTTGCTAAAGCATCTATATCATAAACAGGCACTGTAGACTGAAAGTGAAAAAAAGTGAAAGTCATGACATATTGTCAAGTATGGTGACCCATACTCGAAATTGGTGCTCTGCAGTTAACCCATCCCAAGTGCACACACACACCAGTGAGTAGTGAACACACACACACACACACAGAGCAGTGGGCAGCTATTGCGACAGCACCAGGGGAGCAATTAGGGGTTAGGTGCCTTGCTCAAGGGCACCTTAGTCGTGGTATCGAAGGTGGAGAGAGTGTTGTTTATTCACAATCCCCACCTTCAATTCCTGCCGGCGTGGGAATCGAACCAACAACCTTCACGTTACAAGCCCAACTCCCTCACCATTAGGCCACGACTACTGGCATGGTTTCAGAAACCAGGCACCTCACTTCCAACCACATCCCGTCTCTTTGCCCATTTTCAGTTATCTGGGAGTAAGATGGTGACGGCCCACTTTAGGCTTCATAAATGCTCTTCAGAATCCTACGGGTGAAGTCACGGATGCTTAAGTCCATTTTTTCAATAGTTTATGCTGTGTCACGTATACTAGGACACAAAGATTAAGCGAACATTCACACAAAACAAGCTTTTGCATTCCACTCCGCTGCTTTTCCATTGTTTTTCTATGTAAACAAATTATAGATGGACATCTTTGACCGTTGAGCTTTCATCTCACATGTTTTGCAGTGTCTCATGTATTCTACACACAGTGTTTAAGTTAAAATGTTTAACTTTTGATAAAATATATCTGACCTTACATTTTTTAAAACACCCAAAAAAAACACACATTCTGCGTGAACCAGCCTTAAAGACTGTTGATTGACTTCACTGCGATAGCTTGATTATAACTGCACATGCAAAAAGACTTAATGTCTCAAAGTGCTCAGAAGTCTGCAATCAAACGATCAATTCAAAACGATCAATTTCAAACATTTCTAAACAAATTCTTCTGAGACCCTGTTTCCACCTGGTATTACGATGTGTTTTGGTTGGTCACAAGTGGATGATGCTACATACAGGTGTAAACAGGGTCTAAAACGTTTTGAGCTTGTTCATTTTTGACCACTTCCAGAGGTAGTCGAAAACGCATTTGACCGGATTGCTTTTGTAGTGTAAATGCTCATGTGGTCGAATGTGTTCGAATAACCACAAAAGACCACCTACTGACCGCTTAACATTATGGGAAGTGCGCTAGCCAGATGGGATTTAAACTTTGCTGGCTGAAGACTAAAGTTTGGTTTGAAGACGAAAAACATACCAAGCACAATGTTCTTGCACCATTACCGATTCATAATACGAACTCATTCGTCATGGTCTTGGGGCTGTCAAAGCAGAAACAAAAGATGTTTCTCTCTGTATGTTTTTCCATCATCTCCAAGTGTTCCTATGTAAATTGCACAAACTTGTTAGTCCATTAGATAAAAAAATCTGAAAAAACCTATACATTTACCTGCCCATAGACCCTGCCCATGAAGAAAACATGACAGAAGTGGTTGAAAGTGGGACGGATCGAAATACAAGGTGTAAAGGGGTATGCGTCTTCCTCGTCCACTTGTGATCCAATCAACCGCAACGCATCTTAATACCAAGTGGAAACAGGGCCTTAGTGTCGACTAAGAAATTAGGACAGAAGTTGTTGAAAGTGGACAAGAGACGGATGAAAAGACCAGATGTAAACAGTAATGTGTCTGATTGACCAAAATACATCTTAATACCAGGTGTAAACAGGGCCTGAGTCCAAATGATCAGATCTGAACTATCCACAAACAATATGAAGCTCTCTACTCTTACTGTGTCAACAATTGCCTTGTAAATCTTCATTCGTTTCATTTTTATTTCTCCTTTTGATTATTAGGAGGCAT
>CM074292.1:15052279-15062279 GCA_037194245.1 Opsariichthys bidens | reverse complement strand
TACATGCCCATTCTCATAATGGTCAGATAACAATGGCATTTTAAATGCATACAGAAATTCACTAATTAACTCTTCTTCACTCACACAAATCTCAAATCATATTACACCCGAAACATAACACACACATTATTGATTAATAAACAATTAATAATTCTCTCTTCCATCTCCTTGGGCCATACACACACTCATGCACACACACCTATATCATTATTATTGGCGTATTGGTTTTTATTCTGTACAAACTATACAAAATTGTGTCTCCCTACAATAACCCTACAACTAAACCAACTCATCGCAGAAAACTTTTTTACATTGTTTAGTGTTTTTTAAGCCTTTTCTAGGAAAAGGAAATGTCATCATAAACCAGGTTTACATTATGTCATAATCCAAATTTGTGTCCTCATAAAAACAAGCACACACACACACGTGTACATATTTTTCTATCCTGGTGGGGACTTTAACCTGAATGCACACTGACTCATGGGGACTTGTGTCACCGTGGGGACCTAAATTGATGTCCCCATGAGGAAACTTATAAATCATACAGAACAAGATTTTTCTTTCTGTATTCCTTTTTTGAAATGTAAAAATGCAGGAAGTTTTCTGTGATGGGTAGGGTTAGTGTAAGTGGATAGGATATACAGTTTGTACAGTATAAAAACCATCACGTCTATGGAGAATGTCTAATAGTGAACCAGGTGTGTGTGTGTGTGTTGTGTGTACACACACATGCACACATTGGGTTTTCATGTTTTAAAGGGCCTTTCCATAAACATAATGATTTTTATACAGTACAAACTGTTTATTCTATCACCTAACCCTAACCATCACAGAAAACTTTCCACATTTTTTACATGTAACCCCCCCCCCCCCCCCCCCATCTCTTAGAGTTTAGTTTTCCTAATGGGGACCAAAAATGTCCCCACAAGGACAAGCATTTCGAATATTGCCATCTTTGAGTGGACTATTAATGTAGTGTCCCCATAACGTAGGGTATATCTGAAACAAACACACACACACACAGTTTTGTTTTGCTATCTTAGTGAGGACATTCCATAGGTGTTTTTATACTGTACAAACTGTACATTTTATCCCCCTACACTAACCCTACTCCTAAACCTACCCATCACAGAAAACATTCTGCATTTTTACAATTTTTAATAAAACAGCGATTTTTATAAAGATATTTTAAATATGAGGACTCATGAACTGTCCTCATATTTCATGTTTACGTCCTAATACCAGTGTAATACCCATGTCATTATACAAATTTGTGTCCTCATAAATCATGAAAACAAGCACACACACACACTGCAGAGCTCAAAGACACACACACACACACACACACACACACAATCTGATTCTCACACAGATTCTCCCTCCCACGCAAGCGCACACACATTCCCCCTTTCTCGCCTTACACACACACACACACACACACACACACACTCTCTCTCTCACACACACCCCTCCCCCACCCCTCTCTCACACACACATCCTGCCTCACGCACACATCACATACTCACAGTCACATTCTCTCTATTCTCTCACTCTGTAACTCACTTGCACATACATACTCAGACAAATACACATGCAATAACACACACATACACACCTCCCCCTTTCACAGGCATCCTGCCACTCTTCCAATACACACACAGATCACAAACACACACTCCACCCCCTCTTCCAAACACATCCTGCTTTTCCTTTATCACAGTTGTACACACAGAGAGAGTAATCAAACTAGTTATATCAAAAAAGTTATTGAGAGCAACCTGTTTGAATGACAGTTCAGATATTGCCATTTATTGCAGTGCAAGTTTAAAACACATATATTAATAATATATTATTAAATGGTAATGTTTTTCTTTCTTTTCCAATTCCAGTCATCTTCATACAGTAACTAGGTGCTGAATCCTTAACGCTCTTCCGAGTTCTCCTCGATAACAGTATGTCTCTTAAGTCATAGGCCATTTCAGGCTCGCTAAGATAAAGTTTTTGAGTAGATATCAAACATGTTAAAATCAGTGTAAAGGTATGATGACTTCAATCATCACGCTTGTTTGTAGACTTTTCTCTGTCACTAGATGACCAGAGTCACGTCTGACAAGTTGACCTGGAATAAAGAGCAAAACTGTATGCAGCCAGCAGAGGGCATGAGTGTTCCATGAGTGTGGATGGGGGAATTAATCCAAACAAACATCAACAGATGGTGCACTTAATAACTCTGCACATGTAAGGAATAAGAAGCATTTGTATGACAAATGTGAAGTAGCCTTTTTAAGGTATACATCACTGCTTGTACAGTAGATTATTCTAGATTTATGTATCAGTAGGTCATCGTTTTGAAGAAAGATTTTCTGGGATTGTTCACCCCCCCCCCCCCCCCCAAAAAAAAAAAAAGAAGAAAAGAAAATTCTCTCATCATTTACTCACCCTCATGTCCATCCAAATCTATACACAGAATAATAAGAATAATAATAGATGTATATATTTAAATATTATAAATTTTGTGCTCCACAAAGGAAAGTAATGCATACAGGTTTGGAACAACATGAGGGCGAGTAAATGATGGCAAAATTCTCATTTCTGTGTGAACTATCCCTTATATATGCAAATAAATGCATACAGTAAGTTTGATATACAAACAAAAACGGAGATATGTGGTGTGTTTCTTTGATCGTCATGGTGACTAAAAAAATGTATATATATACACACACACACACACACACACACACATCAGTTTGCAGCGTCTGTTATGGCTTAACAATCTAAAGGTCAACATAAGATATGTAAGAGTTTTGATTAATCTTTAAAGGTATTTACATTTTTTGCTACAGTTTAACATCTTATTTCAAAGAGCAAGAAATATATTAAAATAACTTTCATAAAATAATATATTGTTCATAACCCACCCCTCCTTGCTTTCCACATGCTGGAATGCTGAATTCCAGTGACTGCATCCAGATCCTCTGACTCTCTACATTCTCCATGCTGGAATGAAATTCCTTCTCCTCATTCTTATCATTCTGTCCTCTTCCGCTCCACCCTTTCACTCTTTTTTCATGTTCTCTTTGTCACAAATCTAGTCTCACTTCCTAATTTTCCCCGCACCTCTTCTTGTCCTTCGGGACATTGTCTTTGGTGCTTTCTCCATCTCTGCTGGCAGAGAGCGGAGAGTGTCTGATGTTTGGCCAGTCCAGTGCACAAGGTCCCGCAGCACTCGCACGATCCACATCTTGAGACCGAAACTCCCACTGGCCGCCTGACCGTCCAGCTCCTTTCACACAAGCACAGACAGATTGTTCATGAAATTTAAATGTTTTCATCAGAAAGCTTTACATTTATGAGAAAACATTATATTTAAAATGACGTGTTAGACGTGTTAACTCCAGCACCTCTTTGACTTCAGCTTCAAATTTCTGGCCATCCACTAGTAACTGCTCTGTGCTTGCCAACAGGTGTCCCAGACGGTCCCTCACAGTTTTCCGGTTTCTCCTATACTCGCTGTCTTCATCGGAAAATTCTGCATCCTCACGGGTAATGACGTCTTCCAGAAGTCGCAGACACTCCTTGAGCGCAGCGTGCAAGATAGATATTTTTTCTGCATCTGACAGCTGAGGAACCAAAGGAGGAATGGATACTAAATAATCTCCGGCAACCGGTAAGGACGGCAGTGATTCACTGTTTCTCTAAATGGTAAGACAAAGGGAATGAGTTGTGGTTACAAGGAACGGTGAAATACCAGATGAAGGAAATGTTAAACAAACACAGTAAACACAGTAAGTAAAAGCAGCAATTAAAAAAAATGAAGCAAGCAAATTCATATTCCCCATATATAGTCAACACACAATTGCCTAAGGTCACCTAAACATATATTAAAAACTTGCAAAAAGTTTCTAACTATTTGAAAACATAAACATTTTTCAGGGTGCTAAACTTTTGAATAAAAACACATTACAAATATTGGTAACACTTTATTTTAAAGTGCCCTTAATGCACATGTTACATGTATTTACTATAGTAATTACTGTAAATTCTGCATAATTACATGCAACTAACCCAACATCACACACTAAGCCTAACCCTGACCCTGTAGGAAGTACATGTTGTTAATTCTTATTACACAGTACTTAAATGAATAAATACACTGTGACACGAACACCTTAAAATAAAGGGTTACACTTTATTTTAAGGTGTCTTTGTTACACTACAATTATACATTTCACCCAAAAATGAAATTTCTGTCATTAATTTCTTATCTGCATGTCATTCCACACCCGTAAGACCAGGGTTGGGGAGTAACAAAATACAAGTAACTTAGTTACATATTTAAAATACAAAATTTGAGTAACTGTATTTCATTACAGTTACATTTTAAATGGGTGGTAATCAGATTACATTTATATCTGAAAAGTATTTTAGATTACCAAAGTGATTACTTTGAATTTTAATGTCATTTAAACAGCGATTGGTGATTCTCTGACTCTGACAGTCTGAAAAAGCAGTTAAGTTTCATGTTTTCGACTGTTTTCATGTTTTGAGAAAGGTGTTTGTGACTCATTTTATAATTCTTATAGAGTCATCTTTTTCTCACATTTTGTTTTTTTCCCTCACAATTGTGAGTTTGCATTTCACAATTCTGACTTCCTTTTCTCAGAAGTCAGAATTGGGAGATATAAACTTGTAATACTGACTTTTTTTCTTGCAATTGTGAATTTAGTATGTGAGTTAAATACCATAATTCTGACTTTTCTCAATATTGCGAGTTTATATCTCATAATTCTGACTTTTCTCAATATTGTGAGTTTATATCTCATAATTCTGACTTTATAACTCGCAATTGCAACTTTATATCACGCAATTCTGAGGGAAAAAGTCAGAATCGTGAGATAAAAACTTGCAATTACCTTTTTTGTGTTTGTTCCACACTTATTAGTATTCCAAAGTATTCTAAAGTATTTAGATTAAGTTACTAAACTTGAGTAATGTAACGAAATACGTTACAAATGACTTTTTAAAGCATGTATTTTGTAATCTGCAGTGATATACATTTTAAAAGTAACCCACCCAGCCCTTCGTAAGACCTTCGTTCATCTTCGGAACACAAATCAAAATATTTTTGATGAAATCCGAGAGCTCACAGACTTCTCAATAGAAAGCAGTTTAACAACCACTTTCAAGGTCCAGAAAGGTAGTAAAGACAAATAGTCGACGTGACTGCAGTGGTTCAACCTTAATTTTATGAAGCGACGAGAATACTTCTTGTGCGCAAAAACAAAACAAAAATAACAACTTTATTCAACAATATCTTCTCTTCAGTGTCATTCTCATTATTATCCTCAGAACGCTGGCTCATAATTGGCCGGCTCCCACGTCAGAGTCACACGCATACGTCGTGCTGATCACGTGTTACAGCTTCGGCTAATACTGAGCTGAAATTGGTAGGTAATCACGGAGGCCTTCACTGTGCTTACTGCAGGAACTACATAAGGATAATAACAGCAAAGAGAAGAGATTGTTGACTAAAGCCATTATTTTTGTTTTGTTTTTACGCACAAAAAGTATTCTCATCGCCTCATAAAATTAAGGTTGAACCACTGCAGTCATGATGACTTTTTAAACAATGTCTTTAGTACTTTTCTGTGCCTTGAAAGTGGTCTCTATTGAGGAGTCAGAAAGCTATCGGATTTCATCAAGTAATTAATGACAGATTTTTCATTTTGGGGTGAACTAACCCTTTAAGTTACTATGTGTACTTCTATAGGGTTAGAATTTGGGGTAACACTTTATTTTACAGTGTCAATATTACATATGTTACATGTATTTACTGTAGTAATGACTAGAAATTATGCATAATTACATACATTTAACCCTAAACCAAACCCTCATCCTAACCCTAAACCTATAGTAAGTACATGTAGTTAATTGTTATTACTCAGTTCTTAAATGTATAATTACACTGTAATACTGATACCTTAAAATAAAGTGTAACCGAATGTGGTTGGTTTAGGGTTAGTTTCATGTAATTATGCTTAACTTATAATTATACTGCATGCAAAATATGTATCAATGGCACTGTAAAATAAAGTGTTTCCAAAAATTTTAGCCTCATAGAAGCATGTAGTTGGCATATTATTAAGTCACTAATTAATAATGTAGCACCTCTAAAGCCAGAGCAGCTCATTGGGTTGAATCAGATGTTGCGCACCTATTTCCAAAGATTAAAGACTCCACTGCATTCCAAACCGCTCCCAAGTTTCAGGCAGTTCTTCTCTTTTTTTTTTTCCAAGAAACAAGCCGAAACTCTAAAGTACGTTTGAACATTCATGGAAAACAACAGAGGAGGTGGTGGACCTGAACAATTTGGCAGGAAACCAAAAATGTATTTCTTACTGGAACAATCGCGCCTGTGCGCGCGCACCGACAAGTCTGGAGAGCAAACAGCAGCAGACAACTCTCCTTCTGAAACAACTCATTCGCTGCCTGTCATAATGACTTCAGTTTGAGTCGCACACCAGGCCATGACTAGGAAAGACTCAAGTTAAATCTAATAATCAGATTAGGCTAGTTGTGTGTAAATAAGCTGTGTTTTGAGACTTACGTATGACTCCAGGAGTTGGATGCATTCCTTATGAAGAAGCCGGGCGAGAGCGGCGGCTCTCCCTGCGCGGCCCCGCAACCCATGACGACCATTTGTATCTCTACCAGCCATTTATACTCAAAAACACCTACTATTTGAAAAATAGCAGGAGTAACCCAGAATTGAAGGAATAAATCGGCAAATTCTTGCTTTTATAGCCCCTTGCAATACTACCGTAGGCTGTGGCGATGTTGAATGGCGATCTTCAGGCGCTGTTTCTCATCTGCAGTTACTTCACCGTGGTCAAATATCGCGCACGACCTCCAAAAACGCTCTTCTCCTGTTGTAAGATGTAGTTCTGAATTGCCCGTGACTCCGCCCCCTTATGGAAACGTGGTGCTTTGAGGGAATTATTTTTCATTGGCTTAGAGTTCTCCTCATTGACCCGCAGCTTAATTTCAATGCAAACTGGAAAATATAAACTAATAACAGGAAAAAGCTCTCAATGGAGCTGTGCGTTTTAAAATCCGGTTCATTTTCGAGCCTCTTGAGGTTTTGGTTTATGAGTAAAATAATTTACTATGTTTTATAAACATGAATGGCATAAATCATACCTCAAATGAGAATTTTGTGCATCACATGTCATGGTTTTTTTTTTTTTTTTTTTCATGATCTGTTGGATTATTAGGATGTTTAAGTAAGAAGCAAAGTAGGCTATGTTTTTTAATCAAGAAGTCTTACAAAGAGTCCAGAATGATCCTGAGGAAGTGTGTAAAATCTGATAAAAAAAAAAAGAAAATGGATTGATTTAATTTGTTGCAAGTTGCTCATATTAAGTCACGACAAGATATTTGTATTTAAATACAGAAAATCTTCACTCTAACTGGTGGTAGAAAACATAATTAAATTAGCCAAATTTATCATTTCATTTTGTGAATGGCCATTTGATCAAATCTGATGTGCTTCCAGCCAAAATCTCTGGTTGGGCAGAATTTGTATTAGTTGCTGCATAAAAGGAATTGCGGTCAAGGAAGGGTGGTACAACAGGGTGGTATTTCACTTTGCTGTTTTTATAAGCTTATCAGTGCCTACAACTCCCTTTTTTACAATAGGGAGGCAGGGAAGTGTAAACTTTCTATTAATGTTTGTAACTGAGTCAGGTGTTATTGAGTAATTATAGGTTATACACAAATTATGTCATTATCTTAAATAATCTGTGATGTATTAGTCTGGAAAAATCATCATTTGTCTGATCGGGGCCTTAGGCGCTTGATCTTTACTCCTCGTAATAATAAAGATTGATTTTTGCTCGGTACAATGCATAAAAGTTGCTTTGTGGTGTTCTGCACCTCTAATAAGTTATAAAAACACGATCTGAAGTTTTATATACTTGCCATAAAAACTGACGGAGCCGGTGTTCTGACAATTTGTGCTAACGTTACCCTGTCAGATTTTGCTACCGCCCATTGAAACAACAGGTAGCACAATTCGACAGTGAAAAATGCCACCTAATTGTGTTTCCAGCATATGATATTAATGGGGTTTAAGGCTTTATTAACATCTGCACCTACCCCAACCCTAAACCTACCCTTACAATAATGCAAGTTCATGGTGGTAGTAGCACAATCTGATAGCATTTTTCGTTAGAACAAGTGCAAATCAACAGTGAAAAATGCTACCTATGCAATTAATGTCTATACCTACTACCTCTAAACCTACCCTAATTGCAACAATGCAAATACAGTAACTGTGTGATATTCATCATGATAAAAAGTATGTAATATTGGTATCGATATGCGCAGTAAGGTAGGATGAAATGTTTGGACACCTGGCCAAGGAGAACAAAGGGGCTAAAATAAACAAAAGTCGCTCCCTGATATTCCCCCAAAGCCACTGGTGAAAAAATTGTGAGCCTCAGGACCTGTATTTCTTCATGTTGCTCGGCGAGTAGATTCCTGTGTGATATAACACAGCTAATAGCACTGAGTAACGTACAGTCGAAACTATTCATGGAATGTATTCATTTAACATGCTAAGACATAGCCTACTAGTATTTTATATCATAGCTTTAATGAACATGGGATAACAATATTGACTGTTGGATGACTATGGGATAATGATATTATAGTCATATTGAATAATCTAAGATTCTTACTTGAGACTCCACTGACCCTTTGCCAGCAGTTTGATTGACAGGCAATCTAACCAACCATAACCCCTAATATGCCATTTTGTCAGACAAAGCAGTCAGGGGAGTTATTAGATTAATGTTGGTGAACTTGTGTGTACTCACATCTTTCTGCGCATGAAACAACATTCCTTCTCATGTCCATTTATGTTTATTTGATGCTATAAATTAAGAAGAGATGAGCCGCTTGAAGGAGCTACAGCGACCTGTCACGACACATTAAAGAGACACTATGTGGTATTTATTGTTTAAACTTCTTTAAAAAATTACAATTTTACAAAAAACAAAAAAATACAAAAAACTTGAAACTTTGTTTCATATCAAAAGTAACCTGCTCTGTCTTGTCTGTCGACGCATTGTCAGTGTCCATTGCTCCACGATGAATTTTTCACCGTGAACATGATAGCAACAGTAACTATAGATAGGCCTACTGTAGGGATGTTATAGGCATGTTATTAGGTATGTTATACTGATTGAACACCATACTTTTCCAGTCAGGAGTAAAGGATTGTTTTCCCCCATGTTGACGCCATGCCCCTAACTCGACACCAACCAAGTCTATTGGTATTTTGGTTACACAATAAATTTAATTTAATTTGATTGCCATTTAATTCATAGTAAACTATTTTAGTCTCTGGCTGGGATGCTCCCCCACAGAAAAAAACAACCTTTTTTTGGCATTTAACATTTGATTATTATTCAAAATAGATTTTACCACAGTCGTAGCCAAAAGTTTTGAGAATTACATACATAAATAGTAGTTTTCACAAAGTTTGCTGCTAAACTGCTTTTAGATCTTTGTTTCAGTTCTTTCTGTAATGTACTGAAATATAATTACAAGCACGTCATACGTTTCAAAGGCTTTTATCGTCAATTACATGACATTTATGCAAAGAGTCAGTATTTGCAGTGTTGTTCCGTTCTTTTTCAGGACCTCTGCAATTCGACTGGGCATGCTCTCAATCAACTTCTGGGCCAAATCCTGACTGATAGCAACCCATTCTTTCATAATCACTTCTTGGAGTTTGTCAGAATTAGTGGGTTTTTGTTTGTCCACCCGCCTCTTGAGGATTGACCACAAGTTCTCAATGGGATTAAGATCTGGGGAGTTTCCAGGCCATGGACCCAAAATTTCAACGTTCTGGTCCCCGAGCCACTTAGTTATCACTTTTGCCTTATGGCACGGTGCTCCATCGTGCTGGAAAATGTATTGTTCTTCACCGAAC
>CM074292.1:14397279-14437279 GCA_037194245.1 Opsariichthys bidens | reverse complement strand
CGACACGAACCCAGCTTTGTATCTCGATCTTCTCATCTCCAGGGCAGTTTTAACATGTTCCCTCCAAGCACGGAGCCACAGCTGAAGCAGCAAATGGGAATGAGGTATTTTCAGCCTGGCTACGTATGTCACCTATCTGACAGAATTCTTTTTGACAGTAAAGTGTTTGTACAATTTTACTGAGTGACAATGAAAAAATATAAGAGCAACATCACATTTCAAACAAAAAATAATGTTATCATGAATTTTTTTTGTTTTTTTGTGGTGGAAAGGATTAAAATTACTAGTGCAATTGAAAACAGCAAAGTAAAGGATCATTCCGTGCCTGATAATAAGGATAAGGGAAAAAGTGCTATCCATTCCAGGCACATTAGTTTATGTCTGCAAGGACTTTTTGCACAAACAACAGTGGTTTGAATAACACTCATGGCTCATTAAGCAGTATACTGCACTGGTGTCAAATTTAAAATCATTACTTGATAATTCTTCCTAATCCTCAGTATCAATTACTGTTGTAATTTTAAATGCACTTCAATTTGCGGTCAACTCTTCTGGAGTTAAGTAGCCTTACTGATTGTGATCCAGAGCAAGTTGTTCACAGAATTAAAACATAAACTTACATTGAAGACTTTTGATGTTAAAAAAAAAAAACTCTTACCTTTTTCTCTGAATCTTTCGCTCTTCTGCCATCGTTCAGTTGCTCTCGTAGGTTCTTCTCCCCAAACAGCTTCTTAGCCCACTCGTCCTTCTGTGCATGGAGCCGGTGAGGCTGAGAGGCGATCTCGCCTGCAGCACGGTACCGGTCAGCTGGAATCTTACTCATGGGTGGAGGCAGGGTGCTACAGTTAGCACTGGACCATCCGTCTGTGGACTCTGCATAAGACTCCTGATCACTGCTGTGTCCTTGACGCCAATCTCTCAGGACGTGAACTGGCAGCCAACGTTGGCCTGATGCCCCCGTCACCTTCTTGCCATGGGCGGAATAATGGGAGCGTGAAGGAAGGCCTGACACATCCAGCCGTGAGGAGGAGTTCAGATGTCTACCAGAAAGCAGAGGTGGGTCTGCGTGGGAATGTGGATGGGGCTGAGGGTGATCTACGAACTGGTCGAGCCGGTAACCATTACGATGCGAGATTGGTGGTGGCTGCGGTGGTGGAAGACCTCCTAGGACGTTTTGTCCACGAGATCCTGGAGGGTTTTCCCATAGTCCTGTGGGAACATGACGACCAGGGTTTGCACCCAAGTCAACCAAGAGGACTCTATTGCTTTTCTCCTCTGGTAAGAAGTTCCCAATGCCACTGTCACTGTTGCTGCTTGTGCTGTTGTTCTGCTGAGCATCTAGGTCTCCATCGAGGAAAGCTCGAGCTCGCATCCCCTCTATAGATTCTCCCATGTCGCGGTACAGCACAGACACAAACTGTAGAAGGGGCTGGGAAGTCGGTGGGAATTCCAAGCAACCACTGGTGTCTGGGTCTGGAGTGCAGTCGAAGCCAAAGCGCCGAGCAACACCTTGGTGGATCTTATGATGACAGAGTTCCGGGTCTACAATGAAGACGTGACAAGACGTACGCAACCCTTGCTCCTCCTCACCATGTCTATGTATGGCGTGGTCATTTGTGGCCTGCATGGTGACAAGGCCAAAGAAGCGGCGGTCATCTGGACACACAGCACTGAACGCTAACTTCTCTGCAGGGTAAGTGGCTAGAACAGCGCCTCGGTCGTTGCACAGCTGTACACAATCATGCATGACTTTGAGCAGGACCAATGAGTGGACTTTTTGTTCAGCGCGCAGACGTCGCATACAGCCACGAATTGCCTGCAGGCTGTCGCTTTCCAGATTAGCACTTGTAGAAGCCAATTCAATGGATCCCAAGTAACCAACAATCATCCCAACGTTGAGTATTCCAGCAGAGTCTGCAGTTTGCAACAGGGAAAATTCATCTTGCTGCTCAAACATATCAATGAACACTGAGTCATCACTGATCACTTTGGTCATCTCCTCTTCAGTGAGCAAGTTGGGATCACTCCGCCGGGTGCCATTGTTACAGTAAGGAAAGTCCGGTTCTGAGAGAGCCCTTGGTTTAGCAGAAGAGGCACAAGCTACTGCTTTCTCTGAGCTGCTGGATGAGTGGCTAGAATTTTCAAAGATCATGTTAAAGATTCCACCAGACTGCATTTCCGCTACAACGCGTTCTGCACGGTTGATACCTAGTGTCTTTGAGTCTACTTTTGGCCTGAACCAGTGGCTCTTGTGGTCATGGAACCCCAATTCTTCATCGCTTGAACAGGAATCTAGGTGTGCGTTGTTATGACTGCCTTCGGCAATGACCAAGTGTAAGACACCTGTGCAGCGACCAATCAGCTTGACGACATCCTCGTGAGACGCTTTGGACACATTGATGTCGTTCACACTCAGGATCTGATCTCCAGAGCGAAGACCCACATAGTCAGCCGGACTACCCTTCAGGATGCAATTCAGCACACATGGAGACTGACCAGACAGTGTGAAGCCATAGCCGGTTCTTCCCCTTGCAACCTCCACCCCTCTTATGCGGGCAGACGGCTGGGCATTCGCACGCCTTCTCCCTTGCTCCGATTGTCTGAACATTCTTCTTTTAGTCCCCGTTTCACTCTCTTCTGACAAGGGCTTCACAAATGCAGAGTGTTTTGTGATATCATCCTTCCAACTCCAGAGCCCCAGTCTAAGGCACTAACGTCATGCATGCTTAAACATTCACAGAACACCTTTACAAAGAAGAGAGGAAAAAGTTCATCAATGCATTGACATCAGCCGTTCAATGTAAAATATGCCGTTGAAGTTGATTAATATATTACAGATTCATTAAAACACTGAGAATTGCATTACACATTTTTGTAATTCTCGGTCATGATCACAGTGTCAGTCTAGAACAGTTTTTAGCTATCCCCTCACTCACCTGCCAACCACAAGGAAGATTGTAGCAGTGAGCTCACCTTGTTGCAGGTGAGAGGCAAAATAGCTGTTGTTGCTAGGCAACAGGAGTAGGGCACACCAGACAGCGATCATGCAATATTCTAAACTTATAAATAAAAACGACAAAGACTTTTCAGAAAACTTTTGTTGTGTGTATGTGTCATTGAAAAGAGGTACAAAAAAGGTAAATTCATAACAAAAGTAGGGATGAATTCAGAATTCACCCCATATGATTTCACATCTTCCACGATCGACATGTTTTCAAAATTATCTTTCATGTTTTTAGTGTAGTTTCAAGTCAGTCGTTAAATGTCTATGTGCTGTAGTCCTACTTTACAAATAAATCTATGAAACCAATATAACTACAAAGACTTCAAAGAACATGTTTTCAAAATATCTTTTTCATCTGACATTGACCCACATAATTAACTGTTATATATAATGCATGTCAAATATAAAAATATTCTAAAAAAAAATCCTTAAAATTATATTTAAAAAAATTATTTTCTTTTAAAGGCTTGGGTTAGGTACTAGACAAGTGGCGTGGAGTTATTATATTATAATAACAAACTTAGAAACTGATATGACAGAAAAACTCACAAACTTAATGCTGTTTATCATCGATAATAACTTTCCTTACTTTTCGCAAGACTTTCCCAAGTAGCTAAGTAGACTCATCCACTCTTGCTAACGGTCCCGCCTTCTTTTCCCCATTGTTGGAATCTGGTTGGAATGCCCACGCGTCAACGTATGTAACCATGACAATGGAACTGTCTCTAGTTATTGCTAATCGCTCATTGGTCTCCATGGTTGTCAATCATCTCCACAACGACCCAAACCCTGTTCGACAGAGACTTGCCAACTGACCACAAAAGTAATGCTACAGGTGTCCGAAACAACACGAGCGAAAAATGACAAAAAAGTTAAACACATCTTAATATTTATCAAGGTCTAGATCATTTTAATATTTAATAGCGGTAGAGAGCCGAGCTGCCTCGGTATTGGTTTTCGCGAGGAACAGCTGGGCAGTGAGTAACATCTAACGGTATTGAATTATCGGCATCAGTTGCCAGATACTGACAAGAGTAACATCTAATGAGACACAACAAGTTGCAAAAAGCTATAAAACAATAACCTAACACAGATACGCACACAGTAAAATAATAGCATTGCATACCTAAAAAGCCTGCAAGTTTTAATGTCCGCAGAAAGCACAAGAATTTCCAGTGGCTACATTGCTAACATTAGCCGCCACTTCCCAAAAACTTTTCTGAGAGGAATAAATAACAAACTCCTACCATTTCAGTACAGAGAATAACAATGAGTTGTGAATCAGTTTTGTATTCAGTAATTGAGTGTTCTTACTTGTGACGGATGTGTCCCAACCTGATGTGAAGTTTAATGACATGGTAACCTTAGTGCTGTATAAGGAGTAAACAAAAGGAGAGGGCAGCTGGTGTGTGGACAGCAGGAGCAGGAGGAGGAGGAATCTACATCAGCTTTTTCTTTTTTTCTTTTCTTCTTTAAGGACAGTACCACTATCACGTGGTCAGAAGACTTTAGAAGTATAATTAGGTTCATCCTTACAAATGTAGTTAGATATTTGAATGCCATAATGTAAAATATCCTCCAAGTTCACACTAGAAGAACCATGTAAGGCAATTAAACAATTCTGTTCATTCTTAATCTTTTAATGCGATTACACATAAAAATGGAATTATCAAGAGAGAAATTGTTCAAGTTCATTACTAGTAATTAATTACTCAACAGTAAAAGGATTATTAGCTGATTAACAGTGAATGCTGGTGCCACTTCCTATTTAGACAGAGCTGCTGCTGACCCAAAATACACAAATTATGTTAAATTTAACTCTTTTTAGAAGATTACTTTGATTGTATCTTAAAATAGCCAGTTCATAGTTGCATTACTCTCACACACACATAGAGAGAGCCCTGGGCTTGAAATCCCCCCCCCCCCCCTTTGTTCAGCTCAAAGTTAATAACCTGTACTTATCCGAGGATTAACAGCATAAACTAAAATCCATTCATAAAATATCTCACCTTTGGAGTAGAAAGTGCAAAGCCTTGCTCTTGGAGTAAACCTAGACAAAAAAAAATAATGTTTTTACCAAAAAAAAGTATAATAATGGGGAAAAAAGTATAATGGAGAAAAAGTAGCAGCCTATATTTCAAGGCTCTTCAACTACTTTCATTTGGACCAGGATTGAGGAACATATGAAGTAATTATCAAATCTTAGCTCTTTAATTTGAAAACTAACATGAGCATCAAATACCTAACTTGTCACTTAACAAAAAGAATAAACTGAAAAACAAAGAACAATTTCTCTCCACTTCCCACTTAGAAGGTAGGGTAGGCAATGTTTCTCCTGAACACTTTTTGTTGTACTGGTAGAAATTCTCTTCACATCATGACAGCAATCAATAATAGAAGTGATTTAAAAAAAAAAAAAAAAAAAAAGTACATGTATCTTCTGTTGAAGTCTCAGGACCAAAACACGTTGGTCCGAATGCAATGATAGGATGTTCTACCTGCCTGTCAGCATATGCATTTCATCTGCGCAAACACATTGGAGACAGACAGCCACCGAGTGCCACAAACAAAGAGCAGCTGCCTTTTACAGTCCTCCTAAACCAAAACAATGAACTTTTTCTGTGTTCACCACATGTCATTACCGTAACTACAAGATGGCAACCCGTTATGTTCAACCCAGAGCTTTTCACGTCCTCAGATTTTTTTTTTTGTCAACAATATCATGCGAAATGAACCTACAAAGTTGTTTACATTCATTTTTATTGTAATGTTATGTACTTTGAGAACTGTAATTTAAGAGTCTCTCATGACGCTTTGCAGACTCTGCTCTGGCTGTCCACATTCATGCGTTTTGGAGGAGGCGTGGATTTGGGGAGCGTACTGATGGGAGGGTGGAATCTAATGCTTTCAAAGCTAGCTTGCTATTAAAACTCCCATTCAGAGTGGAATATGAAAGTGAAAAACAGGCTGGATTTTGCAAGTCACTATTTGGCGAACCCTGCAGTATCTGTCAAACAAAAACAAACCAAAAAATACAATAAAACCAAATGGACTATTTTACATCTTTTATTTATTTCTATATTATAGTATTTTCATAGTTTATTATGTTAAAACAATCTATAAAATAAATACATAAATTTTTGTAATTTTTTACCAGCCATAGTTTGCAGAAGAGCACTAAATAAATAAAAAGGGATTCTTCTCTGTTTTTCTTTCTTTCTTTCTTTCTTTTTAAAGAAGGCTCCAGTGTAAGAGCATTTTGGTATTACTGTGATACTTGTGGGCCATACTGCTGCCATCTACTCATATCCAGGTAGGTTAACTATGTATATCTCAGATAAAATATAAAAAATTTTTTTTTTTTTTTTTTAAAAGCTGAAGTAAACACTGATCCAAGATATAACAGGATCACTACTTTAAAAAAAAAAAAACAATATCTGAATTCGCTAGAAATGAACAAAATAATGCAAGGGCAGAAATGGCTTAAAAAATTTTCCCACCTAAGATGCATTAAACTAGGATAATCCCGTTTTTCTCAAGTTAAGCTTCCTAAGCACACAAACTTAAAAGAATAGAAGGTATTTAGTATCTGATATTTATGAAATAGTCAGTGGCACGCTAATAATACTGCAATTCTGCAGTATTGTCACATTTAGTCCAACCACATTGGTGGTCTTTGTGAAAGACGTTCAAGCTATTCAAGTTGTCTGTAATCCATAACACTACAGTCTTATTTAGTCACTAAAGCAACCCAACATGATCTAAATTTAAATATCTTTAATGCTGCTATGAAAAATACTATTTTATTGTGAAAATCAATCATTTTGAATGTTCTATACTCTGTAAAAATGCATGAAATCATGTAGACATAGGGGCAATGTTGATGTAAGATGAATGTGCCAATACATTTTAGAGAAATAAAGCGTTTTCACTGAAGAGTAAAAATATCAAGTATGAGTTACTATTTACATATTCCGCATCACTAAGACAAAGCAAACATCTTATCGAATCAGAATAAAGCGACATCTAATGGACATGACCAACCAATTGTCTCCATGGTAGCAAATATGCCATAGTTGTATGATGCCAAATTCTTCTGTCGCCGTAGATACGATCATGCGATGTCGACAAACAATCCCGTCACCCAAACGTTGTTGTAACATCACATAAAATATTGAATCAATATCGAAAGCAGATTAAAGCATGCTTTAAGTTAATATACAAGACGTGTTCAGCTTGTCAACTAGGCTTATATTTACAGTGAAGGCTCCTATAACACCCAAGTCAAAAGAATTGCTCTTATTCGGTTACAAATGACCTTTCTCTTTACACCATCTCATGTCCACCGATGGGTGTTGTCATGCACCACAGTTTATTTCTTTAATCACAAATATTATTTCTTTTACACAAATTGTACATTGATGTAAACACTCTATAGATTAAAATACATACTTCCAGTCATTACACTAGATCAGTAATCATATCTTACGTCCTGAGCTTTTAAAAGAAATTGAACAAATAACTGCAGATGTGTTGCAAGGGACACAGTATGTAGATTTGAGCTGTAATTTTTATATGTAGAAACCCTCATCTAAAAACCTGCTATGTCTATTTCAAGCCCTGTCCATACAAAAGGACGTCAGTGATTCACATTTGTGATCTGTTTTTTTTTCTCCATCTTAAAAAAATGTGTCAACTTAAAAACAACAAATATAGACAACTGAATTTTAAGAAGAAAAATAAACTTTGTTTCAGGCAATTCACCCCTCTTTCTCAGTAAGTCAAACACATTTTACATTTAAATGCACAAAAATTAGAGGGGATAAACAAATTCAATTTACAATCCATTTTCGCTTCAAGTGCCAGCAAACACAGAGCAAAGCAATGCATTGCCCATGCAAAAGGAATGATTTTAAGCTGAGGGAGTTGTGGGGGTATGAAAGAGAGTGTCTTTCATTTCTAAGGGAGCAGGAAAGTATAGACTGGTGGAGAGGAGGGTATTGTATAAAATACCCAGATGTACTGATTTTGGCCAGGTTGGACGATTCGCATCTTCGAGTACCTAAAAGATCTAATCTTGGATCAGCTAAATTCCGGAAGTGCAGGAGATGTTTTAACAGTGTTTGCAAGATATTTGTAAGAACATTCACTATAAGATGTTCTTGTGTCGGTTTGTTTATAGCCAAAAATTCTCTTTCAACATTACGTTTCTAATGACGGAGACACATCGTCAGTTTTGACTGCATTACCAAAAAAACTGTGACCAGCCTTACAGTTTTGCCACATTAACATTCTCTGATACCAGACGAAGAGCATTTATGCATACAAAATATGGAGAAGACAAGCATCCATATAGACTTTTGAGATGTTAAGTGACATACTGTGATACCAGACAAATATTCTGATGGTAGCACTACTATTCTTTTTTAATTTACAGATTACTGATGTTCTGGTGCATTGTGGCCACATACTTCAGTGGATGTGCAGTCTTCATTGGATTGGTCCCACTGTCTCTAATAACAATGAACTATTTGGATCAATGTCCTCTGGTATATCACAGACACTATCATAGCAGCCGATCCCGTTCCATACATCCAATTCCATAAGTTGTTGCCATGCATCCTGGTGTGTAACGTTCTGATCAGTATGATGTCTTCTCACCATTTTTTTATGTCTAATTTGCCTTGTGGATACATTATTTTTATTCATATATATATATATATATATATATATATATATATATATATATATATATATATTACACATACATACACGTCTACTATGGTCTGTTTTATAGTGACGTGTCTTGGTGAATGCTCTGCAAACAGCAGAGTAGTTGGTAATACGGACTACCAGGTGAAGCAACCATCTCAAAGACAGACTGGAAGGCCCTGCGGTCTAACTCCTCATCGATCTGGTGTCGGTAGAAATCCATAGCAACCAGACAAAAGAGGCTAACGTCCACTGTGTCAGACTTCCCCATGCGACTGATGACATGAGGCAGGCTAAGAGGGAAAGGAGAAGTTAAGGAAAACAAGGATGAAAAGGAAAAAAAAGGAAAGCAGGGGAACAGGAAGTGTGCCGTAACCAGTACAAGGGATGCAAGTATTGCACCAATTGAAAGAATATGTGCTTAAGGATACAGGGCAGATATCCACTGGCTTGTCGAGGCACTGACAAAGAAACAGGACAGGCTCCACATTGCCATGGCGACAGGTGTTCTCTGTGTGAAGTTCGACAGCGAGAGTAGCACCCAATCACGGACCATGGAGGACTGCCCAGTTGCATGAAGTGTTTGGAATACCTGTAAGCAAGAAAATTGCATTAAATGACTATATTACCTGTTTTTAAAGTAAGGATAGTTCACAAAGAATGTAAATGTTTTTGTACATACAATGAAAGTCAATGGGGTCCAAATCAGCACTGAACCCCCATTGATTTTATTGTGAAAAAATGTTTCAAAACGAAATTATATTCCAATGAAGAAAAGGTCAAGACTGGTGAGACTAAAGGTGCAGACATAATTTACCATTGTTCATTTCAATAGGAATCCACTGGAATTTTGCGTAAAGGTGACAATTTTCCCCAAGCAGATTTTACAATGGGTATGCCGTGTTCACCAACAGAAAGCCACTTATTTTGAAAGTAACTTCTGCGTAAACTGTGCATCATATATCACTATGTTCTTGACAATAGTCTGTTTTACCCACAAAATTTCACCGCTTCACGTGCTAATGTGAACAAACCAACACATTTAAAATCACAGAGTTCCTGAAGCATTAAGAGATTTTATATTAAAAAAAAAACTGCGTCGAAAAAGTTACACTTGCCTTGTAAACCACTGTAGCCATGAATTGTGGGTAAGGCTGCTGATTGGACAGAAACTCCCCGATGACTTTGTTCATGACGTCTTGTAGTGGGAAAAAATCATCCAGGAACTGAGGAAGGATCCGGGCTACCACTCGTGCCTCACTCGGAAAGCCTTTACGAATCCTACGGCAACAAATTTCCACAGACAAATTAGTGGAATAGATTTTTTTTTTTTTACCTACATCTTCAAAAACAAACATATGTACCTGTCAAACAGAACGGATACACGCTCCATTGCGACAATGACCGACTCGCTGTCAGGAGCTGTGGGGTCTGCATCAGCAGGGCGCCCAGGACTTCCCTTCTCCTTCCCTGTAGGGTAAATTTAAGGCCACCAGTAAGAAGAACAGATCCATGATGGATCCATTCAGATAAAACTAGGTTTCTATACATCCTGACTGAAAGAAAATCTCAGCGTTCTACAAAATAAACATTACGAATGTTAATCTTCTTATATAGTATTTTCACTTCATTTTACAAGAACGAAATTAAACCTCTCACATAAGACACATTCTTAACCATATCATTGAGGACTCTTCTGCTATCTGCTCTGTTAGTAGGGTGAGCATCTAAGGCGAGTCTGTTTTTTATGGGTTGGTGTTAGTAGGTGGGTCAGTATTAAAGATGAAGCTGAAATGTGTCCTGCCTTCCTCTCCAGCCACACCTGTGTACATGCAGGTGAGCATGAGACCCAGGGCAGCCATGGCACGGTGTGGGCTTGGCATGTTCACACGGTCAACGCTCAGCTTGACCAGTGTCTCCGCATCCATACGCGACAGCTGCTCGGACAGAAGCAACCTCTCCATACCTCGCAGGACGCAGTGGTAGATGATGGATGGTGTGGCCTCCTCGCTAGCAGACAGCATCATACAGCACAGCTGGAAATGTAAAGGAGGAACAATAGTTGAGAGAAAAGGCTCAATGACATACAAGTGAGTCGACGATAAAGAAAAATGTTGTTTGAAACACGTTAAGTTCTTATTATAAATGTTTTCTTTGCATTCAGATTGAATCAAGTGTGATAAAAAGAATATTATAATACTGATCATCTTTTTTCCCCAAATCGTGGCCTTTTCCCACCTGAATGATGCCGGCATTGAACTCGGGCACTACGTCCAGGGGGTAGTTCTCCATCATGTAGAATGCCACGGCGCACATCACCAGCACATGCTGCTGGTTGTGTAGATTCACACAGCTGAGGGAGACACACAAACGGTGTTAGGGCCTAAACACACTCATCTATTTTCAGTGAGGCTATCTGATGCTAATTCTAGCCCTGGTCTTTAATGAGGGATCTCAGATCTCAGTAAGACACCGCACATTACAGCTAATGAGGAGCTGATGACCATGCATGCGTGCGGGCGTGTGTTGTGAATACCAATGTGAACCTATTATTGAGTCTCCCAGCATGCCACAGAGACTTTGGCATTAGCTTTGACTGCATGGGGCATAACCTCTTAAGAGAGACGCTAACAGTGTGAAGTCTTTCATCCAATGTAGGACGCAAACCGTTAACCTCTCATCCCATATTCTCTTAAATGAAACCGCAAACACTAAGAGTTAGTGTAACACTAATGATTGGACAGCCTTTGCCTGCCGCTGGGAGAGGTGTGGTGTAGGGGTTAAAGCTCAAAGCTGGTACTGGGAAGGTTGCTGATTCAGTCCCCACAAAGAGCGAGGTACGAGTCTTCACCATTGGGATTGAGCAGGGATGAAAATATCTGCTAAAGTGAGAACTTATTAGTAGGCCTAGTAGGAATCTGTAGGCTTTTTCACTATTTTCCCGCACTGGCAAAATTGGTGGAATTATACATAATTCATTTAAACATGTTAAAAATGTGTTAAACAGTTAGTTCAACCAAAAATGAAAATGACTTTTGCTCATATTCGAAAACTCAAATGATATTTTAAATAAACCTTGAAAGATTTCTTTCTCTCCATTGAATGTCCATTCCACCACTATTTTGACACTTGATAAAGTTCATAAAACCTGTGTAAAAGAAATCCATACGAATCAAATGTTTTAATCCAAGTCTTCACAATAGCTTTGATGAACAGATAAAATTTTTTATATACAAATAAACTCCAATCAATGCACATACATTGAGAGCGTGTCAAACATGGTGAACAGAAGCTCTAAGATTAACTAAGATGAAACCGCTTGATTTATATGGATATCTTCTGATCACTTTATGAACTTTGTGAAGAGTCAAAGCTTTGTAGTAATGAACTTTTAAAGGAGTAACAGAAATCTCTCAAGTTTCATTAAAAATATCTCTATTTGTGTTTCAAAGATACATGAAAGACATGAGTAAATAAATTGACAGAATTCTCATTTCAGGGTGAGCTAACCTAAAAATATGGAAATTAAATAATAATGTAAGAGAAATGTAGTGTAAAAGAATATAGTTACTTTAATTAGGAAATTAAAGATCATATAAAAATAGTCTCTTAACTTGTACCAGTAAGAATGTAGCAACCACATAGCAACTCCCTGGTAACCATCTACACCCTTTAATTGTGGTAGCATCTTTTGCACAGGCAAACACCATTCATTTTTTTCTTCAGTAAATGTAAACATCTAGTTTATACATATCACTGCCCCTCTTTGGGTGACGGTTTAACTTTAGAGAACAGAACGTAAAGTGTGTGCATGGTCAGGTTTTAGTTTTACTCACTGTGCTATAGCTTTAAGGTTGGAGAGCAGGTATTCGCTGACAGTAGGGATAAGCTGCCGTGCTGTATCGTCCAGCAGATCGCACTCTAGCACATACAGAACTCCGTGAAGTGCACCGATCCGACTGGGCAGATGAGTGCTGCGCAAGGTGCTCTCCAGCAGACGGCACACGGGCTCTGCAATGGCTTTATCCTGACACAGATACATTAGTCAACACTGTTAAATTGCTGCAACTGCGTTTATTTATATAGCTAGTGCATCAGAAGTGCATATACACACCATGCCGAGCACTGCGGCTGCTTTGCAGATAGCTGGCACAAGGTACTGGCTGAGGATCTCATCTTCTGGTGGATGGACTTTCTGCAGCTCAGTCAAAGTGGAGAACATCATGTCAAACTGATTCCTCTCGGTGAACAGATCAGACACTGCCAACAGCTTAAAGAGACACAGAGATACAAAGAAAGAATATATGTGAATTTTTACAGGAAAAGTAGAAGTAAGTGCATAGAAGAGAATTTGAACTTTGAATCAGTTATAGAAGGCTTTCCAGTCTACAAATCACCAAAATTTACCATGGTTTTAATGTAGTAGCGCCAACTGTAACCATGGTATTGTGGCAGAAAAAGTGGCCTGAAATTCATTTCAGCTCGTACAACTAAAAGTGAAATTCAAGTACTTTAAAGACTTTTAAGTGCTTCACAAAACTTTTTCCAGTACTTCAAAGCTCTAAACATTATCTAATTTTGATGTTATTTTTAATGTGATGACCAAAAACCATTGTTCATCCTGCAAAGATTGTCCCCATTTGTAAAACTAAAAGTTTCAAGATGTAGAAATATTAACACTGGGTGGCAAAAAAAACACTTTTACTTAAAGGTATAATATGTAAAAAAAAATTTATATTAAAATATCCAAAAACCACTTGCAGTGTTTTATATTTCATAAAAAAATTTGTAAATTCAGAGAAAATCCCAATTTTAAATAGTGCTCCGTCCCTCTCCTCACTTGTTCATGACAAGCTTGTCAATGACGAAATATCTGCGTTATCCCTTGTTTCTAGCGCTGCACATTAACCATGGCAACAGACACGGACAGCTGCGTAATGTCTAGCGGCATGCTGCTGTTGTTTCATTCAAACATTATGGACCATGGCAAGCAAACTTTGGGACTAAAGGACAAATAAAGGAGGATCAATATTGGCGTGGCGTTTCCGAGATAGCGAGAGCTTTGCAACAAACTTTGACTTGACAGAGACGGCGCCCTTGCATGTTATTAGACGAGGTAAGCAAATGTAGACTACGTAAGACTAATCAATGTTATACAGCTCAACACAATGAAGTGTTTATAATATCATCAGTGTGATAATCTATTGTAGATCTAGCTTACTGTTAAGTCTCATACAGACAACAAACTAATACTAAACATTACAACTTTCAACACACTCAAATACAGTTTAGTATGATAGTTAGACCAAGTGAAACAGCGCTGCGTTACCTCACAGTTTTAATTCGTCAAATAAACTGATCAGTACGAGTAGTATTTCAGCACTTAGTTCGGTAGGACTAGCGGACCAAAAAAAAAACCTTCACATATCGCGGCTAAAAAAGCGTGGAAAGCGCGCATCGCGTTGCTTCTTCCTTTTTGCAAGTGTCCGGGAGCTTGCGCTTCTATGGCGTCTGTCGTTGCTATGCAACCATGAACAGCTTTCTCCACGACTACGCGGAAGTTTCAACGGATTTCCATCACCGAAAAGCCCTTGCAGTAGCTCTAGTATTAGATTCATTTATGGAGAAGAAATGCACCACGGAGAATTTCACACACTTATCCAAGAGCTCCGTCTGGACGATGAGAGATTCAAAGCCTATTTCAGAGTTGACAAGGACCAGCTTGACGATCTTTTAAGAAAAATTGGCCCAAGCATCACCAAACAGAGCTTCTGCAGTGAAACCATCTCTCCTTTGAAAACGACTCTGCCTTTGTCGGAGGTAATTAGGCTACCGTTAGGGTAAGGGAAGGGTTGATTGGATGGTTCTTGTCACATGACCTGCGGTGCGCTTGCGACATTCTGAAAAGTTGAGATGTTTTCATCTCGCCGCGACACAGGCACACCTGGGAAAAACGCGCCTACATAGGAAATAATGAATATGCGCACGCAAAAGACGTGATATGTGACGGCCCCTAAAAAGAAAAGACATGAAATTACTTATTGTCTATTTCCACTCCCTAATATATATTTTTTTCATGTTTTGCTTTTGAATTTATATTTAAACTTTTTGTATATCATATATATATATATATATATATATATATATATATAAAATGTAACCATGTATATATTGTTTAATTAATTTACTATATCAACCTTCCCAGTTTCTGTTAATAAAAAGTTTGAAAGCAAGCAGCGTTGTTACAATTACAGCAGAAATATCAGGGGGAATTTCTTTGTCTATATAGAGGGGCTTCAAATAGTGTTGGACAATGGGGGGCCTTTGAGTCAAAGACACCATAAAAAGGCTGATGAATCGCTATAAAAGAACGTCTAAGCACGCGCTCACCGATCTGACAACCTCACTGATTAGCACAACAGGAGTCTTCTTGTTGCTGGGGCTGCCGGGGAGGATCCACTGGCTGTAGAGCTCCAGGAGGAACTGAGAGCAGGAGTGGATGTCAACCCCCGCACGGTGCTTCCTGGACAGGGCAAGCAGAAAGACTGGTGTGAAGTCTGGGGGATGCTGGTTTCAAGGAGCTTTTCTGCTAGTAACTCTGTAAGTCTGACCTGGAGTTGATTGGTGATAATGGTGGTGATGCAGGTGCTGGAGCATCTGCTTCATCTTCCTCATCCTCACCCCACTCCTCCTCCCTCAGAGGGGTGATGTTATTTCCTAACCACACTGAGTGAATCGACACCTGCAGAGTGTACTTTTTAGTAACATGCAGATATAAACCTATTTATATAGTTCACCCAAAAATAAATTCTGAGAACATTTACTCACACGCTTGTTCTTCTGAATCCACGAGACTTTCGTCTTTTAAAACCCAAATGAAGACATTTTTTCAAAATTTCCTCACCATTTTTGTCTATCCATTGAAAGTCCACACAACCAAAACTTTGACACTTCAAATAGATCATAAAGACATATAAAATAATCGAGCGATTCAATCTAAGTTCTGAAGAGACGTTATCACTTTATATGATGAGCAGATTTCATTTAGGCCATCATCCACAAATACAAAAGTTCGGAATAATTAAAGAGGCCATATTATTCCCTTTTACTAAGTCTTGTGCTCTACTAGAATAGGTCTTCATGCTTTTAAAAAAAAAAAAAAAAAAAAAAATCACATATTTTACTATTTTACAGCACCTCTCTTACCAGTCTATCTGTAACACCCTAAGTGGTTCCTGTCTCTATGAAGCCCCACTTTCCGAAAAGTTCAGTGTGCTATGATTGGTCAGGTGCACCAGAGAGTTGTGATTGGTCAAACACTTTGAGCATGTTTCTGAAATGTCACACCCCTAACCATAACTGCAGGTTTCAAAAGATTACTAACGCAACTCAACCAGGTCTCAGCTCTTTATTTTGCATATGCTTTGGGGCAGACATTATTTAAATGAGGAGTATTGTGATGTTACAAAAAAAACATAATAGGTCCTCTAAGATTTTTTTTAAATGTTTTTGAAAGAAGTCTCTTATACAATTAAATATTGTAAATATATTTCACAATATTACTGTTTTTACTGTATTTTTCATCAAATAAATGCAGTCTTGGTGAACATAAGAGATACACAGAGCTCATCAAATATGGTAAACAGCAGCTGAACTTTACTTGCTATGATGTCTTGATGAAATTTTGGTTGGGTGGACAAAATTAATGAGATTTCATTTTGGGGTGAACTATCCTTTCAATAAATGTTATGAATAATGAAATGGAGTGTTTTAAAGTAAAGTAGTTGGTTTACTAACTTGACCCAGTTTGTAGTCCATGTTGCCCATCTCCCTCTCTGTGTTAATCTGCAGCAGGAGTTTCTCATGGCTGATGAGGGTGCCTGAATATGCAGATATACACGCAACGTTCATGAATATTAAAAAAAAAAAACTCTGCATCTTTTGCATCTCAACAGGATCTATTGGCTGACCACTTACCTGCCGTCGAGGATGATAAAGAGGGCACAGGGTCCCAGGCTTGATAGGGGAAGTGTGTGGCAATGTTGTCTCTCTTTGACACCATGGCCTGAATCTCACGCTCAACCATGCCTCTAATCACACTCAGCTTACGACCAAACCTGCAAAACACACAAAAGTCTTATCCACTTCTAACCCTAGAGGAATGCCATGTGAATAAAATAAATGTGTGCATACCTGGTGTCCAGAGCTTTAAGGATTTTGTTGCGGGGTTGCTGTTCAAGGCAGCTGATAGCTGGATTCCCTGCTGTCGGCAGAGTCATGGCACTCAGCACAAGAGAAGTGATGGCCTGAACCGCCAGTACATTTATCTGAGTCCGCTCCAGATCCTCCTGCGCCACAAACAGACACGTCTCATCTGTCACACAAAATATCCAAAGCCAGTGCTTGTATTTTTGGCAAAAGTTAAATGATTTACCTCTTGCTGAGTTTCCTCCTCTTGGTCCATCGTGATTGGCTGAGTGACCAGCACCCCCAACAGAGTGGCCCACGTCTCCTCAAACTGTGTCCGACTACTCCAGCCTGCAAGGAGAACACATGAACAAACCAAGCTGTTCAATATTCATGTATACACAAAAGGCTGCACTATGCATGAGAGACACCATGCTTGATTTCAACACAGTGACGCAGATCTTAAAAAGCGTAATTGTCATCGAACTTCCACACACATCTGTTGAGCTAAAAATATTATGACTTGCTCACTTATGAATCAATTAAATACGTATGTAATGGAAATAATACGATCAACTAATTTTGTGGAAAAATAATTTTCTAGAAAAAACATTGCGATATACATTAGTGAATTCATTTCTCATCGCAGATTAACTGAATAGCACTATTTGGAAAGAATGAATAATTCTGGTTTTTCAGGTGAGCATGAATAACCAAATGTAAAATAACACATAGTCTTAACTGTATAAAATGAATATAATTAATCATTTTGTTGTTTGACAACATTCATGACACAGAAAGCAACAAGAATATTAGCCTGCTGCCACTTTAAGACAGAATGCGCGGATCCAATATAATGATACACGTTTTCTTTGTTTGCGTTACCCAAGCTATAAGCAACTGTGTTTACAAGGACACTCGCAGAGATGGACATTTTGACATAATTTTGCATGTGTCCGTTCAAGCACAAATAGACGTGGAAGTGAACGGAATTTGATGTTCATGTGCATCTGTGTGTGTGTGTGTGTGTGTGTATACAGAAAACAGTGTGCACAACTGACAGGACCTAAAACATGTGCAAATGAAGAACTTTCGCTCTATGATGGATAAACTTTGCAATAAATCCTGGTCTTTATGGATTAACGATCCCTATACTAATCATCGCACTTCCTGCGATGTGACAATCACAGATTTGCGATATCGATGCTAAAACGATACATCGTGCAGCCCTACCCAGAGTGTTAATGCGGTAGAGGAACTCTCTGAAGACATCTTTCTCCTGCAGGAACTCTACGGGAATCTCTGGTAACGCTGTGCCGAAATCTCCACTCGGCCTGGGGGACCAGCCCAGCTTCCAGACCTGTTAGATCAAACACATTAATATTTTCACAATTCTTACACACGATGTATGAATAAACCGTCAATCACTCTCTCACCAGTGGTGGGATTCGGGTGTAGCTGTTCACAAGGGGAAGCCTGGCCAGGCTGATGATGACGTTCTGTAGAGTGGGCGTAAGGAATGCTGGGATGTTCTTGTTTCTATGGTGACCCAGAGCCAGCACACTCTGTAGACCTTCAACCAGCTCAGCCATGATCACACAACACCGCCATTCACGCTGGTCTGAAAATGACAGAAACGTTAACGCTCGTTGTCGTGGTCATCATCGATCAATGCGAAACGTGTGTATCAACTCACTGTCTGTAGAGTCCAATTGGTCTTCTGACTGCTCTGTTTGTGATGTTTTCCGTTCCGGCCTCAGAAGTTGGTCGCCAGGACCAACAGCAACTATGTAACAAACATATGATCAAAATCACAAAATGAAGAGCAATTTGAATAGCATTTTATAAGGTTTATAAAGTCCTGATTGCCTGATATCCCGTTAACCTCAACCAATGAAACTGGCTGCAGGGCAAGATTTCCACTAAACTGGTTTAAGAAAAAAATAATCACGTGACCAACAAAATCTGACACGAACTCTCTGCTCGTATAACGATAAAAAAAAAAGCATTTCAGGTTAGGCCAGTCAATGTGCATATGCAGTCCAAAGTGTGCAACTAAAGACACTGACTAGCAACCGGAGCTTCTAATGGCAGCTGCAGTGAAGCAATGATTTTGCCAACTGGCAATTGGATGTTTTATTTAGAAGGCGGGACTTATTCCGCCATACTGTGCACTGTGCTTTCTCCTGTTCTTGAGTAATATGAGTGCACTGTCTCTGTATATTGAGTCTTTGGTTGCGTTCCTCAGAGCTTTGAAACACAAACCTGCGTGGATGAGGAGCTGTATACAGTGGATGATGGAGCAGGTGTGTGTGAGGTAGGAGTGAGAGGCGAAGTGCGTCCACACCGCCGGCTGCTGGAGAGCCAGACACAGACACGACAGACTCATCTGAATGTCCACACTCAGAGGCAGCTGATCCTGCAGCAAACGCCAAACCACCACCTACAAAGACAGAAACATGATCTGAGTGGCATTTATAGATGTGTCGCTACATCTTACCACTTTCTAAAATAGTACCATTTTCAATATCAATATATCACAAAGGTCGATATATCAGCTGATATTTGGCATTTTTTACTTAGCATCAGCCAAATAGTTTTTTGGTTGGGCCAATAAACGTCAAACTTTTATTTTGACAGTGCCATGACTATTATTTTGACACCACTCAGCACCATTTTGAGCGCAGTCGCACAGGAACTCCCATGGACCCTTTACACATTTCTGGGGTTCTCAAAAGCAGAAGTCGTCATAGTTAGGAAAACTTACATTTGCTTTTTACATGCCCATTTGCTCCAATAGCAAAATAAAGCAATAAGCCCCAAGAAGCCATGGTTTACAATGAATTTATAACAGCTTAAGGGCCGTTGTTAGGCACGATGAACCTTCGCCAGATTCATTCTCCCTCTTCATCAGTTTACGGTCTCTGTCTATTTGTAGTGCACACCGACTGACCAGATTACAGAGTGCAATATTGGTTAAAAGTGTTTTTAATAGAATTACTTACTAGGATTATTACATAATCAAGAAGATATCCAAGTGTAAAGGTTTATTTTTACTTATCAAGTTCCATTCATTTTCAAATTATTTCTAGTTTAGTAAACGTGTAAAATAAATAGAAATTACATAACTGCATGTGTTATGTGCCATCTCTAAATCTGCTAGCTTTAGTTTGATATCACAAAGGCCTGTTTCAGCTTTATATTGGCCATGGGCCACCCTGTTCTCCAAAACATTGGCATCGGCCATCTAACAACTTATATAGATCAACTACCAGAATGTACCAATAAATTCATCTTATTTGAGAAGCATGCATCAGTCTTACCTCTATGGCGAGGGTGCTGAAGGTGGTAATGAGTGTCACTCTGTCTTTAGGAATGTGCAGTGAGGACGGCAATTTGGACAGAGACAGCAGGTACTGACTCAACACGCCACACAGACTCAACACGGTCTGATAAAACCCAGGCTCACCTGCAACACATAAACAACAGACTCACCTCACACACATAAACACATGCAATGACAGCGTCTTCACTATAATTTACAGCATTTGCCACAAAGGATAATTCCTATGTACTTACACCAATGAATGTTTAGACACACCTACTCGTTATTTAGTATTACCATTTTACCATGTTGGAATAATAATAATAAAGTCATCAAAACCATGAAATAACAAATGGAAGAATGGAAGAATTTTGCAGTGACCACAGCAATGCTAAACAAAGTGGGCCTTTGTCATGATTACAGTATTGTACATTTGTGCAGGAGGGGATCTGGTTGTCATTTAGCTGAGGGTTTCCCAAACAGGGGTTCATGAGGGAAAAGCAGAGGGCTTGTTAGGCGATTGACAGCTGATATGTAATTAAAGTGAATTATCAAATCAAAGGCTGCGATTTAAATAAGTAGTCTGTGTGCTAAATGTTTCAAAGTGAAGCGTAGCGCTATGTTCATTTACACGGGAGCACCTCATGATTGTATGTTTTCTGAGTTTAATGTGCATTTGGTAATGCAATGTGCACTAGCTTAACTTTATTTACACATTTGTATAATTTACAAAACTTTTGTGGACAGAATATTACAGCATTTCAGCATTAAAGCTTGAGACACTGAAATGCTAAAAAAAAAAAAAAAACAAGGGTTTGAATGTTTGAAAGTGAAGAATTTAAGCCATAAATATTAGTTTTTTTAACTGGTAAAATAAAATTATTATAGTTCATCTAATAATATATTTTACAGTAAAACTGAACTTTACAACAGTAATATTATTCAATAGTGAATATTATTAGTAGTAGTACTACTACTACTACTAATAATAATAATAATAATGATAATAATAAGAATAGTTATTATATTCAAATTGAATATGTTCCTAAAATATCCATGTATCCATTAACTGATCAGTAAAACATGACCAGGCAAATGTGTGAATAAATTATTAAAATATTCATTTCAATTAAATATTTTACGATTAAGAGTTTCAGCTGATTTAATCAAACTAATTCATTTTTTGTGTGTGAACGGGCATTTATTTGTAAAAAAAAACAAACAAAAAAAAGCTTAAGTGTGATTGTGACTCACCGTATACTTGGTTAAGCTTCTGCCGGTACTCCGCACATGTCTTAGCGGAGGGGAGGAGGGGCTGATGAGGTGAGGGGAGGAGCTCTATGACACCAGCCAACCTATCGAAGGCCACCTGTTGAGCAGTGTCAAATAAAACCACCCCATGATCCTTACATACCCTCTGTACCCCAACACTCAGACATGATGCCAGCAGACACAAGTTGAAGTCCTGCAAATAAAATAGAACATCAGTGTCTGTCTGTGTTAAAAAAATGAGAGACATGCACGTTTTTGGTCTTTACCTTGCAGGTCATGATTGTGTTTAGGTCACATTTGGGAAGTTTTGTCAGCAGCTCAGTAGTTTCATACAGAGCTCCTTCGCCTCTCAAACAACACTGAGATTTCACCAAAGCAACATACCACTCCTGCAATACACACACATACGCAATAGTAATAATGTCATGTTTTCTCCGAAACAGCTAACAACCACAGTTGTAGTCATACCTTATTGGGTTCCACATTTTCAGGGGGAGGGGGTGGGTCCCCATCTAGGGGGTGAGTAGTAATGGGGGCGGTAGGGCTCGTGGTATCTTCAGCAACAGTGGCTCTGAACCTGTCCAGCAGGGAGTAGAACCGCTGATGCCTGATATAAGAGAGACGATCATTTTAAAAAGCAAGATTTTCATATCAACAGCAACAAAACAAACAGATTACAGGTAGACTGATGAGACGGGAAACTGCAAGCAGCTTTACCTTTGCGCAAGTCCACTGGTCTGCAGGTACTGCTGAATCCTGTCCAGCTCCTCCAGTGGTAGCTGAGCGATACTATTCTACAGTAGGAGGAGAAAATATGATTCTCAATAACCATTTAGTGCAATGGTTCTCAACCAAGGGCCCAAGTGGGGGCCTCAGCACACTGGCAAGGGGGGACATGGTGGCTTAACATGGTTTAAAACACACATTAAAAATCTACAAAAATATAAGCTGACACTGGATTTTTCTTATTTTACTTTTTTACCACTCAAGAGACGTCTATGGTCTCCCTCCAGTCTATGGGAAAGTAGGCCATTTTCGATTCTTCTGAGGTTTGAACTTGCAATGTTCCAGCACAGAAACATCTTTGGGGGCCCTAAAAAACTGCCTTTGACAATAAGGGGCCTCAGAGTCAGAAAGGTTGGCAATGGCCAATTAAGTGGTACTTGACAAAGTGAGACATAACCTTGAATCTAGATGGTTGTTCAGTCGTCCATCCTCACAGTCTATTACAGTCGTAGAAGATCCATTGGGAGACTACATTTTCGTGTTTTAGTTAGAAATGATTTTAGGTTTATTTATTAACAGTCTATTACAACGAATGTCATAGATGGTGAAATAAGCTGGTAGTAAGTCCTTATTGTGTGTGTGGAAGTGTTTAACCTGCAGGGTCTCGGCAAGCAGCATCTCCACACGTCTGCAGGCGAGCGTGTCCACCATGCGAGCCAGCACACGGAACGGCGTGTTGAGTAGTTTGTCGACGTATAGCATGAGCAGAGCCCCAGACTGACTTAGATGAATGCCCTCCAGACACTGCAGGGTCTTCTTCAGCATCACCGGCTGCACATTTACACATTTAATATATAAGTGACTGAAGATAAGCATAGAATGAAATAAAAGAAGATGTCATGTATGTACATATACATACAGTAGAAAGGTTGTCACAGCGTGATTGTATGGCCTGTATGAAGAGTCCGCTGGCTGCCGAATTTCGGTGCACAGCACTGATGAGATCCTGCACTGGAGGCTCATGGGAAAGACTGATCAGATCACTCACATGATTCACCGTCAGCCATGTCAGATGCTCAGAGTCGTGCAGGTTCTGACACTGAGAGGAAGACAAAAAATAAAGATGACAATTTTGTCATATAAATAATATATATATATTTTTTTTTTGACACAATGAGCATTTCACTGTCCAATTTTCATGCCTTAATTTTGGAATTTCTAGTTATTACATCCTTCTCATGAGCATTTAATCAATTTTTCCTTTTCAGTCTGAGTTAAATCTATTTTTTGGCTCATTTTGCCTGCAAAATAATGCCTGCCTATAATTCTGCATACCTGAATATAAGGTGTTTTTCATTTGCAGGCTTCATGAACAATCATATATCACTAATAAATGATTAAATACAGAATTAGTAGTAGTTATGATTTATGTGGTTTGGAATTGGTAAAATGTGCCTGGAAAAAATATATGATCAGAAAAACTACTTGCATAATTATGCATGCACTGTATTAACAATGTTGAAAAAAAACTTTTGGTTAACATTTTGTGAAAACTGTGATAATTGCTTTTTTCCAGGATTCTTTAATGAATAGGAAGTTGAAAAAACAGCATTTATTTGAAATAGAAATCTTTTGTAACACTATAAATGTCTTTAATGTTACTTTTGATCAATTTAGTGTGTCCTTGCTGAATGAAAAGTATTAATTTTCCAAAAAAAGTATGATAAAAACAGTAGTATAGGAGCTTGGGCATGCTACCAAGGTGACTTCAGAAGAGAGAGAGAGAGAGAGAGAGAAACACCTTTGGAAGTATGCTGATTCGTGTACAACATTTTGTTTTATGAACAGGTTTATCAGAATTAGTGGCTTGTTAAGGATAGGGATGGAGTGGTTAGGGTAAATAAAATAAAACTCGTGCTAGAGTTCTTCAAGAGTACAGACACAGCTTTAAAAAAACTTGAGAAATCTCACCACATAGTCACAGAAGAGGATAAGGGCTCCTCGTCGGACAATCTCTCTGTTACACATAGCCAGCTTCCCCTCGGGCCTCTCCTCCTCTCCAGATGAGTGCGGGCTCAGCAGCTTAGTGCTGGACAGACTGTGCCTCCTATTGGAGTGAAGAAAACTTGATTTGTGATGGAAAAAAAATGACTGTAGTCTTTGCCTCTGACACCATGTCCTAAACAGATGCGACACAACACAGCAACATGATGAAAGGCATCTTTTCCATGTTAATCAGAGTTTTTGTCCTAACCAGCCATAACGACGATACATGACGAGCGACACGGAATTCCATTTTAAAAATGGCTTCTATTTCTGTGACTTAATGGCTGGAACAACAACAACAACATACAAAGTATGACAATCTCAGATACCGATTATGTGACTTATTGAATATAATGTGAGTAATGTGACCTCTATAGCGACAATGAATAACTCACCTCAGATTTTAAAAATAAATAAAGGAAACAAGAACTTTCACACTGTCAATTGTAAACAAACAAGTGTATTTATGACAGACTGTTTCAGGCACACAATATGCATTTGTGATAATGTTAAAATGGTGTAATAGTTATAAATTTGAAAATGCACATATCCATTAGTTGAAATGCTGGTATGTAGTCGAACCTTGGTGTCTGATGCACCTCGGACCACCAGGTGTAGTTTGTGTAGTTGATGATCAGAAGGACCTGACACCAGAGCAGGACCAGAGATGGGTGTGTGGTGATGAGCTGGAGCACCAGGCTGTTCAGACTCTCCAGGGTATAAAAATGACCCCCTTCCCCTCCCTCCGCCTTCAGAAGCCTGCTACCCGCTGCCGTGATCCGCCGGAACATTCCTGGTAGGTTTTCGGGGAATAATGTGATAATTCAAACCAAGTGCAATAATGTTGCCCTTTACTGAGGATCATGAAGTATGCTAAGCTGGTAAAGGGTCCAGTGTATGAATTGAGACTCTGCGAGTGTGCGTACCCGATTTGAAGATGTGGATCAAACACATGAGCAGTGTGCCCAGCTGCTGACAGTAGAACGTGTGCTGCTGCTCGCTCATGTCAACTTTCACCTGCTTTGTGGCGATATCATCCAGCAACACCCCCACCAACTGCAATAAGAACCTGACAAAGAAAGAGATTCATAACAAATTAATTATTAATATTGTTGCCATTTTTGTCTCTCTTGCTATGCTGATTGTTTTCTGTGTAATATTGTAATACATAAAAAAAGTTCTAGCAGCATTCAGATAATCTTTAACAATCAACTGAAGACAAAAAAGGGGGATATGACTATACAACAACAACAACTATTATTATTATTACTATTATTATTATTACTACTACTATTATTCAATATATTATTTTATTATCATTTAGGTTATAAAATTATAAATTCTGTATTAGGGTGGCAATTCCAAAATTAGTGCCCGTTTTGCTCTAGCACGTCATACTTTCTTCGAAAATATGATCAGCATTTCATCTAATTTTTGTTTTTGACAACCATTTGAAGTCTTGTATTAACCATTAATCAAGAGAGAAGACATGATTTCTATCATCTTCTGAGTCCAGGCAATTTTGTTTGACATTATTTTACAGTTGTGTTCAAAATTATTCAACCCCCACTGAAATTGATTGTTTTGGCCGGTTTGACATTGATTTTGATCATTCAGTCATCCTGCTTACAATTAAATCAAAGAGGCACGTGTAGGTCAGACAAATATAACATAACATTTATAATGAAATAACCACAAATGTCTTTTCTCTGCTCACATCATTATCAGTTTTATTCAACCCCCAAGTGACATTCAATCTTAATACTTAGTACAACATCCTTTTACAGTTATAACAGCTTTTCAACGTGAAGCATAGCTTGACACAAGTGTCTTGCAGCGAGCTACGGGTATCTTCGCCCATTCATCATGGGCAAAAGCCTCCAGTTCAGTCACATTCTTAGGCTTGCGCACTGCAACTGCTTTCTTTAAGTCCCACCAGAGGTTCTCAGTCGGATTTAAGTCTGGTGACTGCGATGGCCATTTCAAAATGTTCCAGCCTTTAATCTGCAACCATGCTCTAGTGGACTTGGAGGTATGCTTGGGATCATTGTCCTGTTGAAAGGTCCAACGTCTCCCAAGCCTCAGGTTTGTGACGGACTGCATCACATTGTCCTCCAATATCTCCTGGTACTGAAGAGAATTCATGGTACCTTGCACACGCTGAAGCTTCCCAGTACCTGCAGAAGCAAAACAGCCCAAAAGCATGATTGACCCCCCGCCATGCTTCACAGTAGGCAAGGTGTTCTTTTCTTCATAGGCCTTGTTCTTCCTCCTCCAAACATAGCGTTGATCCATGGGCCCAAACAGTTCTAATTTTGTTTCATCAGTCCACAGAACACTATCCCAAAACTTCTGTGGTTTGTCCACATGACTTTTGACATACTGCAGTCGACTCTTCTTATTCTTTGGAGACAGCAAGGGGGTGCGCCTGGGAGTTCTGGCATGGAGGCCTTCATTACGCAGGGTGCGCCGTATTGTCTGAGCAGAAACTTCAGTACCTACATCTGACAAATCTTTTCTCAGTTCCTCAGCAGTCACACGGGGACTTTTCTCCACTCTACGCTTCAGGTAGCGCACAGCAGTCGAAGTCAGCATCTTCTTTCTGCCACGACCAGGTAGCGTTTCAACAGTGCCCTTTGCCTTGAATTTGCGAATGATGCTTCCTATGGTGTCTCTTGGTATGTTTAACATCTTTGCAATCTTCTTATAGCCATTGCCCTTCCTGTGAAGAGTAATCACCTCTTCTCTTGTCTTCCTGGACCATTCTCTTGACTTCACCATGTTTGTAACCACACCAGTAAATGTCTAGAAGGAGCTGAGTATCACAGTCATTTTAAAGCTGCCTAATTGGTGCTTATTAGGCTTTATTGCTGCTCCCTGACATCCACAGGTGCTTTCAATACCTGATTGAAAACACTTCAATGGACCTCTGTTCTTCAGAGTGGTAGTCTTTAAGGGGTTGAATAATTGTGTCAATGAAGAATTCACAAAAGAAACATTTACTACTGTATTACAAAACCAATTGATGTCATTTTAGTTGCATATGCTTCTTTAAGAAGTCCTTGTAGGATTTCATTCTGAATTCAATTACAAATGTACTCTAAATTCTCTAAAACCATTTACAGCATTGGGGGGTTGAATAATTTTGAACACAACTGTATGTCTAACCCTGATTTCAAGGTTAGAATTATGGCCAGTGAAAGACGAAAATGCAAACATGACCTATATCATTTCTGACACTTTTGTGGGTGTTTTTACTACATCGAAATATAGTCAGAAAATTACAGATTTGGTGAATTAGATTGATATATTTTTTAAAAATCTGCTTATTTAAAGTTCTTTGACATTAAATGGAGTTTTTGAACATATTTTTCTACTCCTTTGCAGACGAAGTTAAATGATATATTTTGAATATTGATATTGATACTTTTGAACTCAGCGTCATCAAGTTAGGCAATATTACGCCTAGCAAAATTTTTTTTCAAAATGCAAGGCCATGTCATTTACATTTTGAAATGGCAAATTTGCAATTTGATGCACTAAGCAATGTAACATTTTCACAACTACGCACTGTTCAAATTCATAAAAAAGGTTACAGACCAATAACACTAGGGGGTTTAGCACCCGTAGTTAGAACTTAGACTGAATTTACATTCAGGTTAGAAAGTACCTGAAAAAAAGAAACTAACTAACCAAATGATTATTTCATATTTAGTCACGCCGTAATAAGCGTTTGTTTAGCCAAAATTACAGATTGACTTTAATTGACAGCGACAACCAATTACCTGGCAAATGTTTCCTCAGGAGGGAAACGTTGTGGCTCCCCATTGGCATCTTCCATGGTAGCAGGAGGAGCTTCAGGAGGGGAGGAGTCATCGCCACACAATCGACGGATGGTGGGACAGGAGAGGAGGTACGGCGACAATGAAAGCTCCTGAATACGAGACAGAATGATGTCCTCTGTGGACTGCGAGATTAGGACACGCAGGATGGCGAGAATCCCAGATACCCACAACTGGCCCGTGCCCACTGATGCCTACATGAAAATAACAGGGACATAGTGAGCCAGAATTACCGTTTTTGATTAACTTTTGTGGACAAAATCCATTCATTTCAATAAGAATCTGCACAATTGAGAATGAAAGAGGTTCAAGTTTGTCACGAGAATTCGCTGGGTTTACCAATAGAAAGCTGCTTAAAAAGGGTAGACAACGCACCCATTTGCCCTCAAAATATAACTCATTTAACCACACATTTACTCGCATTTAATAGCCGTAAATCATCCCATTCAACTGATAAAAATATCTATAGCATCACCAAAGTAATCTAAGAAACATGTGACTGATTCTCACAAGAGTAGACGGTGTGACGAACATGCTCTTCAGAAGCATGTCTACAGGCCGCAGAGAGGAAGGAGCCACCGTCTCAAACAGTGTGTTTAACACACCCAATGCCTCATGGGAGTCCAGGTGCATCTGTCAAGCACACAGAAGCAAATATGTCAAATGCATTTACTTAAAAACTGTTTGTCAGAACCTTAGATGAATCTGGTGTTTGAATAAAATAATGATATCAAGGCGCAAAGTCGAAACAGGGTCGCACTTGCTGTTTGCCGATCATTGGCAGGATGATGTCAGCAATCTGTCGTGAAAGCCTCTTCCACTTATCTTCGTTCTCTTTGTGGCACTGCTGTAGGATCAGAATGAACATCTCCAGCACCTACAGACACAAACATGCATGATTTTACACACAAAGCCATGAATGAAAAAAAAAAAACATTTATCCAAAACGAAAAGACACCAGAATGGAGCGTTACCTGATGGTGTTGTACGAGGCGTAGAAGCATGGACACCACTACTTCCTTTTGAGTTTCCAGCTCTTTTCCTGCATCTGCTTTATTGGAGCCTCTCAGCACAAAGAGGTCGTGCACTATGGGCTGCAGTGCAGGTATTGCTGAGAAATGAAGAGGAGGATAAAAATGGACACTTAATTGGTTACATTAAATCATCTACATGATATGCATCCATTTCTGAATAAAAAATATGAATTTGGTTTAAAGACTTATTATGCCCTTTTACAAAATCTTCAATGGATAGAGAAACAGTTCTTAACTCACTTTGGAGTGACTTTGTGCTTTATAACTTTGCAGACCTTTTTCATGCTCAAACAATGCAATTATCAGTAAATAATGAAATATTGAAACGTTTCGATTTACAGTTTTTTTTTGTCAAATATTTTAGTTTACAGTTGTGTACATTTTCTGCTTGAGGATGTGAATATATGATCCTACACACCATGCGTTACTGCCTTCCTGCCACTGGCCATGATGCCGTCACACAGCTGAATGATCTTTGGGATGCTGATGATCTGTTTAGAGTGGTAGCGCTCGTAGGACAGCAGAACCAGGAAGAAGAAAATGTTGGGCACAATCTCTTCAGAGTCCCTACACAGAAAAAATTAAGTCAGTTTAGTGCAAAGTAATAAATATTAGAAAATCTGAGCATGTGTGACTGAATGTACACTACCACTCAAAAGTTTGGGGTCAGTTTTTTTTGTTTTTTAAAAAAGAAATTAATACTTATATTGGTCAAGGACACATTAAATTAATCAAACATTACCGTAAAAGACATTTATACTGTTACAAAAAATGTCAATTTCAAATAAAAGCTGTTCTTTTGTTTCTACTCACCAAAGACTCCTGAAAATAAGTATAACATTTTCACAAATACATTAAGCAGCACATGCGTTTTCACCATTGATATAATATAAATGTTACTTTAGCAAATCAGCATATTAGAATGATTTTTGAAGGATCATGTGACACTGAAGACTTGAGTAATGATGCTGAAATTTCAGCTTCGCCATCACAGGAATAAATTGCATTTCGAATGTACTTTTGAATGGTAATGCATGTTGTCAACTATGTCACAAGGTCTTACCTGAACTGCCCCACTTCAATGTACTCAAACTGCTTCAACACAAAACCAATGAATACCTGAAACAAAGAGTAGCACTGTCTAAAATAGTCTAAAATAATAATAAAGCAATACCAAGATTTGTTTTGATTCTCAATTAGTGGTGCAAAATGGAACATTGTATTTAGACTCAGTAGGAGTTTGATCCACAGGTCTCACCTGGTCTGAATCAAGCAAACAGTAGTTGACCCGGAGCTGCACGAGTTGGGCGAGTAGGTCCAGCACCTGTCTTTGCAAGCCCACTGAGGTGCTGGTGGTGTACTGCTTCAGAGCTTTAATCACCAGCGGCTCAAACAAACGGATGTGATTATGAATGGCATTCTGAAACACACAAGGAGTCAACTAAAATTTTTAAAAAATAATGTTGGTAATTAAAATAAAGCTGAAATTAAATAAAACAAAAAATAATGACGTATATAATAGTACTATAATACTATACATGTAATAATAAAAATAACACTGCAAGGTATTGGTTTAAATATATTTTACTGTACCAGATGAGACATTCGACTGGTGGTAGAGCATACACAAAACATTGTCAAAATCATGAAATAAATAAGAGCAACAAATAATAATATGGTATTAACTAACATGAACTAATAATGCACAAAACATTTGTTACAGTATTTATTAAACTTTGTTAATGTTAGTTAATAAAAATATAGTCAAGCATTGTTTGTTCATGTTAGTTCACAGTGCATTAACTAATGTTAACAAATACAACTTTTGATTTTAATAATGTATTAGTAAATGTTGAAATTAAGATTAATTTAGTTTCATAAATGCTGTAGAAGTATTGCTCATTCTTAGTTCATAATACCATATACAACAATTACCATTATTATTATAATTATTATTATTATTATTATTATTAATAATAATAATCATATGGAACTATTGTATATAAACTAAAATACTCATCAAAACTAAATAAAAACCCTTCAACAAACGCACATCTCCCAAAATCTATCCATTTTAATTTATTCCTCATCTACCACAAACACATAATTATGTCAGTCAACAACTTTACAATTTTGGGATATTTTTTCATTTTTTTTTAATTATAGGTCACATATCTCGGGGTAATTTACCTTGTCTCCTCGATGACGAGTGACATTGGTGATGTTTGACCTCAGTTGATTGGAGACTTTTTGCATAACATCAAACCACCTATAGGATTAAAGAGATGACATGTGTAGTCATACTGGGTCTCTTGACTTTGTTTATTATTTTTATGGATAGATCTCTTTGAGGAAATGTCGCACACAAAAGACTCTCTCACTCACCCAGAGGCATCCTGTTCTTGTTCAGCTTGCACCATGTTTCTGAGGCTGGCGTCTGCGAGTGCCTGGGTGAAGTGAGTGTAAGGGGCCATGAAGCAGTAATGGTAGAGGCCGGGTCTAACGCTGGTCGAGCCGAGCCGGAGGGCCTTGCCCTGGGACCGACACGGGTGGGATGATGCCCCCTCATACTGCGACGCAAGATTGGTCCCAAACAACGCCTTCAAAAGCTGTAAGCACAGAGCAAACGGTGAAGCCCAGGAGTTTGTAATGTCATGGTTTAAATGAGAGTTAGAAATGCACGTCTAACCTGCTGAACACACACAGTGGCCATGGTAGGTTCCCGTGAGAAACAGGACTTAAGGTAGCCCAGGATCTCTTCAACACTCTAGACAGATAAATACAGGGAGAAAGCTTGTTCTTAATATTGATTTTGCTCAGATATCATACTTTGTTTATCAACAAGATGGAATTATGCCTTGACGTCATACTTTGCCAATATCATGCAGGGTGGCCAACTCAAGCAGCTGTGAAAGGACATCAAGCGCTGACCTCAGGAAACCCCCAAACTTCTCATTGGTGGTGTGAAGGTCTAATGTGACCTTGGAAAAAGAAAAAAATTATAAGCCAGATGAACACCGTAAGGATGGACATTTTGTATCGAGGACTCGCAATGAGATAAAAAGCGAAGCATGTTATTGTGATATCTCTTCCAAAGACAGTCAAAAGAGCTTTTTTTAACCTGGGGCCTGTATCATGATGGTAGTTGAACAAACTCAGGGTTATAGGATTAGTTTCAATTTGACAAAACCAAACTATGCTGATCATCAACTTTCTCTGTCAACTCCGGCTTTGATCTTGAGTTTGAGTAGCGCATGCACATGAATGCATGACATCAGAGGCCAAAACAGCCAATCACATGCCTTGCAACAGAGAGAAACTGTGATTCAAAAGAGTCAGTGAGATTCAAAACTCTTTTGCTGATGGTCAAGAGATACTTGTGCATGAAAGAGGACAAATAAAGAAATTATCTTGCTCTATCAGAGCAAGTAAAACTTGTGAAGTGAGTTTATGTAGTTGGTAATATATAGCAATAGAGACTCATGTAAGGTCACATGTAGTTATTTTTTAAAGAGTTATCTATTGATTCTACATATAGATCATATAATAATTATATAAATCCTAAAATAATTCCAATTATCATTGAAGCCAGACAATTTCATTGTTAAATATTTGTTTTTACTATATAGTGACCGTTAATTTGGAGGAAGAGAAAGTGGGCGAGTGACTTTATTGCATTGGATGTGTCAGTGTCACTTTGCTAACATCTGATTGGTCCAATTTCAGATTGAGATCTCTTACACAGTATCGTATGCTCCATGGCTAACCTGCTCCGGGGGAGCATGTTTTGTTCTATGGCGATGAACACTGCTAAAAGCCAAGTCACTTTCATGGTACCTAAAACCCAAGATTGGCACAAACCAATCTGAAATTTACCTGACTAGCCAGCTAATCCAGCTTCATGGTACAGGCTCCAGTTAGTGCTAACTGAAAACATACTACCGTTCAAAAGTTTGGGGTCGGTCAAAAGTCTTGTATGCTCACCATGAAAAAAAAAACATAATATTGTGAAATAATATTCTAATTTAAAATAAACGTTTTTCATTTTAATATATTTTAAAATATAATTATTGCTGTGATGCAAAGCAGAATTTTCAGCATCATTACGCCAGTCTTCAGTGTCACATGATCTTTCAGAAATCATTCTGAAACGCCGTCTTGCTGCTCAAGAAACATTTCTCATAATTATCAATGTAGAAAACAGTTTTGCTTCTTAATATTTATGTGGAAACCATGATACACTTTTTCAAGATAAATAGAAAGTTCAAAACAACAGCATTCGTTTTAAATATACTCAGCAAAAAAAAGAAACATTCTTCCACTTTTTTTTTCCAGAAATTTTCGTATTGTGTGTAAATATTTGTATGAACAGAAAGATAAACTGAAGAAATGAAATTTCATATACACTTGATGAACAGAAATTGAATAACGAGTGCCTGAACGGGTGGGGGGGGGGGGGGTTGCACAGCAAGGATCAGCCGTCCTTCCAGTCACCTTAGGCATCTTACATTACAGAATGCAGTTTATTGTTCGAGTCACATTTGCAGTCCTCGTGCCTCCTGCAGCAGGACTATGGCATGTTCACACAGGTGATCAAGGACCCTGGGCAACTTTGTTTTTTGGAGTCAGTAGAAAAGTCTCTTTAATGTCCCGAGTTATTGGAACTGTGACCTTCATTATCTACCGCCTGAAAACTGTTAGTGTCTTAAGGACTGTTCCAAAGATGCATGTCCGATAATTGTTTAAAAGAATAAAAAATTGTCAAAAAGAAAAAAATGCTACTGACCCCAAACTTGAGCATTCGTGTATATAATATATACACAAAAATCAAAATGCTAATGACTGCAGACTTACTTTGTAGTTAGCGTGTGTAGCTCTCAGTGCATCATAAAGCTTCAGATAAGGAGGAAGGTGATAAAAGCTGCCCAGACTGGTGGACTTGTTAACCGCTGCAGTTGCTGTGCTGTCTGCTGCTCTGCCTGTGTGAAAACAGTGCAAGACACCCATAAATATTCAATTAATAAATCGTTATCGGGTGATCAGGAATCAGGTGGCTCTGTAGGTGTGACTGTACCTGTGTTGGTCTCTCCTCCTTTCTTTGGGCTCATGGGGGTGTTGCTTGGCTCTGTCATCTCCTTCTCTTTACCCTTCCGTCTGATTGGACTGAGAGAGGGAGTGTTGGCCAATGAGGGTAAAGTAGCCTGGCAGGAAAGATTAACAGAAATAATGAAGCTTTTAATTTAGTTAGAAAATATTAAATGTTACTGATGTGTTGTACATTTATGGAATTCTTATAATAAGAATCCATTGAATGCATTTTTACCTTGACCGCAGGGCCTGGGGGTGTGTCATCCAGCACATGGGCGCAGATGTTGAGGATCTTCAGCAGGTGCGAGAACAGTTGCTCAACCAAAACAACCAGAGAGCGGTCGTTAAGTGCAGGCCACGGCTCCTCCACCTTAGAGGGAGTGGGGTTAGACTCCTCCTCACCTGCCCATGGACTCTTCATGCACTTTGGTGCAATAGCTTCAAAAACAGGCAGAAAACAACATTTTAAATTTAAATAGGCCTTAAAATAAATTTAATTAGCTCCACAAGTGATACGTCTATTAGCGTTGGATGAAGGGAATAAAACAGATTTCATTTTTATAATAAGTAAGTTTCTGTGGTTCAGAACTTGAAGACATTTTTTCAGTTTGAACTAACAAAATAAATAGACTTTAATTAAAGAGTAGACATAAAGTCGCATCTCGGCTGGTCGCAAAAATTGACGGACCATAGGAAATTAATCAACACGTGTCTTTTTTTTTTAAATATGACATACGTGTTAAATAAAATCTACATATCAGCCACAATGCTAAACAAACACACACACACAGAAAAAGGAGTGAGACTATAAAACACCCAGAGTTCAAAAGATTCACTTACAGAAGTACAGATTTCCAAAGTTCCAAATGTTTGCTTATTAGCTTATACAAATGACAGTAAACTTGAGACATTTAAATGCAAATTAGACCAAGATAGTTATATATGCATACTTATAATGAGAAAAAAAAAATTCCACTTTTACTGTTCCGGGTCAAAAAAAGCCCCCATCAGACAAGGGAGGGTGCAATTATTTAGCAGCTTAAGAGGTGTAAATAAGATCTAAAACTAAAAATCCCCTTAAAATTGGTCTAGTATCCATAATTTTAACAAACAATTTTATTGTTACTGCTTCAGGGAAGATTTTTTCATTAACCAAAAAAAAAGTTGCACTCCTCTCAAAAATGACCGTGAACAGCCCAGGCGGGTTAAACTGTGGCTAATGTAATCTAAATGAGTTTGTACCAGCAAGAAGGTTTCCAGCCAGTAGAAGAGCAGCCTGATGGGCGGAGAGATCAAGAGGGAACCAAGCAGAGGAGAGGAGAGACAAAACCATACCGGCCACGCCAACCGTCAGAGACCTGCGCACCTCCTCACTACTGCCAGACTGAGACAGACTAAAGAAAAAGAGCACGTTTATACCATTGAAAATACAGACAGCTAAAAAAAAAAGCGCTTTACATTACCAACGGAGCTTGACTTTATATTCTTTGTACTAACAACACGATCAAGACGTCAAATCTTCACAAGTTTTATTCTTGGTCCAGAAGTAAAACATTATTCCTCTAAGGATCAGATTATTTTGTGTGCGTGTACCTAAAGGAGCGTCCTCGGCTGCGGTACTGGCTGGAGCGGTTGAGATGAAAGACAGAAGAGCTCACAAAGCCACAGTGCCAGCCTGTGCTCCAGGTGCACACTGGGAAGGTGCTGGACAAAAGGTACAGAGCCTCACAACAGCCAAACTGGAGAGATGACATTAAGTAATGAGATTAGATTGGGTTCAAATAAGACCACTTTCGGCAACACAAAATTTCCAACCAAGGAAGCCCACAGAGGTCTTTGATTATTATAATTTTTCTGCCTCGTTTTGTTATAGTATGTTGTACAAACAAGAAAAATAAGTTATGATCCTTTAACAAACTAAATTTTGACCTCTGTGGAGTCTTGGTATTTAGAGATGCTTCCAAAAAATATATATTTTTAAAGTTATATAAAACAAAGTATGGCCTTTAAAAAGAGTTGAGGCACTCACAGTCATGGCTCTGGAAGTGGAGGAGGTGAGGGCATGCGAGATGGCAGTGATGACCCGAGATAGGTTGTTCTCTATGGTAACATCCGGTGCGTTCTGACACAGATTGTAGCCACGGTATGTTCTGCAGCGAAAAAGGTCATATAAAGAAGAAGATTAAAGTTTATGGTAAGTTAAGTCAGTAATGCTCTTGAAAGAAGTCTCATATGCTCATCAAGGCTGCATTTATTTGATCAAAATATAGTAAAAATAATAAATACTGGAAATATAATTACAATTTAAAACAATTGTTTTCTATTGTAATATATCTGCTCAAGAAACATTTCTTTTTATTGTCAAAAACAGTTGTGTTGCCAGTATGTTTGTGGAAACGGTAATACGTACAGAAAGTACAATTTTATTTGAAATAGAAATTTTTGTAACATTATAAATTTCTTTGTTGCCATTTTTGATCAATTTAATACACCCTTGCTGAATAACATTATTCACTTCATTAAAGAGAGGGGAAAAAAATGAGAAAAATAAAAAAAATGAAAGCTGCCAGTAATTAATTAAACACCATGGTGTCATGCAAATGGAGTATGGCTATAGCGTACCGGGTGATAGTGCTGACAGTAAACTGCGATGGAGGCTGGGTCTCGTGCATCAGCAGCTGCAGGTACACACTGCTCTGATCTCGTGCTATTGCCACAACCGGGTCTGTCTGAGCCTGGTCACAGTCATAGAACAACCTCGGCACCAACCTGAGGAGACAGAGATTGATCAAAATCAGAGAGTGAGATTTGTGATGTGTAGTCGAGAGATGAATAGTCAAGAATTAAACGTGCGAATACCTGCCGATGGTGTTTGCTGCCACATGTCTCACACGTGGGTCATCGTCGCCCAGCAGATAAAGCACAACGTCATTCAGAACTCTGTCCTGCAGCCTCAACAACTGATCATATAAAAATTTAAACTTTGCATTAATTAAATATTAATTATCTTTCTCAGACTGTAAAATATGTTATATATATATATATTATTCATTTCTAAAACATATTCAGGAAGTGTAGCTGTTGTTGCATCTCAAGTGCCAATATATAAAATCATAAAAATTGTTTAGAAAAAGAGAAGCCATGAATTATTAAATTCAGAATATTTATATAGGGTAAAGTGTGTTAGATAATGTTTTGTGATGATATAGTCTAAGAAAAAGTGACCAGTATATTCTTCAAAAATAAATCCTTGTGTGTTTTATGAAAGAAAGTCATATGATAACAACATAAAGGTTAGTAAATGACACAAATTATTATTCTTATTATTTAGTACAAGATAAATAAAACATGACAAACGAATCCTTCAGCTTAAATTGAGAAAAGAGAGAAAGAAAGATGACATACTCCAGTATAGTGATGCTCTCCTTTGTGCAACTTCTCAGTTTTTCTCTCCAAAAAACTTACTAACCTAACAAACACAGAAACAGCAGGTGATCTTAACATTTAGATGTTTGTGATTTTTCACAAAGTTCAGTAGTTACACAGTCATTATGCATATATGTGCCTAACAAAAGATTTTACCAAAATGTGCTTTGTTATTCGCTCAAATACAAGTAAAGTTTGTGTCCCTCACCGGAAATCTATCTCAGCAAGTGTCTCTAAGAGCTCAGTGCGAACCAGCCAATAAGAGCAGTCCTTCAAGGTCATCAGATCAATGAGCAGCTGCAAGCCAAGTTCACTGTGACTGCCATTGCTCAACGCCATGATACAGTGCTGTGGTTGAGTAAGCACATTCAATATTAAAATCTCCAAAAACCGACAGACAGGCATTAACTAGTATTATTTACTAGGGGTGTGACGAGACCACTATTCCACGAGACGAGACGAGACACGAGATTGGGTTCACGAGACGAGATTTTTATAGTATTTTTAAGAAATCCTCAATAATGAAACGTATGAAGGGAAAATAGTCTTTTGTTCAACTGAAAATCATAAAATGCAAAAATGTTGGTGCATTTGGAAATCAACTTGTACGCATGTCATTTTACTTCTATTTTAATGAATTATCTGCAGTAAAACAGCATGCAAACACTGCTAAATGTTTTGCCACAAAATCAACCAGTTGTTTTCTGCCCTGTATAATTTCACATGAGAAATCTCACTGAACTTCTTTCTATAGATTGAACATAAAATAAACAATATAAATAAAATAAACATAAAAATAAAAAATTCAAATTACACTTTAAGTGTCACTTTAACTGCAGTACAAAGTTGACCATTTCCCATCACTATTGATTGTGTGGCTGTAACTGTGATAAAGCTCTGCGTACACCGAGAAGTCCAGCCGTCAGCAGTGATAGCGATGCTTTCTGCCTCTTTAGGGGTCGTTCACATATCGCGCCTAATAAAGCGTGTAAAGCGCGGCCGCGTCGCTTCCTCCTCCTTTTGCAAGCGTTCGGGAGCTCGCGCTTCTGTCGCGTCTGTCGTTGCTATGCAACCATGAACTGTGCTCTCCACGACCATCGTTTGGTTCTTGTCACATGACAAGACATTCTGAAATGTTGAGATGTTTTCATCTCGCCGCGGCACAGGCGCGCCAGGAAAAAAACGAGCGCGCCGTACCATATGCGCGTCGCGACCGCGTCGCTTCCATTTTGCGAATGAAAATGCGTGCGATATGTGAACGGCCCCTAAGAGTCTGTACGACCTTGGCCGAGGTGTACGGCATAGTTTTCTTACAATGATTACACATTGTTTGTGTCTTGTGTGTTATTCTTGCGCCAAAAACCAAAATGTTTCCACACAAACGATTTGAAAGTGGCGGGGGAATCTTGAATAATAATTTCACCCTCACACTGACAGCACCACGAGACAACTTTTCAACTCGACGAGAAATCTCGTCACGTTTTAGTCTCACGAGATCTCGTCACACCCCTATTATTTACATGTTTAAAAATGATCCGAGTGACATGGTAAATATATATTCTCACCCTAACAGCAGCACATGCCATTTTACACGTGACTGAAGATTCATCTTTTAGACTTCGCTGAAGCAGAGGAACAAAGTTTTCGATTGTCACAGAGTTACCTGAGAAAACAGAAAGAGAGAATGTGAAGACAGGCCTTGTATTGTGTGTCATGTCATCGAGCTGTAGTTGTAGTTATCACCTGTGGCGCAGTGGATTTGGGACAGCCATGTCTCCGTGTTGTAGCGCGTCTTGAGCTGGATAGCTTGGATTAAAGCCCCACACAGGATGGCGGTGGCTCCTCTGATCTGAGGATCCCCATGTTCAATGTATTGCAGGATATCACTAATGTACTGTTGCTCTGTTAATACAAACACAACAACATATGCACATGGTTTATGTAACTCTTAAAATAGATATTTGTGGCGAGGGGGCGGCGTGGTTCAGCAGAGGCTAGGAGAGTGAGGCAGGAGAGGGGCGGTGTGTAAGTGAGTCAAGTGCTAATGACAAACACCTGTATATCGTTTCAGTAATTGGCATGGAGAGACCGGATAAAAAGCCATTTGAGAGAGGGAACTGGCGAAGAGAGACTGACATGGAACGTGCGAGCAGGATCGACTGCTAAATCTGGAGTTTTGCTGAATATAGACCGTGTTACATTGAAGTACAGTGGGCACTGTCTTTTGTGTTGTTCTTACGTTTGTGACAAGTGTGAATAAAGTCAGAGTTCCTGTCTCGCCGACCCTGTCTTCTTCCTTACGCACCTTACACGATATTTTTTTTTTTAAAAATGGACA
>CM074292.1:14194779-14392279 GCA_037194245.1 Opsariichthys bidens | reverse complement strand
AGGGCACATGGTATATACAACATGCAAAATTTTAAATGCAAACATTTAAAAAGACGCAAGAGTTGATTTTATTTTTCTTTCCCTTTTTTCTTCACTCTCTTTCTTGTACATTATTTATAAAAATCACGACAACAGAATAAAAACAAAAAATTTGTCAACGTGTCAGTAGTCGGCTTAGCCATTTTATTATAATACTTACAAAAATTCTCAAGGTTAAGACATTGTTGATTGGTTTATAATAAAATTCAGTAACATTTTACATGCAGTGGAAATATTTCTTTCATATTGATTTTAAAGGCTACTGGCTAATTAATCGTTTATCATCCATGTTCTCCAATTTTAGTTATCAGTATAAACAAAATCCAATATTGGTCGAATTCTACTTATTAAAGTCCCTCATATACCTTTATTTTCACAAAGAGATGCTTTTCCACTAACAGAGCGACAAAGACGACTGGCCAAACTATTGTGGCATGACCACTAATAGGATCAACACAACAGGCTATATTGCAGATAGCAATATTTACCAATAAGCTCGAGGATGCTGCCGCTGCGTGCGCGGCACTCTGTCTCTTCTCTGAAGACACTGGTGTGTGTGATTTTGCCAGATGTGATGAGCGCGTTCAGGAGCTCTGGGGGAGGAGTGCGAAACATCTGCTGAAGAAGCTCCAGAGATGCCGTCACTACATTATGATCCCAGTGCTGCGTGTAGTGCAAGGTCAGTTCATAGACCTAAGAACCCAAGAATATGCTTTAGATGTGCTCAAATACACAGCCACACATGAATCACTCCAACACACATAGACCAACGAAATAAAACAACTACAAAATTATCAGAGACCATGACATCTTTCCATTTATAATGTTAGGTTTCGTGCATCAGAAACAGTAGGAATTTAATTACATAATCATTTTCACCCTCCCTATATCTCTTAGAATTAAAAAGTGTGTTTTTGCTATAATACCATTAAAAATGTCAAAATGTAAATGACTTCTATATGTAAAGGTGCTTTCACACTTGGTTCAATTGCCTGGTCCAATACAGAGTTCGATTTCAAGCTGAAAATTCAGCTTTGCCAACAAAGGAATAAATTACATTTTAAAAACAGGTACTTTAATCTGTAACATTATGTCACAAAATGACTGTTTCTACTGTATTTTTAGATCAAATAAATACAGCCTTTTAAATCTCAGCAGCCCCCAACTTCTGAACAAACGTCATTCAATATGAATTTCAATAAATGGTTAAGGGGGAGTCAGGAACATGATGTTTTCCATTATACCAATATATTTAATCACAAAGACACAGTGGCCATTATCAGCTCTGGTACCTGAATGAGCTGCTCAGGTGCAGGGGTGACATCGGCCTCTTTACGAACAAGCCCGAAGCTTCCTTTCAGGCTGGTGTTAGGAGCCTGCTGCTGAAGAAGAGGCATCAGGTAGCGTAACGTCAGTAGTACACCCAGAATCAGGTGACTGGAATGCTCCTCATCCACCGGCACGACCAAACCTGAGAGAGAGAGAGAGAAAACAGGCAGCTGAATGAAGACATTTGAAGCGCACTGTTTTGCCAAAGTCTGTTTGTCCAATGTGTGGGCGTCCTACCGAGCAGCACGTTGAGGAGCCAGGTGTAGAAGTAGTGTGTTCTGCGTGAGTGCTGACACACGCTGACAGCCGAGCTGGCCGCTGTTCGGCGAATAGTGGGAGAACTAGACTTCAGATTGGCGACAAAGGCCTTCAGCAGCATCTAAATAAACATTCAGAGGGTGAAATCATAAGCGCCACATTAAAAAAAATTACCTCATATGAATGAGTGAATTGAACAGAAAGTGAGATTATAAATTTATGAAATCATTGCTTTATTAATTACAACACTGCTTTAAATATTAATAATGCTATAGCAATTATAGTTTCGTTTTTATGCATTTTGTAAGAAAATGACAGGAGAGAAATCTAGGATCATGAGGGCTTATGCTTAAAGAAATTAAAGGGATAGTTCACCAAAATGAAATTCTGACATCATTTACTCTCCCTCATGTCGTTCCAAAACCCATATGACTTTTGTTTAACTTCGCAACACAAATAAAGAGCTTTTTTCCCTCCAAACACAGCTACGCAACTAAGAATTTGATGCTTCAAAAGTTCATAAAGAGATTGCAAAACTAATTCATATGAGTTCAGTGGTTCAGTCCAAATTTTCTGAAGAGTCACGATCGCTTTATATGATGAAGAGGTTTAGTTTAAGCTTTTATTCTCATATAAACAATGATCAGCGAACATAAACAGAAGCTCAACCGAACCTGCTTGACGCGCGAGAACAAACGTCTTGGAAGTTCAAACATGCTGCGTGACACACAAGACACACACCTCATTGGATGCTGCTTAACATGCTTGAGCTTCCGTTTACCACAACTAATGTGTGAGTTGATGAATGTTTATATGAGAATAAAAGCCTAAATTAAATCTGTTCGTCATAAAAAGCGAATTGTTCAGAAAATTCAGACTAAACCGCTCAATTCATATGGATTAGTTTTACCATCTCTTTATGAACTTTCTGAAGCATCAATGTGGTAAGTTGTGTAGCGGTCAAAGGAGGGACAAAAAGCTTTCAGATTTCATCAAAAAGATCTTAATTTGTATTCCAAAGATGAACAAAAGTTTTATGGGCTTGGAACAAGTAATTAATGACAGAATTTTCATTTTTGGGTGAAATATCTCTTTAGTTCTTTTATTCAGAAAGGATCAATTAAATTGATTAACAATGAAAGTAAAGACATTTATGAACTTAAAATAAATGCAGTTATATTGAAGTTTCAATTCATCAAAGAATCCTGAAAAATATGTATTACAGTTTCTATAAAAAAAATACTGAAGCAGCACAATGATTTTCAATATTGATAAAAAGTAGAAATGTTTCTTGAGCAGCAAATCATCATATTAGAATGATTTCTGAAGAATCATGTGACCCTGAAGACTGGACTAATGATGCTGAAAATTGAGCTTTGGATCAAATGAATTCGCAAAATGACTTAAATAATAATATTACTGTATTTTTAATTAAAACATTTAAACATCTTACCGACCCCATACTTTTTAACGGTAGTTAACCGTTTAAGCACTCATGAAGTGTTTGCATAGCTACACAAATTGATTTGTCTTTGTTTCCCGTCTTCCCAAGGACCTTCACTTGTCCTTGCATGTGAAACGAGTGTATTTATGACTGTAGGTGGAATTAAACATCAGAAAACAGCACTAAAATGACAAATGCCCTGTCTTTAAATGTGAATTTGTTCTTGGCAAGGGAACAGACTCTTTCCATCTCCTACTGATGGGAGGGAGAGGAGGCTCATGGATAATTAAATCCAGTCTGACTGAGTCACATTCCATATTGAGAGGATGATGTCACCACTGCGCATTCATCGCCTCAGACAGAGAGAGGGAAATCCCGCACTGAAGTGCCAAATCACAGAATTCAGGCCAGGATGATCAAACTGACATGTCAAATTGAAGAGGGCATCCTGAATGGCTTATATTGCTGTAGTATGACTTTTGAGACAAGTACATGAAAAATCAGGTGACGCATTCTTTGGAAACCTTTTACTTTGACCAAAACACATCATTGGCTTAGGTTACAGTCATTTCCTTTGGGCTTTTTTAAAAACATCTAGCACAATATATCATAAGTAGTGAACTCATGGACTGCAGTAAATACCTTGATCTCTCCATCATTGGCAAAGTGTCCGAGGGCAGACATGATTTTAGGAATCGAAGAAGAAAGAGTTTCCTGCACAGTCTCCTCCTGACGTTTTGTGATCCGTGTCAAACATGGTAGAAGATTCACAAGGTATGGCCTAAGAAAAAAAGAGACATAAGAGTGGCTGAGGATTCATTCCTGTATGTTTGTTGACTGATACAATTAGAAGCATGTTACAGCTTATTCTAAATCTGAATTGGTCTAAAGACCAATGGAAGTAACTGAATTAAGTCAATAAGCATACCTGCATTTCTGTGGACGCACCAGATGAGCAAGCTCAGCAAACCTCCACAGGGCTGCCCGCAGACTCCGAGAGGCGGCGTTCTGTGACAACAGACAGAGTAATGCCCTTTTAGTGATGTGTACTTGTCATTACAGAGAACAAGATTCCTGTGCCTATGAAATCTACTCTGATAAACCAAAAGTTTGGAATAGTGAAGATTTTAATGGGTTTTTTTTATCAGTTTAAACAGAATTAAAAATGTGAGCATAAGAGAATTCTTTCAAAAACATTCCAAACATTTGACCGCCAGCATGTAAAATTTCCAAAAACACTTCCCAAAGGAAGTAGCAGCAATAACGGACTGTTTGTACCAAGAGCAAATCAAAACAGCACAATGAATCACAGTCTACTCACACGTAGAGCACAACAAAAATTGAACTCACATAAATGCTACTGAAAATATAATCAATCATACAATATATTCCTCGTGCTCAGAAACTCGAACATCGGGAAAATGTCAGTTGCATACAGTCCACAAGGTCTTTTCCCATTGGTCAAAAAACATTTTTTGGCTTAAACACATGTAAAAAAAAAAAAAAAAAAATCTCTATATATAAAAATGGGGGGGGGGGTGCAACAAAATGAAAAATCTGAATAAAACAAAAATGCTTTTAAAAAATATTTTATTTCTCATTTTAAATTAGTCTTTTTTGTAAAATTTTATTAATATTAGACTTGAAATGAAATTCAGTCATTTTAATTATAATAACCACACTTATAACAATAAAATTGGATGCCATATATTTTCAGCCATGTTTCTCTTTTGGCCAAAAACCAAAAATGCCATTTTCCAAAAGCCAGACCAAATTTTGCTCCAAGTGAAAATACATCCAAATCCCATAAAGAGAATGCAATCTGATTCACCTTTTTAATCTCTTTGTACAGTTCAAGTTGCAGCCTAGGCAAGTTGGAATCCATCAATGCCTGTTAAGAAAAACAAAAAGAAATGACATTATAAACATCATTATAACCTTCACCCAAATGAATACATACGACATACAAACAATACATGACTTACTTTGATGATTTTGTTTAGGCACTCATCTGCCACCATCCTGACGTCAGACTCCTTGTCGTCACTGCACAACAAGAACATTTCCATAGCAATTCCAAGCAGTTTCTGGAACTCTGGAGATGTCCTAATAACAGAGTCAGAGCAATAACATACATTACACATACAGCTAACAATACTAGTGTGATGAAAACGATGGGCTGAAGCTCTGATATTAGCAATGGCCTGGATAAAATATGGTCATTATGTACATTAGGTCCCGACAAAGGATATTTATCTTGGCCATTTGACTGAATTTATAATGGGAGAGGGGAGGGAGATACACATCTGAGAGTGATCTATTCCTCTGTATATCTAGAACAGCTGTTACTATCACCCCAATAACCCTCTAATAAACAAGAGAAAAGCTGTTGTGCAGTCTAGCTATCATACTGCCAGGCAAAAAAAAAAAAAACGCTACATGAAAAACAAGGATAGAATGTGTCTGAAGAGTTAAGCCAAGATAGAAACCTCTTGAGTCTGATGCAGTAAAATGAATAATGGACTTCATACGGCTCCCTGCATTCTGCACATATGACGTACTGTTGAGGATGTTTCAGCTCCGGCTCTTGTTTCAAGTACAGAGTGTAGCATGGCCAGTAAAGCCCCAAAAAAGTTGATGGAAGTCTAATTTTCTAAGAATAAATAAAATTGTGATCAAGCTCTTCCGAGAAGATCAAATGCATACGCACTTCAAAACATCTAAAGTGCCAGAAAAGATATGCATTCTTTGTTTAAGATTTTAGATTCACTTGTGCTGCAGAACTTCTGAATGGTCCACAATCTTCTTGAAAAAAAAACAATGGATGCTGATCAAGATTTATTTGATTTCATTTCATGCTACCCTACAGTTCAAATATTTGGGGTCAGTAAGATGTTTTATTTGAAAGAAATTAATACTTTTATTCCACAAGGATACATTAAATTGATCCAAAGTTGCAGGAAAGACTTTTCAATTGTTAATTAAATTGTAATTTCAAATAAATGCTGTTCTATCCATCAAGGACTCCAGAAAAACACTAAAAAGCACGACTGTTTTTAAAATTGTAAATAATAAGAAATGTTCCCAAATCGGCATATTAGAAGGATCATGTGACACTGAAGACTGGAATAATGGCTGCTGAAAAATTAGAATTGACATCACAGGAATAAATGACATTTTAAAATACATTTAAATAGAAGACAGTTACTATGAACATTAATAATAATATTTCACTATCTTACAGCTTTTAATGTATTTTTGATCATATAAATGCAGCCTTGGTGAGCATAGGAGACAATAAAAAAATCTTTCTGTCCCAAAATTTTGAACATTAGCACACATGCTGACCTACAAGTGAAGGACAGCATATTTCTAATACGATTTTAAAAGATCAAACCAAACACGTCTGTTTTGGCTTTTTAAAAGTATAAACTAATCCAATACTTTTTGCTGTTTTTACCAATACGATTTAGTGTATTCAAGCTGGAGTTTGAAAACTACTAGCATTCACATTAAACTTTGCTAGGTGACCTGTAATAAATGAGGATTTTTCATCTTGAAGACCTTCACTGAATTTCCATTCTAAAGGTGAAAAATGCCAACCTAGCCTTAGCATCAATAGGCTTTTGTAAATGACTCATAAGATGTGACCAAATCTGATTATCCTTAATCTGACGTCCCCGTCCCTTGACTGTTGCATACCTCAGCGACTGTGCCACGATGTTTTCGCATATCGTCAGGCAATGAGTCACTCTGTCCTTTTTGGTCGTAGCAAGGTCTTTTTTTCTATAATAAAACACAGTGTTACTGGGGAAGTCATGAAAACAAATGAATTATAACATTTCATGAATAATGTGAACACATTATTTGAATCACTATTTGTCTAAGGTAAAGCAGATCATTTTGGATAGATGAACAAATAAATAATTTAGTAGTATTAATTACATCCCTGTGAAATTTAAATGCAACCACAACGTCTTCAGCACAGATACAATATGCAATTCAACATAAACAGAAGAAATTGAGCTGAAAATAGTTTTGTTGTTGTTGTTGTTAGCAATGCTGATTACCTAATCTTTCTGACATAGTAGCACATATAACATCACTGTTCACTGGTGGCGATCCACAACAAATATGATTTTATTTAAACACAAATTTCTTAAGTAGATATGCAGTTTTTCAAGGTTGAACGCTTAAGTAATCACTTGGTTGCTCTTAACATCAATATAAATAACACCAAAATAATAAGTTTATCTTGGGGTGTTTTATCCAGAATAATATAATTTTGTCACATTAGTTGAACAATAATTTATGTATTAATACTGATTAATTAACAAAAGATCCTGAATGAGGAAATCACTCCATTTATTTACAAATAATTGCCATCCAGTGACTTTTCAAAGTTAGTTATTTACCAGGGTTCCAGACTGCGACCAAAATGGTCGCATATGCGACCTTTTTTTAACATTGTGCGAGTAAAAATTTTATGTAGTCGCATTTGTGCGAGTGCATGATCATGTTATTCGCGCATGTGTAACAGAACGAGGTATCATCAGCAGCTGCTGCCGTCCGTAACTGTTTTGTTTTCAAAATGAACAAAATTTATATAATGAATGAGTACATCATAAATCCATTTTCCAAACCGTGTTTTTGTCTTATCCTGAATCACTACGGTGCGCCAATAATAAGTGTTTATATTCGGACTATTTCAGACCAGGCTCGGCTGCGCTGCGGAGTATCACAGTACCTGCGTGACTCGTCATAGACAAACAGAGAGAAGTAGATCCGGCTACAATGTTCTTCCGCAAGACACATGCAGTTCTATTTATTAACCCTAGAGAGCGAACGTACACGCGCATTGCACAACGATGATGAAACGCGACAAATTTCGGAATTAAGCCATATAAAAATGAAAAGGTTAATAGCTGAATAATAATCATAAAAAAAAAAAAAAAAAAAAGTTTGGAGATCAAGGATGCTGCTGGAAAGGACGAGCCATGCATACAGACACATGATGATGAGCGCACAGGTAAAGGCACTAAGTTACTTCAACAGCAATGGCTTAGACTAGGGTTCCTCAATAGGCCGCGAGAGAATGTTGGCCCGCGCTAATGTCAAATAGTGTTGTCGAGGTAATGTATATAAGCACGTCTCGGTCTCGAAAATTCAAACGCAGCATCATTGCTTACGTTGCGTAACCGCTGGTGAGTTTAAAATGCTCGCGCTCCGCGCCGGTGGTCACGCGCAGTTAGACTGTCAGCGACTCAAAAACTGACTAGACAAAATACACTCAAATGTGAATGGACTAAAATGTTTGTTTTATTTTGTCTGACCAACCGCAAAAGAAAGAAAGTAAACTATGCGAGAAAGTACAGTGTTTGCTTTTATATTATTAGCCTAGTTACAGAAAGGCAAACTAAAGGCTAATATTTTCTCATTTAAATTAAACATTTAGCAAATACACATCTATATCATTAAAACAAATCCCTGAATATCTAATTAATATTTAATATCACAGACCTTTATTTATTCGAATACAAAAGTGAGATTTTTCTGAAGTGTTTGTAGCCCGCGTGAACGCGTGTATTCTGTGCGTGACCGTCGATCCGTGTGAAATGAATCCGGACTTCAGTTCAGCTTCACGGGAAACGCGATCAAAATGTATGTATAATTTATATTTATTTTAATTCATATTTAATAAATTAGAAATATGAAAAGTATGAATTAATCAAAATATTATTTATATATATATATATATATATATATATATATACCAGATTTATATCGGCCATCAGCCACTGTGATTTAATATATTTAAGATTAATATTAATCTTAATATTAATAATTAATATTTAAGATTACTATTCATCAAGCATGCATTGATTAAAATTGTTGTAGCAAAAAAAAAAAAAAAAAAAGTGCGACCAAATCATGTGCTGGTGCGACCAACTGAGAAAATTGGTAGCACCGGTGCAACCAGTGGAAAAGTTAGTCTGGAGCCCTGTTTACAGTGTGTTTAATATGCTTCGTAATATGGAATAAAAAATCAAATAAAATTCCATTTTGAAATGAACCAGAGATGATCACTAAAATGTTAATTTTATATTCTCTTTTTCAGAATTATGACATCATATTAATACTCAATATTTAAAAACAAACTGTACTGAGACGATATCATTCAACACAATTAAATGTATATCCTTAACTTAAGCACTAGCAGAAACAAACTGTGGCTCTTGCATTTAATACATGCGTGATGCACAGATATTCAGAGTGACTATTGTGACAATTCAATAGACTGAGCACTCATTCACTGATGTAAATGTTAGATTTGTCAATGTGTATAATAAACACGGGGCATATTTTTGGGAAGCCGACTCACAATGAGTGACAAACAAGATGGAAAAAGTAAAGAGGCTGCATTCAAACACAGACTGACAGCTTCACACAACATCATCAATATAGAAACATTTCCAAGTATCTTGTTTTGTAGCACAACTCTAGAATTATGGAGCGATTTCTTGCTTTCTTTATATACAAAATAGCGTTTCCCCAACGTTTTCTAAAAGGAGTGCGCACTGTTTATCTCGAAATCGGCGCAGTATCAAATCAAAGGCTGTGCGACACTTCGAAAGTGTCGAGCATCATGTGATTTTCAAACCCAAGACAACAACAACAATCAGTCTTTCAAGAGAAAACAAACAGCCCTCATGCATGTGATAATAACATTAGTATGGCGACTGTGTCAGGTGATGTCAGCACCCAGATGATGATGATGATGATGATGATGATGAAGCTGAGGGCTACAACAACACCAAAGCGTTCAAATGCATTAACATCAGTTCTGCACTCACTGTTTCTGGACGAGCTCCTCGGCCGAGAGCGGGCCTTGCTGCTGCTGGAATGATTTCAGCGACTCAAACGCTTTCATCAGCTTCTCCATGGTGGCCATTTTAACAGAAGCACTGATCTAGATGGAGTCTAATTGGACAGCTGATAATATTTACAAAGTCAACACTGCAGCCAGAGCAGCAGCGCTGATATCGAGCGCTGTGCAGAACGCCGAAGGGAAACTGAAGGTGTCGTCGAGATCGGACACCGTTCCCAGTGGCTGAAACACCCTTATATTCGGATTAATGTCCACACAGCATCCGATTACGACCAGTATTCAAACAAAATGTTCGGAAGGTAGTTGAATACATGTCCAAATCTGAAAGCCATCTTAAAGCTGGGTTGTGGGAGCAACGGTTCTGCTCTATTTCCGGGTAATAAAATTCCTGTCAAAATTAAAGTCCTCTACTTCATAATAAAATCTGTGATTATGTATTTCTAGAAGGAGTTTGAGTCACATGGATCAATAAATGAATGTATTTTAACTTGTGACTGTTATCTGTTTTGTTTTGTTTTTGTTTTTTTGTTTTTTTTTTGCAAAACCTAGCCTACACGTCATTGCCTTCTATAACTGCTGCATTGTTGTTGTGCATAATGTATGTTGATAAATATCTTCTGAAAGTTTGTAAAAGTTTGTGTCTTTATTTTTTCATTAAAAAGATTAAAATCAAAGATTTTTTATTGTTTGAACGTGAATCATAAAAACATACAGTGTATATCACAGATTTGTAATATGAGGAGCTAGACTAATGCAGACTAACCAGTCTGACTTAAATAGTGTTAATCTTTAATGTAATTATAGCAGGTAAGATGTTATGATTTCATGGGAATCATTTTTAACAAAATCACATACAAAAATGTTCATATAATTTTATGATTCATGATTTTGAATGTTGCCTCAGTTGATTGTCGGATTAAAATGAGGCATAAAGTAATTAACCATAAGAGAATAAGACAAGAATAATCATACTGCATAATTCTTCAATAGCTTAAAAAATAAGCATTTCATATTCGTGTTAATACATGTTTTTTTTTTCTTCATATGAGAAATGATTCCAGTTTCCTTGACTTGACCACAATCATCATCCAAATTATTAGGTTCTCCTGTTATCCAGTACCTGAACATTACAGTTTTAATTAGGAGACATTTCACTGAATTTCTAACCATTGTAATACTCAGCTCTGACACTTTTTTTTCCTTTACATTTTCATGTGCCATATATTTGCACTTTAAAAAAATGTAATAAAATTTTAGTCAAATATCACCCTTGGATGAGTTCAGTGTTGTCCACCCATTTCCACACTCCCTCAGCATATTCACTAAGGCCAATCCATACATTCATTTGGAAATTAGACACAAATTCTGTATAAAATTCCTGTAGCAAAAACAGCAGTCAACCCAGATGTAAAAAAAAAAAAAAAGTTAGTGCCAAAACGGTGATTACATTTTTACAGATACGGTAACACTTTACAATAAGGTTTCATTAGTTAACATTAGTTTAGTTAATGCTGTATCAATAGCCAATGAACTCGCCTGCACAATCTTCAAATACATGAGTAGCATTTGCTTAGCGGTGCAGTGCGCCTTCAGAAACCCTCCATCTTCCCCAGCTCCACCTGTATAGATCTGCTACAGGTAATTCATGTACGCTATATTGTACAGCAGCAGCATGTCTTACATGGTCACAGCAGTGTGTTGTGTATAAATTGGCATTAGTAAGTCCCGCACTTGCTTTGCAGCAGCAGCAGGAATAATCAACAACAGCAGCAGGAATAAAAGCAGCAGCAGCGTAGCATATTTATTCCACCAAGACCAAACACAATAACAAAATTGTTTGCCAAACTTACCAACATAATTTTTGTTCGGCAAAACGTCACTCCAAGAGTTGTCATGACAGAAGTTCATTTCAATTACTGCATTATTAAAATCCATAGTTGTATTTGTTAGCATAGTTAATGCTTAATTTAATACATTTTAATAAAATAGATTAATAAAAAGATCAATAAATTCTGTAACTTTGTTGCTCATTGTTATTCATTAACTGATGTTAACAAATTAAACTTATTGTAAAGTGTTACCACAGATACGGTATCTCACTCACCTGTGCTATTTATGATCACAAGATAAGCTCCTCTCTCAGCACAGCTGTGTCTGCTCTCATTCCACATTAACGTCACAGCAGAGGCACAATAAAGTTGAGAGGAAAAGTTGCTATAGCCTGTAATAAAACCTTAAACGAGTATAGCTGTGTTAGATTGAGGTACTGTGTCACAGAGCATATACATGGAAAAATCACATAGATTAAAATGAGGTGTAAAAGCTGCCATATTAATCTTAAATTAAATTTCTTACCAATTAGAAGACGCTTTTCTAAAGAATGTTCTTTTTTAATTTGGACCTTTTCACTTGCCTGCAGCTGGTCTTTCTTTATAGTCAGATTGTAGTAACGTCTGTTCAGATAGTCCTGGTCATCAATACATTGGTCATAGTCGGCCTTTAAATGGACAGTGTCTGCTCTATATTTGAAACTTAGAGCTATGAGACCAGCCAGCAGAAGCAACGCCAGACACACAATGACCCCTTTGTAGAACTTTGGTGACCTTAAATAAAAAATAAAACCTAATAGTATATATAGTACTCTACATATACCCTATTCATTTAATTTATTGTATTTGCAGCCTATGTGATTCCTGAGACTCAGTCCGGTTGATTTGAGGCTTTGGAACCGTGGCGGTGAATTCTTGATTGTTTGTAGCCACAGATGCACTTACGGCAGTGGACTGGATTTGCTCTGTTCATTTCAGTATCTTCATAGATATATTCACACAGAAGAGATTATTTTGTGCCAAATATTATGCCAATACCACTATGTTGCAAAAAATGCTATGCTTTGAATTTATTCATTTGATCCTTATACTGTACATGAACATATTGTTCTTCATTTACAAAATTTACATTAGTCAGGTGATTGATCAAATTACATTTTGATGATGTCTAACAGCATTTCATATTCATTGTAGAACTTACACTCTCAAATATTCTATCCAGATGTCATGCCTCTTTGCTTTCAGAAATCTAAAATGGAATGAGCATTAAAACCTTTCTTATTTTCCCTTTAGTTGTTCTATAAGCTTTGGCAAGCATTTGTTTTATCTGACCTTTATTATACACCTTAACCAAGTGGTGGAATTAAAACAGCATTCATACTACATGACAGAATCACCGGGAAAACATTGCAAAAATATGCATGATTACTGATTTTACCTATTCGCATAAAATAAGCTACTACTTGAGGTAAATAACAAATAATGATAAATGCTAAACTATGGGAGATTATTTTAAAAGCCTTCTTTTTCTGCCAGTTCTCAACAGCTCTGCCTCTGTCAGTTTTATTGTGTCTGTCTTTCTCTGTCATCTCTACATTTGTCCGTTCACCTGGTCCTGGACGCTTCAGGGCATAAAGGACAGAAGCACAGCAAAATGAGATTATCATAACTGCAATGTAAAAAACCAGAAAGAATACATGATCCGGGAAATATTCTATTCTGATGAAAAGGAGCCTCACGCCGTTGCCCACTGCAATTAACCAAGCTGCTGCTGCCGATACAATCCTGTACCGGATGCCCTTATATCTCAGGAATGTTACTGGATGAATCACTGCCATGTAATAGTCAATGCACATGCAGATCTGGAGAAGAGGTCTGACAGTCCACCCGAGACCAATGGAAAAGACAAGCACACTGTCACCTGTTAAAGTAGGATAGCTGGTAATAATTAAGTCTATCATACATTGGATACAAATAACCAGCTCCGCTATAGTAATATTCAAAGGAATAACCAAGTTGGGTTTGATGTTTCCGTGAAGAATCACCCAGAGGGACCAGCAATGAGTTGGCATTCCCACAGTGAAGAACACTACTAAAGTAACATGCAGGACAATGCTTCCAAAATATCCTTTACAAAGACAGACCCATATTAGAGTCTGGTCGAAAACAGAGATTGAATCATTGATTTGGAAGGATGAATTGCACATGGTTGTACAGATCTGGGGGGAAAAAAGGAACAAATGAGTCTAAACAAGTATACAGAGAGCATGTTATAATTGTTAAACTGAAGAATGTACTAAATTGAGAAATTATTGAAAGAAATGTCATACCTGAATAGATGGATGCAAAATATACAGAATTGTTTCAAGAAATGTTTCCAGCAGTGAAAATGTACCAAAAGTGCTTCATCCCTTCATGTTTTATCCATGTATAGGCATAAAAGAACCTGCCCGCTTATATTTTATTTGCATATTGTTGCATTTTTTTAACTTATGCCATTGTCATGTGCTTTTGAATATCAAACGATATGCATGTTGTGAAATATTCCAATCAAATCTTGACTTGCTGTCATTCAAATCTGCATTCTGACTTTGTTGATGGTGATTCCAGGTAGAATTTTCATCTGGCATAAGCTTTTGCATAATTTCACCACCAACTTGGAAAAGATCAATTTTTAAACTTTTAACACAAAGCACTTTCGAGGTCTTATCAAAATGGTACAAATCATTTTGCATACATTATGGGATTTTTCATTTAAAGTGAAAGTATATTTTTAAATCTGCCCTTGATTGTTTTTTTTTAACCAAATTTAAGATAATTGTTTATCTTTTCCCCGATGTAACGCCGGGAGGGTATAGGAAGGCAGGCAGAAGACGAAGGTCACAATCAACAAGCAGGTTTATTCAGGGGGATACACGAAACAGAGTGCGCTACGCGCAAACAACAACCGACAATGATTAACGGACAGACAGGAACTAAAATACACGGACGAACATGAGACACAGCTGTGGGTGATTGACAAAGTGACAACAGGTGATAACTGATAGGACATAGTGAAGACTAGACTAGACATGATGACACAGACTGTGACACCCGACTACCGGTACACCAATTTCTAAACCCATAAAACTACCTTCCAGAGCTTCTGTTGACTTCGATTCCAATTTAACAAATTAAGTAAATGCTGATGCTTAATGTTCTTTTAATTTAGTAACATAGAATTCTATGTTAAATTGGAAGAATCACTCTCTCTCTCTCTCTCTCTCTCTCTCTCTCTCTCTCTCTATCTCTCTCTCTCTCTCTCTCTCTCTCTATCTCTCTCATTATGACATGAATCAGAGCAACAGAAAGCACCTCATCCATGCTTCATATATTCGATGGAAACTATGCTCCCACTCATAGAGTTTGCATAAGATTGACCCTGTTGTTATAGCTGGGTGTTTATGCATGAGTTTTGGCATATTCAATATATAAAATGGTCTAAACCCCAAATTTGATGTAGTATTTGAAAATAGAAAATAAAATACTGATCTTGTTGAATATTATGCAATGTTATAAAAGTATGCTACGATTTGCAAAGCAGCCTCAATAATCGAATGAAAAAATATATCTTGGCCTTTTAAGCAGAAAAGCACAGATTGTAAAATGTGTCATTAATTTCAGCTGTAGACTTTTACAATGTATTTGATGATTCCTTTCTTTATGTAGACTTTTTTTTTCATGTTTCATATTGGATAAAATATTAGACAGTTTCCATAATAGATGTCCTCATAATTTGAAAAAAGATTCAGTATGTGTTGTGCTTTCTACAAATATATATATTTGTGCTGTTTTGTTTTACAGCTGCTGGTCTGTGGCAGACATCAAAAGGCTTCCAGATTGTTGTCACTTAACAATCCAATTGTTTCCAGTCTGCTAAAAGCTACTGAAATTGCACAGTTGTCTTTGTTGATCACTTTAAATGCATAGTGATTAAACATACATTTGTAATGTACAAGAACAAGGAAAACATCTTTTAACAAAATTAGTTATTTTATTAAAATGCAAAGAAGACACACCACTCCAATGATATCCAAAGATTGTATTTTCAGGTTGAGTGCACATACATTGATATTACAGTCCATAATGTTACATGAGAGATCTAAAACTTAATAAATAGATTTTCAGTTTCCTCTTATTTGTCCTCTAAGCTTTGAAAAGCACACTATGTGCTTCAGCTGGCCTTCATCATACATCCTGACTAGTGGTGAAATTAAAATACCAATCACACTGATGGACAGAATTAGAGGAACAATTTCACAAACAAATTTGAGTGTACTGACTTCAGCTATGAACATGAAATAAGCTACCATCAGTGGTAAATAACAAATTAGGATAGACATTAAAATATGAGAGATGATTTTGAAGGCTTTCCTTTTCTGCTGGTTCTCAACAGCTCTGCCTCGGTTAGTTTTATTGTGTCTGTCTTTCTCTGTCATCTCTGCATTCTTGTGATCACCTGGTCCTGGACTCTCTAGGGCACGACGGACAGAGACACAGCAATAAGAGGTTATTATCACTGCAATGCAAAAAATCCAAAAGAATACATGATCTCGGAAAAAGGTCGTCCTGAAGAAAACAAGCCTGAAGCCGTTGCCCACTGCAGTCAGCCAAGCTGCTGCTACCACTGCAATCCTGTACTGGATGCCCTTATATCTCAGGAATGTTATTGGATGAATCACTGCCATATATTGTTCAATACAAATGCAGATCTGGAGAAGAGGTCTGGCAGTCCAGCTGAGACCAATAATAAAGGTAGCTATGTTGTAGCTCACCATAGATGAATACTTGAAATCAATTAAGTCTGCAAAGCACTGGAGGCAAAAAAGCAGCTCCAGTAAAGTGAAGTTCAGTGGAAATATTATGTTTGGTTTAATGTTTCCACGGAGAAACATCCAAAGGGACCAGCAATGGATCGGCGTTCCCACAATAATGTACAATATTGAAATGAATACAATGACAACAGGCCCAAAATGTTCCTGACACATGCAGAACCAACTTAAATCCTTTCTGATTAGTAAGGCTGAATCGTTGGCACTGAAGGATGAATTGCACATGGTTGTACAGAGCTGGAGAAACAGAAAAGAATGCATGTGCACAAGACTTTCATAACACTTTCATTCTATGAGCAGCAAAAAAAAAAGCCATTCAAATTATCAGCACTTTATATACTGTAGTAAGGACTTACTTGTGGATCAAATCTTGTAATAAATATTGCACTACATGTGTAATTATACTCTTAAAACTAAGGTATATAAAACATGATCGAAGGGATTGAAATACCTGGAGTGATGATACAACCTGAAAAAATATACTGAAGACTAGTTTGATGCCAGCAGCAACAAGTGCCCCTTCCCTTTGTTTCATCCGATCATAAGGGAACTTTGAATATAAATGTGCTTAGTCCTATTTTGTTTGCATACAGTATGTGTGGTCTTGTCTTTTTTTTTTTAGCTCACATCGTAGGGAACATTAATGTGTGCTTGTTCAAGGGCTTCAATGAATGAAAATGAATATTCTTCAATTTAACTCCATTATCTGGATAAGTTGTGACATCTGCTGCGTGGCAACATGACCAAAACAGGGTTAGTCTAAGGCCATAGATAGTTTTCTTTTCTTTAACAATTTAAAAAATTTATATAAGTTTCAGCACAGCAAAATCAATCAAGTAAATGTTCAATAAAGAACTTTGAAAATCAAACCACAGACGCGCTTCATCCACCATATTTTATCCATTTATAGGGAACTAAAATGTACCTGCTCTTATATTGTTTGCATATGTTGTTTCTGTTGTTTTAGTTCACTTCATGAATGCGTGTACATAATGTTAAATGGCTGGTTCAAACAAATCTTAGTGCAAATTTCATGGTGTTCTGTAATAAACAATAACTTGTTGATAGATATTAGACCTCATTCAATATGCAAAAGTACATATTTGTGCATAAAACCTGTGTATGACTGTGAACATTTAACTTAAAATTGCATTTAAACTAGATTTATGAGAAAATAAACCAACAGAAATCACACTTAAAGTGGCCTGAAACATCCAATTTGTTCAAACAAATGTTTTAGTAGTAAAAGCTTTTTTTGTGTTTTTAAATAACAATGACTGCTTCACTACACATGTAGGCCTATTTATTATTTTGAGTCATAAAGTAATGTGTTATTATTGATCTGAAATAAGTTGAAACTTATGTAGGCCCACATATAGCACATTCACTTTTGAAAGTTTATCTGTTCCCATGTCAATAAAAATCTGTCTGTCTGTCTGTCTGTTCCTGCAAACGATGAGCCCAAATCTACACTTTTTACGAGTACGCGAGGGTCAGCGTACAGTGCGCACGATCGAATTTCGTAATCAGAATAGTATGCGCGTACATTTTTGTATCCTTGAGCAGGTCACACATGCACATTTAATATTTTTACAGTTATTAGTTAATCCACAAAGTGGCAGTCGTGCCCTGGAGGCATCGATACACAAGGTAGTTGAAGGAAAAACGGCACAAACAGAGCAGACCACCGGTGTCATGACAAATCAGGTCTCCCCAAACTATCAGTTAATTAGTATTCTAATTATACACAAATTATATTAATTAAAATACGCATAGTATTGTATTTTCAGGTTGAGTGCATATACATTGATATTACAGTCCATAATGTAACATAAGAGATCTAAAACTTAATAAATAGATTTTCAGTTTCCTCTTATTTGTCCTCTAAGCTTTGAAAAGCACACTATGTGCTTCAGCTGGCCTTCATCATACATCCTGACTAGTGGTGAAATTAAAATACCAATCACACTGATGGACAGAATTAGAGGAACAATTTCACATATTAATAAGCGTGTACTGATAAGCGTGTATTCAGCTATGCACATGAAATAAGCTACTACCAGAGGTAAATAACAAATTAGGATAGACACTAAAATGTGAGAGATGATTTTGAAGGCCTTCCTTTTCTGCTGGTTCTCAACAGCTCTGCCTCGGTTAGTTTTATGGTGTCTGTCTTTCTCTGTCATCTCTACATTCTTGTGATCACCTGGTCCTGGACTCTCTAGGGCACGACGGACAGAGACACAGCAATAAGAGGTTATTGTCACTGCAATGCAAAAAAATGCAAAAGAATACATGATCTCGAAAATAGGTCGTCCTGAAGAAAACAAGCCTGAAGCCGTTGCCCACTGCAGTCAGCCAAGCTGCTGCTACTAATGTAATCTTGTACTGGATGCCCTTATATCTCAGGAATGTTACGGGATGAATCACTGCCATATATTGTTCAATACAAATGCAGATCTGTAGAAGAGGTCTGGCAGTCCAGCAGACACCAATAATAAAGGTTGCTATGTTGTAGCTCACCATAGATGAATACTTGAAATCAATTAAGTCTGCAAAGCACAAGAGGGAAAAAAGCAGCTCCAGAATAGTGATGTTCAAGGGAAATATTATGTTTGGTTTAATGTTTCCACAGAGAAACATCCAAAGGGACCAGCAATGGATCGGCGTTCCCACAATAATGGACAATATTGAAATGAAAACAATGACAACAGGCCCAAAATGTTCCTGACACATGCAGAACCAACTTAAATCCTTTCTGATTAGTAAGGCTGAATCGTTGGCACTGAAGGATGAATTGCACATGGTTGTACAGAGCTGGAGAAACAGAAAAGAATGCATGTGCACAAGACTTTCATAATACTTTCATTCTATGAGCAGGAAAAATAAGCAATTCAAATTATCAGCACTTTATATACTGTAGTAAGGACTTACTTGTGGATCAAATCTTGTAATAAATATTGCACTACGTGTGTAAATATACTCTTAAAACTAAGGTATATAAAACATGATCGAAGGGATTGAAATACCTGGAGTGATGATACAACCTGAAAAAATATACTGAAGACTAGTTTGATGCCAGCAGCAACAAGTGCCCCTTCCCTTTGTTTCATCCGATCATAAGGGAACTGTGAATATAGATGTGCTTGGTCCTATTTTGTTTGCATACAGTATGGTCTTGCTTTTTTAACTCACAGGGAACATTAATGTGTGCTTGTTCAAGGGCTTCAATGCATGAAAATGAATATTCTTCAATTTAACACCATTATCTGGATAAGTTGTGACTTCCAATGCGTGGCAACGAGACCAAAACAGGGGTAGTCTTGGGACATAAATGTCAAGTGACAGTTTCCGCACAGCAAAATAAATCAAGAAAACGTTCAATAAAGAAGTAGAAGCGCCTCATCCACCATATTTTATCCATTTATAGGGAAGTAAAATGTGCCTGCTCTTATATTATTTTCAAATGTTGTTTCTGTTGTTTTAGTTCACTTCACGAATGTGTGTACATAATATTTATTGGCTGGTTCAAACAAATCTTAGTGCAAATATCATTGTGTTCTGTAATAAACAATACCTTGTTGATAGATATTAGACCTCATTTACTATGCAAAAGTACATATTTGTGCATAAAACCTGTGTATGACTGTGAACATTTAACTTATGAGAAAATAAAGCAACAGAAACCACACTTTTTTTTTTGGTAACAACTAAATGACTCCTACACATGTAGGCCTATTTATTATTTTGAGTCACAAAGTAATGTGTTATAATTGATCTGAAATAAGTTGAAACTTATGCAGGCCCACATATTTATTGTGTTTTAACAAGTTTTGAAAATAGCACATTCACTTTTGAAAGTTTATCTGTTCCAATATCAATAAAAATCTGTCTGTCACAGTCACCAGCTCAGTACCCATCTGCACTACACTTCCCAGCATCCCTCCTGATCCACACCTCCACCTGTTTATACAGTATATAATATTCAGTTTATCTATCTTCAGCCTCATATGCAAACCATTTCCCCTCAGCTTTGCCTGCTGATCGAATTTCGTAATCAGAATAGTATGCGCGTACATTTTTGTAACCTTGAGCAGGTCGCACATGCACATTTAATATTTTGCAGTAATTAGTTTATCCACTAGGTGGCAATCGTAGGAAAAACGGCACAAACAGAGCAGACCACCGGTGTCATGACAAATCAGGTCTCCCCAAACTGTCAGTTAATTAGTATTCTAAGTATATACGAATTATATTAATTAAAATACGCATAGCTGACTATATAATGCATACAAAAACACATTAGTGCATAATAAAAGCAACTGAATGTAATTTCTTACACTTGATTAACTGTTAATGAACAATATTAACATTAATAGACAGATATTAATTGAACAATAATAATAGCCTATTAAGTGAATAACTGAACATCAACATTTTATAACTAAAATATTTGGACATGTAACACTTAATTTAGTGCATAATTACATTACAGATGATTGAGAATAAATGTAAGCGCAAATATGTTTTGCTATCAGGCTGTGTATGCTATGCTGGTATATAAGCTAACTAATACAGACATAAATGGTCATTATAATGTAGTTGAAACAGCATTTATCATGACATGATTTTGTAGGAAATGTAATCAGGTGCTAAGCAATCTAACGGTTACTTTTCTGAAATGAGACCACCTCGATGACAGATCTGACCTCCGGAGGACGCAGCCTTCGAAATGAGATGCAGCACTTGATTCAGATTTGCACAAATGAGTTACATGTCATCACATTTTATGTTGACTAGCTCTAAAAACTCTAGATTTTACAGTGTCAAATACTATTCTGATCCTAATGTCACATCACTTAAAGGTACACTATGTAGTTTTTTTTCGTCCGCTAGGGGTCGCTAAACTCTTCAAAACAATAACAAAAGCGTGGATTGATGACGCAGTGAATGAGTATGGAATCATGGAACTTGCTGTCATGCCGATGGATCGAATAATATTTATGGGGAAATAATGTTTATGGATGAGTGAATGCATGTTTTTAACATGACTGTGGTATGAAGCAGGACGTGGCCGAGAATTGGGGACGTGATTGCTAATGAGAGACAGATATCAGTGGCACACACGAGTCCCGGGGGATATTAAGAAACGAGGACATCTCATTCTACCGAACTACTCGTAAGTGCTGAAATACTACTCATACAGGTCAGTTTATTTGATGAATTAAACTGTGAGGTAACACAGCGTTTCACTTGGTCTAACGTTTCACTATCATACTAAACTGTATTTGAGTGTGTTGAAAGTTGTAATGTTTAGTATTAGTTTGTTGTCTGTATGAGACTTAACAGTAAGCTAGATCTACAAAAGATTATCACTCTGATGATATTCTAACACTTCATTGTGTTGAGCTGTATAACATTGATTAGTCTTATGTAGTCTACATTTGCTTACCTCGTCTAATAACATGCAAGGGCGCCGTCTCTGTCAAGTCAAAGTTTGTTGCAAAGCTCTCGCTATCTCGGAAACGCCACGCCAATATTGATCCTGCTTTATTTGTCCTTTAGTCCCGAGGTTTGCTTGCCATGGTCCATAATGTTTGAATGAAACAACAGCAGTGTGCCGCTAGACATTACGCAGCTGTCCGTGTCTGTTGCCATGTTTACTATGCAGTACAAGCGGAAACCAGGGATAACGCAGATATTACGTAATTGACAGCTGCAAGTCACAAGAGAGAGATGGGCACTATTTAAAATTGTGAATTTCTCTGAATTTACAGATTCTTGGAAACATTTAGGATAAAGTAAGTACACAGCTGAACGAAATATATAACACTGTGCAAGTGGTTTTTAGATATTTTAATACAAAAATTTTATATATTGTACCTTTAAGAAATCTAAAATCTCCTTTTGAAATGAAATGAAACTTCTTTTTTTCAGTTTGTCGTATTTTCCTTTTATTTGTATTCCAAGCCTTTGAAAAGCACATCATGTATACATGATGCACTATACATCCTGAGTGGTGAAAAATAACGGCAGTTTTGTTGATGTGTAAAAAGCATGCAGTTCAAATAATAAAAGCATTTTTAAAAAGTCAGGCTGGATCTGAATTAATTTCTTAATCAGGTGTGCCACTATTTCTTTAATCCTTAAATCTGAAGTATGTGAATTAAAATGATGACAATAAAAAATGTCATACCAACCTGGATTGATGTTACAGCATGCAAAATATAGTGACGGATTGTTTTTCCAAACAGTGTCAAGATACTAAATGTGTCTCTGTGTAAAATGTGTTTGTCCATGTGTTTTAGCTCACGTCATAAATTAATATATACTGGAATTTGTGCTCAAGTTTTGGTTGTGCCAAACACTTTATATTAATTCATTTCATTGTGGAAATTAGGAATATATTTTCATTACAATACCACTATAATTTTTCAATATAATCATAACACACAGTAAACAGTGACAACAACAGGCTATGTATAATGTTATACCTTTTTAGATTTGAACAAAACAGTCACATATTTAATTTACCTCAAGTACTAATATCACAACTTTTTTCCTGTTTAAAATGCAATAATCATTTTATTTGAAAACATTTGAAAAGCATGTTGTGTGTTTCAGATGGTCTTCACTGTACATTCTGACCAGTGGTGAAATTAACAGAGTAATTGTGGTGATTGACAGAATCAGTGGAACAGCTTCACATGTGTAAGAAGGGTTATTGACTTTAGCAATACGTATAAAATAAGCCACTACCAGAGGCAAATAACAGATCAGGATAAACACTAAAATATGAGAGATGATTCTGAAGGCTTTCCTTTTCTGCTGATTTCCGTCAGTTTTATTGTGTCTGTCTTTTTCTGTCATCTCTACTTTCTTTCGATCGCCTGGTCCTGGACGCTTCAGGGCACGAAGGATGGAAGCACAGCAAAATGAGGTTATCGTCACTGCAACGCAAAAACCCACAAAGAATATGTGATCTTCAAAGTAGTAAATCCGAATGGAGACGAGCCTCAAGCTGTTACCCATTGCCATCAGCCAAGCTGCTGCTACCAATGCAATCCTGCACTGGATGCCCTTATATCTCAGGAATGTTACTGGATGAATCACTGCCATATATTGTTCAATACACATGCAGATCTGGATGAGAGGTCTGAAAGTCCAGCAGAGGCCAATAATAAAGTGAAGTATTCTTTGGCCCAACATAGAGGGATAACTGATAACAATGATTTCTACGATGCACTGAAAACAATAAAACAGCTCCAGTATGGTGATGTTCAGTGGAAACACCAAGTTAGGTTTGATGGTCCCACGGAGATGTACCCAAAAGAACCAGCAATGGACCGGCGTTCCCACAATGAAGCACAGTGTTGAAGTCCAAAGAGCAAAATAAGTGCCAAAATGTCCATTACAAACACAGAACCAATCAAATATAGTTGCATTCCAGGTTATTAAGGATGAATTGCACATTGTTGAACAGAGCTGGGAAATAAAAAATGCACAAGAGTTTTAGTCAAATTTTCTTTCATTTAATGAACCACAAAAACAGAAAAGTACTTCATATAGTAGTAAGAATGGAAAGGACCAATTTCCAGATCAAGTCTTGTATGGGACTATTTGTGTAGTTAACTCTTAAATGATCTGTAATAATCTATATTAATTAAAGAAATGACATTTTTAAGAATTTGAAGAAATATCATACCTGAATTATACAGAAAAATAAATACGCCGAAGAATTTTTTTAATAGAAGTTACGAGCTACCAAACATGCTTTATCCACTTTGGTTGTTTGGTCTGTTCATAGGAAACTATTAATGTACATCTGCCCACTCCTATTTTCTAATTTGCATACATTTGTTCCTTTTATTTGGTTAACGTTATTAATGCATTCTCATGAATATAATTTGTTCAAAAATATGCATAAATGCATAAATTATTAATTGCTTTGTACATAGACACTCAAGTCACTCAGGAGGTGATAGCTAAAGTAATCAGTCCCTAACAACAATGGCCAAATTTAAAGCCTTTTCTGCCTTCCCCAAATGACCCATAAAACTTTAAACTTTAGGATATTCCTTTCCACAAACTGATTCACGACTGTTTCGAATTTCTCAAAAGTCTCCATTCTGAGAACATCTGCTGTTTAAATGCAATGAGAGCACAGTAAAAATGAAAACAATAATTATAAAAATTCACACATTTTTCTCAAGTAGAATATAGCATATGTCATTGTCGGTAACCTGTTATATTTAGTCTTTTGCTCATAGCACTTATTCTGTGTAGCCTATACCTACAAGTAGGATAACACTTTGACAGAAAATTAGGAAATGTTTAGAAATTTCCACTAAACATTTATGAAATAAAATGATAAAACTGACTTGAAATACAGTGTGATGCTGGGCATATTACTTGCATATTGTTGTCAGTAAATGATTCCAAATTAAATGACAAAAATTGTAGTTAGTAACAGAAACATTTCTCTGTCAATATGGGGTGCTGTGTGTACATTAATGAGGAAAAAAATGAACTTAAATGATTTTAGCAAATGGCTGCAATATAACAAAGAGTGAAAAATTTCTGAAGGGGGTCTGAATACTTTTCGTACACACTGTATATATTCCATTCTTTGGAGGTGGGGTGATTGAATGAACAGCATTCTCTTCCACCCTCATTACTCACAACTAAGTTGCCCTTGAGCAAGGCACCACTGTTCCCCGGGTGCCGCAGCAAAAAATGGCTTTCCAGTGCTCTGGGGGTGTGTTCATGGTGTGTGTGTGCACTTGGATGGGTGAAATGCAGAGCACAAATTCTGAGTATGGGATGCCATACGTCCACTTGGCCACATGTCACTTTCACTTTTGAGCGGCAGATGTTAGTCAGGGGGAAAGGACTGTTTTCCCCCACTCCTCGCCTCCAGCTATGACTAGACGCAGACCAAGTCTATACCACTGTTCACATATTTTGAACACATTTCAAGAATGAAAAAGAACTGCCTTTACGTGCTATAAAAAAACGGATAATTCCCACTTCTGAAGTCGTTATTACGAACTGATCGAATTCAAGTTTTGACATGAGAAGTAGAATGTTCTTGTGCAATTTTTTTTTTTTTTACCTAGGAAACTCGTATTTACGATAATTCTGAGAGCACGTGAAGGCAGCATAAGCCAAATCCCATTCTCACCAATATGCATTGCAAAAATTCAGAAAAAAGTAACTGGGCAACAGGCATTTAACACTGCATCAACTCATTGAATTGAATTGATCCTTCATTTGCAGTTTGATTGACAGGCGATCTGTCCAATCATAACCCCGAATCCGCAATTTTGTCTGACAAAGCAGTCAGGGGAGTTGGTAGATTAACGTTGGTGAACTTAAACTTCAAAAATTGTGTGTATTCACGTCTTTCCGCGTTTGAAACAACATTCCTTCTGGTGTCCATTCATGTTTATTTGATGCTATAAATGAACTAGTATGAAGAGATGATCGGTTCACGAGCCGCTTGAACTGAGGAGCTACAGCGATCTGACACGACACATTAAAGAGACACTATACGCTATTTATCGTTTAAACTTGCTTAAAAAAATACAATATTTTAAATATGAAACTGTGTTTCATATCAAGAGTAACCTCTTGTCTATCGACATGTTGTCAGTGTCCTCTTTGCTCCGCAGTGTATTTTTCACTGCACGAGAACATGATGTGTGGCGTGAGAGCGCATGACTTGTCGGACATAGCAACATTACTGCCAATTGAGTCACAAAATAATTAGATTTGCTTTATCAGTTATGTTTGTGCTATTCATACAGGATGCAAGCGGTGTAAAGTAGACATGAAAATGTTTCCACACTGTTTCCTTTTAAAAATCAATTTATTTCCATTTCCATTTTCAAAAACTCTTTAATTGGCTATATGAATGAAAAACATCATCTATCTATCTATAGATAGATAGATAGAGATAAGGAAGACTTAATTAGACAGTTATAGGTGCCTTCTTGTGGCCCAGGAGGGAAGGGAGAACATTTGATTCAGATATTGTACATTTTGATTCAATCACATACAAATTATCCAATTTTATATTGACTAGCTCTAAAACAAATTTTTTACATTTTACAGTGTCAAATACATTTCTGATCCTAATGTCACATCACTTACAAGAAATCTAAAATCTACATTAAATCTAATGAAGCTGCTTTTTTCAGTTTGTCTTATTTACATTTTATTAGTCCTCTAAGATTTGAAACTATAAGATTTAGTTGGCCTTCACTATGCATCCTTACTAGTCGTGAAAAAAACACACCAGCTGTAGTTAAGGACACAGTCAGTGGAACAACTTCACATAAATAAACATACTTATTGGTTTTTACTATATTCATAAAATAAATTACCACCAGAGGCAAATAACAAACCAGGATAGACACTAAAATATGAGAGATGATTCTGAAGGCTTTCTTTTTCTGCTGGTTCTCAACAGCTCTGCCACTGTCAGTTTTATTGTGTCTGTCTTTCTCTGTCATCTCTACATTCTTGTGATCACCCGGTCCTGAACGCTTCAGAGCGCAAAGGACAGAAGCACAGCAAAAAGAGGTTATTATCACTGCAATGCAAAAAACAAAGAAGAATACGTGATCTTTAAAATAGTTTTCCCCATTGAAAATGAGCCTAAAGCCGTTGCCCACTGCAATTAGCCAAACTGATGCTGCCACCGCAATCCTATACTTGATGCCCTTGTGTCTCAGGAATGTTATTGGATGAATCACTGCCAAATACTGTTCAATACACATGCAGATCTGGAGAAGAGGTCTGACAGTCCAGCTGATACCAATGAGAAAGTTAGCAAAACGGTCACCCACCAGAGAAGGAAAACTGATAACAATAATATCTATTAAGCATTGAATGCAAAAAAACAGCTCCTGTATAGTGATGTTCAATCGAAACACCAAGGTGGATTTGATATTCTGGAGAAACACCCAGAGAGACCAGCAATGGATCGGCGTTCCCACAATGAAGGACAGTATTGAAGTCAAAAAAGTGAGATAGGGACCAAAATATCCCTCACACATGCAGAGCCAATCCACTGACTCATGAAATATGAAAGCTGTATTGTTGATGTGGATGGATGAATTGCACATAATTGAACAGAGCTGGAGAAAACAGAAATATTGTTAATATTGTCAAATATTGTTTTTATTACAGCATGTAGCTTCTTGTGTTTTATGCCACCGAAACCTTAAAAAGCATACGCATATAAATAAGCATTTTATTTAGTAGTTAGACTGGATATAAAGATTGATTCCTGGATCAGGTTTGCCTCTATATTTGTTAAACCCTTAAATCTGATGTGTGTGAATTAAAAGGATAAGGAAAAATTGTCATACCTGGATCGACGTTACAACATGCAAAAGATACTGAAGAAATGTTTTTCCAACAGTGAAAAGATACTAAACGTGCCTCTGTTGCGAACTGTGAAAACAGACAAGCTGCAAAAGCACCTCATCCACCATCGAAGGAATTATAAATGCATACTCCTGTTTTGTTTTGCATTTATGTTTGTCCCTGTATATATAGTGTAAAGTTTTTTTTTTTTTTTTTTGCAAAAGTATCTTTTGCTAATTTTGTGGTTTCCATATTTATGGGGACTTGCATAGATATGATGATTTTTATAATGTACAAATTGTACATTCTTTCTCCTAAATCTACCCATCACAGGAAACATTCTGCATTTTCACATTTTTAATAAAACATTGTTTTGTATGTTTTTAAAGCTATTTGAAATATGAGGACGCATGAAATGTCCTCATATTTCATGTTTAAGTTGTAATAACAGTATCATACCCATGTCATTATAAAAATTTGTGTCCTCATAAATCACAAAAACATGCACACAATGGTTGAAAGAAAAGGAAAGGAACCACTGGACTAATGTTATCTTGTGTTATGCATGGCCTGATACCTGCTAATACTTGATGGCATCTTCAAGAAAAATGTCCAGTCATGCTGTTTTTGCATACAATTGTCCCTGTTGTTTTAGCTCATGTCATTAATGTGTACCTAAGGATAATGTTGTTTTTCAACAGCTCGGTTATGGAAAGGTCCAAACAAATGTTGTTGAAACATTTGAATAGAATCTCATGATTTAAAAAAAGAAACATGCATTCTGACCTTGTTATTGTATAGACTTACATTTTGGTATTAATACTGGACCATTTTAGAAGAAATCTGTAGTAATAAATTGGGAATTACAATGACTTTGTTTTAACATTAAAAAACAGATATGTTCAAATTCCAAAGCTTGTTAGTTCCTGTTGTTAAGACTGACTTACTACTGGTGACATTTTGTACCTCAATACCTCCCTTCATGTACTTACAATAAACTATTATTTTCGGTGACAAATCACTGTAATTCACCAAAAGGTTTTGTTGTTGTTGTTGTTGTTGTTCCATAGTTTGTAGTAGTGACCAGACTGACTTACTACAGGTTTTTATGTACACTACACAATTTGTTTATATATATATATATATATATATATATATATACACATGTATATTGTAATTCACTAAAAGGGTTTTTTCATGTTCCAACGTTTGTTGTTGTCGTTTCCTATTGGTAAGACAGACTTACTACAGGTGAAATTATACCTCCCTGGATGTATTGTCAAAATATCACCTGTAGTAAGTCAGTCTTACCAACAGAAACCTACTACAAGCTTTGGAATTTGAACATGTCTGTTTCTAAATGTTAAAAGTAATTTTAATGAATACAAATTATATGTTTTAACCACTTGGTAGAATTGGCAGACCTTTCCTTCATCATGCTCTGTGGTTGCACGTCAAATCATTCACATATGAAGGTATTGTGCATTATTATGTCTATGGTAATGTGCACGTGGGTGATTTTGAATTAATATTGCATTGCAACAGTACCTTATAGACTGCAAAATAAAGTATTAGAGAAAACAAAAATTTGAAATAAAACTTTTCATTTAATATAGTCTCATTTTCCTTTAATGAGTTCTTTAAGCTTTGAAAAACACATTATATGTTTCAGATGTCCATTATTATACATTTTGACTAGAGGTGAAATTAATACAGCAATCATAGTGATAGACAGAACCAATGGTAAAACAGTACGTGAATATAAATGCTCATTGATTTTAGCTGTGCTCATAAAATCACCTGGTCCTGAACGCTTCAGGGCACAGAGGACAGAAGCACAGCAAAAAGAGACGATTATCAGTGCAATGCAGAAAAACAAAAAGAATATATGATCTGGAAAAAAAGGAGCATCATTGGAAATAAGCCTCAAGCCGTTGCCCACTCCAATCAGCCAAGCTGCTGTTGCCAGTGCAATCCGGAACTGGATGCCCTTATATCTCAGGAATATTACTGGATGAATCACTGCCAGGTAATGTTCAGTGCACATGTAGATCTGGAGAAGAGGTCTGACTGTCCAGCTGAAACCAATGAGAAACATAACCACTTTATAGACTGGAACTGAGAAATTGTTAGTAATAATCAAGTCTAAAGAGCAAAGAAAACAATAAACCAGCTCTAGTCAGGAAACACCAAGTTGGGTTTGATGTTCCCATGAAGAAACACCCTGCACAATGATGTTCTCACAATGAAGAATAATGCTGTAATGATAATAATTAAGACAGGGCCAAAATGTCCCGGACAAATTAAAGCCTCATCGCATATGGAGGCTGAATTGTCGATTTGCAAGGATGAATTACACATAGTTGTTCAAAGCTGGGATAAAAAAAATTAATGGGTCAGTCAATTTCATTAATTTTATGAATTGCAAAAGTAGGTATAAGCAAAGTAAATTCAAATGAACACAAAGCAATTCTGTATAATGGTAAGAATAGACAGATTGACTGATTTCTAGATCAAATCTTGCAATTCTTTTGCCTCTGTAATTTAACTCTTAAGTCTGCAGTATGTTTTAAAATAATGAAAAGAATTTTCAGACCTGTGTTGATTAAACAATGTGCAAAATGTGCTAATAAACCGCTGCCTTCATTTAATCCCAACAGCAATGAGCCACAAAAAGTGCCTTTCATCTGTTCATAAGCAAATATCCTTCTGCAGACATACTGATTACATACCTGCTTTTTTGTTCACCATGTCAGTGATGGTTTTTTGTTTTGTTTTGTTTTATTGTTTTTTTTGTCATGTCAACCATATAAATCCTTATTGATATGGCTGATATCAGCAACAAACAAAAAAAGCTCATTTCATTGACATGACCTGTTTATTCCTGTTTATTACATTAGGGCATTAGGACAGACTATCATTGCCATCATGTTGCATTGCCACCGCAAAATACAACATCTTTCTCTACATCTGGTGGCCATGATGATTAGTTTGCCTCTGTGACATATATAAATTAAAATGATGGAAAAGATTGTCATATCTGGACTGATGAAATAGCATGCAAAATAGGGTGAAGAATGCCTTCCATCTGTTCCTTTAAATGTTCCTGTGCTCACACAAATTAGGTTTGCATAGAATTGTCACTGTGGTCTTTAGCTCATGTCAGACAGCACATCATGAAATGTTGCAAATAAATCTTAGTTGCAATATTTGAATAGACAATCATACACTATCAAAAACATGGTTATATTATTATGCACAGACATTTTTACCTTTCATTAGCTTTAGGGTTATGCAAAAGGTCAATTTTTATTCCTGATAATCATCATTATTCTTTCTGGTTTGTAGAGTAAACTTATGATTTATGCATTTATTATAGTAAGGGAGAGTATATAAGTGTAACTTTTTTGTTATGTCACTGTGACGAGCACGGCGGGCGAGAGCCGTGGGGGAACGGCGCGAGGCCGGTGACGCGAGCGTTAACGAGCGTCAGGTGCTCGGCGCACCGGTCTCGTATCTCCCACGGAGGAGCTCCGGAAGCATAAAGGAGGAGCGACGACAGTGAAGGACGAGAGAGGACCAGGCCTGGATTTTATGTTGTGTTTTAGTTGGTTTGTGTGGGCGGCAGTCGCCGTGAGGAACTGCCGCCCTTATATTTTTGTTTCATTGTTGGTTTATTTATGGATTAAAGTTGTTGATTGTTCGCCGGTTCCCGCCTCCTTCTTCCCATATTTACGAACTTTGTTACACTGGTGCCGAAACCCGGGAGGAAGGAGGGACATGCTGTCGAAGAGCCCTCGCTGCTGAGGGGGATCGCGGTGCTGAGGAGATCGGGCAGCGCGGGAGAGAAGACCGCGAGTGACTGCCCGAAGCGGTGGTGCTGGAGCAATCGAGTGATAGGTGGGATGGGAAGCTCGCTGCCGCGCCCCTGGGACGAGGTGGGGTGGCGGCCGTCCAAGAGGGAGCGGAGGAGCCGCCGTTCGCCGGGGGCCGAAGCCTGCTGCCTGCCGCCGTAACGGGGAGGAGCCGCCGTCCGCCGTGGGCCGAGGCCACTGCCTGCCGCCGGAGCGGGGAGGAGCAGGGAACGGCGGGCTCGCTGCCGGCTGCCCTCATGAGGAGGAGTCATCGCCGGCCGCCAGGGGGCGGAGGAGGATCGGGCCGTCCACCGAGCGTCCAGTGCCATCGCATGGCACCGCGAGGAAGAGCCTCTCGGCGGGCTGAGGACCGAGCGGCAGTGTGTCGGGGAGCCGGACCAAGAATTTTTTTTTTTTTTTTGTTTTGTTTTCCTCTCTCCACTCTCTCGTCCTGGTCGCTCCTTGTGCTTCCGTCTCCTTTTCTCTCGTCTCGTCGGTCCTTACCCCCAGGCGCTGTGGCCGCCGAGACTGGCCCCCGGGGGGGGGGAGTAATGGGGGTATGTGACGAGCACGGCGGGCGAGAGCCGTGGGGGAACGGCGCGAGGCCGGTGACGCGAGCGTTAACGAGCGTCAGGTGCTCGGCGCACCGGTCTCGTATCTCCCACGGAGGAGCTCCGGAAGCATAAAGGAGGAGCGACGACAGTGAAGGACGAGAGAGGACCAGGCCTGGATTTTATGTTGTGTTTTATTTGGTTTGTGTGGGCGGCAGTCGCCGTGAGGAACTGCCGCCCTTATACTTTTTGGTTTTATTGTCTGTTTATTTGGTAATTAAAGTTGTTGGTTGTTCGCCGGTTCCCGCCTCCTTCTTCCCATATTTACGAACTTTGTTACAGTCACCAATATTCAAGTCCTATCATTTATATAGAAAATTAAATAAAAAAATAAATAACAATAATAGTATATATAGTTGTAAACATAGCATTTGATTACAGGTGCATCTCAATAAATTGGAATGTCATGGAAAAGTTCATTTATTTCAATAATTCAGCTCAAATTGTGAAGCTCTCAGTATAACCAGTCTGATGACATTCAGCTCTCATTTTCCTCTTGACAATGCCCCATAGATTCTCTATGGGGTTCAGGTCTGGTGAGTTTGCTGGCCAGTCAAGCACACCAACACCATGGTCATTTAACCAACTTTTGGTGCTTTTGGCAGTGCGGGCAGCAATCCTGCAATCCTGCTGGAAAATGAAATCAGCATCGTCAAAAAACTGGTCAGCAGTAGGAAGCATGAAGTGCTCCAAAATTTCTTGGTAAATGGGTGCAGTGACTTTGGTTTTCAAAGGCACACAATGAACCAACACCAGCAGATAACATTGCACCCCAAATCATCACAGACTGTGGAAACTTAACACTGGACTTCAAGCAACTTGGGCTATGAGTTTCTCCATCCTTCCTCCAGACTCTATGACCTTGGTTTCCAAATGAAATTCAAAACTTGCCTAGGTAAGACAGCAGGTAAGATGTTGTCTGTGGTTCAGGAGTAGCTTAACAAGAGGAATACGACAACTGTAGCCAAATTCCTTGTCATGTCTGTGTGTGGTGGCTCTTGATGCTTTGACCCTAGCCTCAGTCCATTCCTTGTGAAGTTCTGGTTTTGCTTGACAATCCTCATAATGCTGCGGTACTCTCGGTTGGTTGTGCATCTTTTTCTTCCACACTTTTTCCTTCCACTCAACTTTCTGAATTACTGGAATAAATGAACTTGAAATGAATGAGATGCACCAGTATAAATTATATGAATTTTATGGTGACTTTAAATCTACAGAATTAATTTGTTTTTAATATAATTTTTTTTAAATAAAATAAAGAAAGAAAGAAAGACATTTCTATATTCTGTTTACTTTTTTGGTGATATATTTCAGTATGAATTCATACAGACACTCATCATATGGAGTATTTCCAGAAACATTATATGAACGCCACATAGATGTCTCTTTATGCAAATATCATTATAATTGATACTTTACATGTATGTTATTCTGTTTATCAATCTTACGCTAATGTGATTCTAGCTCATATTAAACAATGTGGTGTGCATTTGGTGGTGCTGTATTCAAAATTAAAAAATTACATGAATTATAACCAATCTCATGTAATTTATGTTTATTACTTTAGGTCGGATCGTATTTGCCAGTGTGCTGTGTTGACATCTTCAGTAAATTTGTCCTCACCAAACTGCCATGATTATCATTCAGACTGGTTATACTCATTACAGCAGTTAACTTACTGATTCAATGACCAGTTTTTGTGCTGAATTCCAACCCTTGCCAGATTATCTACTCTTTAGAGGTGGGATGTTCATGGACCATTCGTTCATTATGAAATTTTGTTTTTTACCCAGGAATAAGGAATTGAGAGAGATTTGTTCAATTTGTCGCCATCGATATTAGTCCATACTGTCCACACTATAGTTGGGTTTAGGGTTAAGTGTGGGAATAAGTTTTGCAGTAAACTTCATTGCGTATTTTCATTTGTGGTGAAAATATATTGTTGTGAATCTACAGAGATCTTTGGTGCTCTAAAATGCGAACTAGGCCTATGTGCTTTGTGCAGAAGATTAATTTGTCAACACAAGGACACTCAAAAGTTTTTGCATTTCATGTTCATTTCAAAGGTTCCTATTTTTGTTTTGGAGGTCTCCTACAAAAGGTTTACATGCATTCAAGGTCAAAGGTCAAAGTCAAGGTCTCCCTAAACCCCCCTTTCTGAGAGCCTACTCTGCCTAGCTAGAATAGCAGACTGGTGGCAGAAGGTCTGGGCTCTATCGTAGCTTTCATTGACCAATGACCGCCCAAGAGGACGTTTGACTGACTTGCAACGCAACCAATCACAGTTTGTGATGTTCCACGTCATGTTTAAGGGCGTGAAAATGTAAAGTCAACGTCCCTACAATAACAGAAAGGTGTGCAAGTTCACTGCAACAATGGAGCTACAAACTTCACATACTTAGGAAAATTTTCATTTCATTGATGCTGGTGAGCATTCATTGTCACAGCTGTAAACAAGATGGCGTTCCTCTTCTATGAGGTTGTTTGGCGTCAGGTCACATGTCTCCAGGCGGACCATTAAAGAACATGACAGACACATCTCCCGAACATCCTGTTGAATACAACTAACCAGTTGATGACTAAGAAAATCCTGAAGTGTTTCCAGTTAAGTGTGCCATACATCAGATGGCTGAGACTTACTCTGCTCCGATTGGTCAAATGGCCTAATCTATTTTGACTGGTCTACTGTCTACAAAATGTGTCAGAAAGGTCACTGCTTGCCATATCTGAATTTCAGCTCTGGGGGCTTCTTCAGAACTTGTATACACAGTGATATGAACAGTAATGATGACGTTTTACCGCATTAATGCCATATCAACTTTAAGTGTTAGCCTTATGTGAAAATTCCTTGTCGATTGTGTGTTTATGTTCAGCAGTGCAATCACAGACATCAGTGCACATTAATAATCTGTAATTCCGGTTGATTCATAAATAATGGAAAATATTGTCACAAACTGACTACAAACAATATCAGGATACAGGAAACTAGAAATACCACATAAAAGTCCAAAGAATTAGAGAAAATGTAACATAAATAATGCTCCTTTGAAACAGTCCATATGTTGATTACAATTTGCATATCCAAAGAATTTTGATTCTATAAGAAAAATGGAATATGTCATTTGTATACTGTATATGATCAAATAGAACATGACAATTCAATTATTTAAATTATTGTTAGAGACAGGGGGTTCTCATTTTAACTAATACACCAAAATTTGCTTAGAGTATTTCATAATATTCTGAAGCAAATAGCATTCATAAGCATACTAATGAGTGGGACAATCTCATGCAAACACAATATGTATGAGCACAGATATTGTACTGTATATTTATAGTTCCCTATGAATAGATGAAACAAAGTCAGGCTTGTCACTGTTGGGATCAAGTAAGGCAATTCTTTAGCCTATTTTGAATGCTGTTTCATCAATCCAGGTATGGCATTTCTTTCAATAGTTTTAATTCATAAGTGTCAAAAATACATGCAAACCAAATGCAAGATTGAATCTAGTCTTTTAAGCCTTACTATTATATAGAAAAACTTAATTTGCTCGACTGAGACATGAATTTCTGTTTTTTTTTTCTCAGCTCTGTACAACCATGTGTAATTCATCTGTACAAATCGACAATTTAACCTCCATATTCAATGACACTTCAAAGTGGTTCATGTACTGCCTTTGTCATGGATATTTTGGCTCTCGTATTATGATTATCATTACAGCTTTATTCTTATTTATGGGAACACCGATCTATTGCTGGTCCCTCTGGCTGTTTCTTCATGGGAACATCAAACCCAACTTGTTGTTTCCACTGAACGTTATTATAGTGGAGCTAGTGTTTTGTATTCAAAGCTTTGTAGACTTAATTGCTACCACTAATTTCTCAGTTCCAGCCTATAAATTGGTTATGTTTCTCGTTGGTCTCAGCTGGACTGTCAGACCTCTTTTCCAGATCTGCATGTGCACTGAACATTACCTGGCAGTGATTCATCCAGTAACATTCCTGAGATATAAGGGCATCCAGTACAGGATTGCATTGGCAACAGCAGCTTGGCTGATTGGAGTGGGCAACGGCTTGAGGCTTATTTTTTTTGGAATAAACTATTTTCCAGATCATATATTCTTTTTGTTTTTCTGCATTGCACTGATAATCGTCTCTTTTTGTTGTGCTTCTGTCCTCTGTGCCCTGAAGCGCCCAGGACCAGGTGATCACAAGAATGTAGAGATGACAGAGAAAGACAGACACAATAAAACTAACCGAGGCAGAGCTGTTGAGAACCAGCAGAAAAGGAAAGCCTTTAGAATCATCTCTCAGATTTTAGTGTCTATCTTGATTTGTTATTTGCCTCAAGTAGTGGCTTATTTTACACTCATAGCTGATATCAGTAAGGAGACGTATTTGTGTGACATTTTTCCATTAAGTATGTCCATCACTTTGATCACTGTAATAATTTCACCACTAGTCAAGATGTATAGTGAAGGCCATCTGAAGCACATAATGTGTTTATCAAAGCTTAGAGGACAAATAAATGGCAAATAAGACAAACTGAAAAAATTAAAAATCTATATAAGCTTCAATGATTATTGCATTTTAGATTTCAAAACGACAAAATGATGTGACTTTATGAGTATAATATTGATTTGAGAGAGAAAATCTGTATACCTGTTAGATAAATTTGATCAATTATTTGTGACAATTGTGTATATAAATATTGATTTTCTTTCACGATTAGTCTTGAAGAAAAAGTAAATGCATTATGTTATGCAATGTTGATATTGTGTCTTTTAATATTTAAATAAAGTATAATAAAGTTTTGCCTTAAGCCTTGCACTTACGATATTTAAATGTGTTCAGCATTTTAATCCCTAAGGAATAAACACAACTTGAATAAAGAAACAAATAACCATATTGTCTTTATTTATATTTGTTGAATATGCATTGCAAGACATCACTTTATCTTTTGTATGTGCATATGAGTGCATGTGTGTGTGTATTTGAGAGTGGGAGTGACTGATTTTTTTTTTCTGTGTGTGTTTTAATAAAAATAATAAACAGAATTGCAATGTATTGTTAGTCTACTGTATATGTAGTGCAATAGGCTTGGCCCACTATGTAAGGGATAATGTACAGTCAGTCTGTGTGTTTATCACTTCTGAAATATTGATTTGAGATAAGATTGAGATTGATTTGAGTAGTAATCATCTTAAAGCTTCTTTTAATAATAAAAAAGTCCATTACAGTCTATCAATAAGACAAACTCTGCAACAATATAGTAGAATAATTTAAATATAAGTCCTCTAAGGTCAATTTCACTACAATCAATAATGGCATCTGTGTTTGTTAGAAACAAGAGAGAATGTCGTGATGCAAGAGACATGAACAATTGGGCCACCGGTCACGGGTTTTAGTTATTGGGATTGGATTTCAGATATAGGCCTACATTTCAGAAAAAAAACAACATGCCATTCCTCTTTTGAAGTGAAGTAATCGAGACCTGCTCCAAGACCCAATGCTGATTGTCTGAGCTGTGAATGAATCAGTCTTTGGAGTTGATTCTTTTAAATGAACCAGTTCACAAATACCATGGAATGAATCATTTGTGAATTCCACTGATACGATTGCAGCAGTTAACAATCTACTTTTCAGAAACAAGTCAGAAAATCCTTCAATATATCACACAAATATCCTTGTCAAAAACATTTTTATTACCATTTTCATCAATTGTTGTTTCATTTATATGTACAACACTTCATGAAGTAATTCCACAGTAAAACATAATTAATAGGCCTATTTAAATATGTTAAGGATAAGTTATATTGCAAAAGCTATGCTATTAAAAGGAATGTATAAAAACATGCATTTACAAACATTCATACATTTGATTGAAAAATAGCTATATTTAATATATTTTACAATTAACTGACCAGTACAATGTACAAGTGAAACCAACAATAATTAAATTGCATTACATTTATTTCTAGCAGGTATTCAATACAGACATTGTACACTTAAAACAAACACAATACAAATGCAGTTTACCCAGATTTTAATCTTTTAAATAATGCCACATTCACTGGTTTAAAAAAAAAAAAATCTCATTGAAGTTCTCATAGATGTCTCTGGTTTTCAGTATCTTTGGTTACCTTTTATTTGTTCTCTAAACTTTAAAAAAAAAAAAAAAAAAAACCCATGATGTGTTTCAGATGGCCTTCACTATACATCCTGACTAGTGGTGAGAGGAGTACAGTAATCATAGTGATGGACAAAATAACAGGAAATGCTAGACATATGTATAACTCACTGCTGACTTCAGCTATAAGCATTAAATAAGCTACTGCCTGGGGAATATAACAAATCAAGATAGACACTAAAGTATTAGAGATGATTCTGAAGGCTTTCCTTTTCTGCTGGTTCTCAACAGCTCTGCCTCTGTCAGTTTTATTGTGTCTGTCTTTCTCTGTCATCTCTACACTCTTTTGATTTCCTGGTCCTGGACGCTTCAGGGCATGAAGGACGGAGACACAGCAAAAGGAGACTATTATCACAGCAATGCAAAAAAGCATAAAGAATATGTGATCTGGAAAAAAGTCTGCTGTAAATAAAATAAGCCTCAAGCCGTTGCCCACTCCAATCAGCCAAGCTGCTGTTGCCAATGCAATCCGGAACTGGAAGCCCTTATATCTCAGGAATGTTACTGGATGAATCACTGCCAGGTAATGTTCAGTGCACATGCAGATCTGGAGAAGAGGTCTGACAGTCCAATTAAAACCAACAAAGAATATCACCACTTGATAGGTTTCCATTGAAACATTTGCGGTAAGGATTAAGTCTATTAAGCAAAGTAAACAATAAAACAGCTCCAGTACAGTGAGGTTCAGTGAAAACACAAAGCTGGGCTTCATGTTCCTATGAAGAAACACCCAGAGGGACCAGCAATTGATCGGCATTCCCAAAATTAAGAAGAATGCTGTAATGGTAATAATGACAAAACTGCCAAGATGTTCTTGACAAATGCATTGCCACTGTAAAACTTCATTGACGGAAATTGAATCGTTGCTTTGAAAGGATGAATTACACATGGTTCTACAAATCTGGGGAAACAGTAATGAAATATAGTCAATTATAATAATTTTTTTATGATTTTAAGCAAAGTTCATTCAAATTTAGAGAAAGTACTTGCTGTATTATTTCAGTTACACTTAGTCCATTCTACTATAATTAATTTTGCAACTACATGTCTTCTAACTCTCATTTATTTGCAACTACATATCAACTAACTCTCATTAGAGTATTAGTTGACTGTTAGGAATAAGTTGACTATAGCAGTTACTTATAGTCAATAGAATGACTATCAAAATAAAGTTTTAGCAGATATTAAGCAGACAGTACTTTTACAAAGTAACTTAGAGTTAGTACAATGTCTAAAGTGGACTAACAAAATAAAGTGTTACCATAATTTCTAAACTGGACAGAAAGAATGTGATTTTTGGATATTTTGCCACAATTAGATTGTGTAAAATGTCATACCTGGATTGATGAAACTGCATGCAAAATACACTAAAGAATTGTTTTAATTGATCCCAACAGCAACGAGCGACCAAATGTTTCTGACTTTATTTTATCGGTTCACAAAGTAATATTAGTGCTCATGCATACTGTGTTTTTTTACCCAAGTCATCAGCGTTTACTTATGAATGAACATTTGCAACAGCATATTATGAAAAGGTGCAATATTTGAATAAAAAATGATGGTGCTGTTTACACCATATTTTAAGAGTTCATTTGCAAAAATAGCAGGTTGTTTTGATTAAGTAATAATAACTCAAAAAATACAGGTAACTAACAAAAATAAAGTTCTTTGAAAGTATTTTTTATATATACTGTATATAAAAAAAAATTGTTTTTTAGCAAAAGCAGATAACTCCAACAGTCGTTTTTTTAGCAAAATCAGATAACTTCATATTTCATGGGTTTTTTTGACAATTACTATGTAATTGTTTTGTAATATTGCATTTAAGTGCAATATTTAACATAAAACTTAAAACAAGTAGGCAAAGAGCAGTAAAAAATAACCCATTAATTAGCTATATTAAACGTTATATAGATGACAGAATTCAGCAATCCAGAGTTTATATACACAGCCCATGGCGGAGTTGAGGGAAGAAAGAGCCAAGATGTTATTGGCTTGGCTGCCGACATCTGGGTGACGACGACCAATGGAGACAGAGGCGGTGGATCCGATGGCACAAATGGAGGGTCGATGAAGCTGAGCAACAATGCAGGAAACCCAGACAATGTCACAGCGACGGGCACTGTAGGCGGAGCCAGAGTTCCCCAGGACTGGGGACGGTGTGACTAAGGACAGAGGCAAAGCTGAAGGGAAGAAGGAACCTGCTGCAGCTGATGGTGTGGAGGGTTGGACCGCAGCGGACAGCCCGTAAGTCCATAGCGGAAGTGATGCGACTGACTAAGGGGTAGTCGGCGGAACGAGGGAACCTGGTGGAGCAAATAGGCTGAGGGTTTCTGGTGAAGCCGAAGGTGAGATGAGCCGAGCCGACAGGTTGACGGGCCGAGATTTAGCTAAGGGCTCAGAAGGTGGAGCCGCCGATCCCCCTGTATAGTCGCTTCTGGTGATAGCATGACCTGCGGCTTGACGTCATAGCAGGGCTATGAGACATTGCAGGGCTGCAAGCATCTGGTAGCAATGGGACTGGAGGACTGGCTAAGCTCTATCGTGATGGTGACATGAAGCTTAACAAGATCACAGTCAGAAAGATACAGTCATTGCAGGTCAATGTAAAGGATAAATCCTAGTCCATAAACAATGGTGCTTCAGAACAAACTGACAAATCAAACTCCATATAATCCTTACTTCTGTTTTTAATCATAGATGAAGATTTAGGGCAAAAAGATGACTCACAGTCCATAAAGTCTTTAATGCTGTCCTTAGACAGCAGTGGTGATTAAGCTGCTGGGTGGGATTGGGAGAGAATCGATACTTCCATATTGGGGTCGATCAGCCAGTCCTCTGTTTCATTACCCTCGGCTGCTGGTGTCCCGGGCCCACTCCCCTGGTCAGATCCACACTGGGGCTCCACTTCCAGGGCGATGGAAAGCTCTGTCCTCTTGTCCTCGGGCTCTGGCCCACTCGTTGCAGCAGGTGGTACCGCTTTATCTGTGGGGGGCTCACGTGACTTGTCCTCGATCCGTGGAGCTGAAACAGTCACTGGGTCTGGCTAATCCGTGGATCGGGGAAAAACGCTCTCCAGATACCAGATGATGGCTTCCCTCCAGCTGAGTCCAGAGGTGTCTGGGAGGTCAACGTGATGGTGATAATTAGCCCCGATCCAGAAAAGTGACTTCAGGGTCTCGTCATAGAACAGACAGGTCACAGCAAGATGGTAGAAAAGTTCAGTATAACTGAAAAAATCATTGCTCATTTGAGCCACAGCAGCAAACTTTGTTGCGTAATACATCTGTAGGTCCGGTCATCTGTCACGTGTTCGCAGGAATACAGACAAAGCTAAACGTAACGGTGACAACCACAACCACAAACAAATGCATTAATGATACACAGCTGATACAAATAAACTCATATTGACAGTGAGCATAGTAACAAGGAAGTGAGGGAATACAAACAAAGAAAAACAAGAACTGAAGAAATAAAAAGACTAAGAACTAAACTAAACTGAACATAATGGTAACAGTGACCTTGCTAATTCAGCAGAGAAGAATTTGTATTATTATTATTTGTTTACAATTTTACTGTATTTTTTACAGAATTATTCTGGCAACCAAGATTTTTTTTTTTTTTTTTTTTTTTTTACAGTTTTTATGAATACTGTTAAATCGGACACACTGCTCTTTTCACATACTGTTTTTTGTGTGTATTAAGCGATTTGTGCATATTCGAATGTAGCCTTGGAAATACATAAGTACATCATTACTCCAGTTTTCAGTTCATGTCATGCTGGATGAAAGGATAACAGTATAGTGATACAGGAGAGAGCTTTTAAAGCTCACCATATCACATTATTTAGTGGAAAATGAATAGAAAAAAATCATTTTCTGTCACTAAAACAACATTATATTGTATCAATATTTTTCAAAATTCCACATCATTGGACTAAAAGACTTAATGGAGTTGTATTGTGCAGTTCTGTGATCACAAAGCAGAAGGAAAACTTCATTGCATAAGAAAGGTGTACAAAAGTTGTTTCTTTTATCCTGAGTGGGGATGGTAACATTTATCAGTTTGATAAATATCTAAACATCAGAACTTCCTTATATAGAAGAATCATAGGTGAAACATCCCTCAGTATATTCTGTGAAAGTCATTCCTGCAAAACCACTCTTTGGTGCTTGACCCCTAAAAATAAATTGAAGATCATTAGTCATTTTATCACTTAATGTTGTTAATATTAGTGAGAGAGCGTGTGACTGCAGAGGTGCTCCGAAGGAAATGATAGGGGTGGTGTTGGGAGGGTGAGCAGGGTCACGGGGATGAAAACATACTTAGAAGAAAGAATGTGTTACAGTGTGCGTCCGACCAGAGTGAAGAGTGGGATAAGATTTACAGAGGGCGACAAAAGTAGCTTCTGGTGTTCATGTGCTATGAAATGACACATAATCAAGAGGAACAGTTATAAATATTTGAAGTCCGAAGATCGATCCAATAATGAAAAATTCAGTCCAAAGGAAAAGAACCTCCAGCTCAACTTTAACTAAAGCCAACATGTGAGTAAGGATTATGTTGTGTTTGATTGAAGAATGAATCGTTCAGCATGTTGTCAGTTTTATCACTCTTCAAGCTGATATGGCCATATATATTCTTTGTATCTGATACATTAAATCAATAACTTAACATCTCTTTTTTTTTTTTTTAATCTCATCATTACTTTATATCTGACAATTTTTTTCTTGTGATTTAGACTTTTTTTCCTGAAAATTACAACTTTATTTCTCACATTGAAATTTATATTTTTTATTTTAAACTGTCTCACAATGATCATTTTTATTTTACTTTGCAGTTGATACATCCATTGATACATAACCTTTTCTTCTGCAAATGTATTGTTAGTTAGAACAGTGTCAGTTAGATGGTCAGATATAATTACCTGAATGAAATTAGCATTATGAAGCAGTTTTGTTTTGTTTGTTTGTTTAAAGTTTTTTTCACCTTCAATTGAAAATATGTTTTTCACATCCATCAGTCAAAAGTCACTAATCACAAGCACAGACATTTATGACGAGAACTGTTTGGTGCCCAGAGAACAGTCTTGTCACCTGCTGCATTCCATTTTTAACATCCATTGTGAACTTAAACAGAACAAGTGTGTCAAGGTCTTGAATTTGTTTTCAAGTCACATGTATGTTTCTGTATCTTATGAGTTATATTTATATATCATTTATAATGAAAAGATTTAATGATGTTTTGGCAATTTAAGTGCATATATATATATATATATATATATATATATATATATATATATAAATTGTATATAAATTATACTTTTAAACAAAATTTTAAATAACATATAACAAAACTTTTTAGGCGATTAGATTAGCAACGGCTGAAATGTATGAGAGTATGATAAAGCAGGATTCCTCTTTCTAGCCTTGTCCAAAACCATTCCTCATTGGGTACAAAAATGAGGGTACTCAAACTCAAATATTCAAGCACAGACCACAGATGTTGTATGGGTCTGGGTAATCACTTTGAGGACGTCATGTACCAGAGCGACAGGATTCCCCCCACCTCAATAGTTGTTACATAGCTGTAACAGAGATCTGAATTTTTCAGGCGAGGCTAGTGTAATTCAGTATGTTTGGCCTTTTCGAAGTCATGGGTCATTAACATATTTATGAGTTAACAACACAGATATATGTATGTATGTATATACTGGTCTAGTTCCAGAATGTGCTAAAACCCCATATCCTATAGTAATACACAGCACAGGTATTGTTCTATCGTAATGTTTATGTTTAGTTTTATTTAATGTTGTGCTTGACTGAGTTGCCCTTGACTAACCAGCATGAACTGCTCCCATGTTGTCACCTTCCAGGAATGAAGACAGCGTGATGAATATCTATCCAGTAGTTGTAAATCAGATTAGTATATTAACTTAGCACCATCTGCTGAGCAACATGTTTTCAGGTCATCATCATACCTTTACTGCAAAAAAATCGTAAAAGAACATTTATGATCATATTACATTTCTTTTATTATATTACATTCATTATAATTATATTATATATAATAATCCATCTCTTGCTGTAAGTCTCAGTGAGAATTGTTGAATATGTGAATCTGAACATACTTCTGAGAGAGATCCTGCATCAGATGAGCATCTAAAAATAAGATTTACCTAAATAGATATGTGACTGATGAGTGAGAGAGACAGAGCGAGAAGGCTCAAATGATTTCATTAGGGCAGCGAACTAGGTTGTTGATTCTCGTTACACTTGGTATTTCAGTTAAAGGCCAGCTGGATCAGAGAGCAGACTTAGGAACATGCCGATCTTCCTATTAAATGATATGATACTATACAGCCTATCTAAGAATTTCTTCAATGTCAAGCATAAATGTCTCTATTCAAGCATGAAACTATTCATATGATGAACAAACTATGATGTCAACAACAGTGCCAAGGACAAACAGATCCTCTAAAATAGCCAATATTTCAACACAAAGTCTAATGTCCAAGTCTAACTGCTATCAGGATATTAATACGGACTTTCAACAACTATAAGTGTTTGTGAAAAACATCGCCTACCATACCTTTCAAAATTTGAAGTACACTACAAATGCACATTCAAAACAATTTAGCAGACTTATTTTTCACCAGGGTGAACATGACCAAAAAAGCATTTTTGAGATCTAACAATGTAATTTCTTGCCACTTTTATACATACATATATTTATATTATTGCTAAATGTACTTATTTTTTAATGTAACTTCAGCTGATATTGCTCTGCTCATTATTTGTTGTCCTTTAAACCAATTTTGAGCAGCTGAATAATGCATCATCCAGATTTTGTCAATCGCACTTTAAAAATATAATTATTTTTGGATGACAATTTATTCAAAAATTTGTCCAGGAGAGTGTACACACACATGCAGGGAACCATGTGGTTGTGGCTGTGGAACTATGGCAGCTGTCTGATACTTTACACTAGACAAATGTCTTTCACCTCTTTCTTATGTTACGAGGACATGCTGTCACGCTGTTTGAAAAACACCCTGCTGGTGTGTTATTAATTATAGGTAATGAAGTGAGCACATGTCCGAGTGAAAGCCTCTATGAAGTTGTCCTTTCATGCTCTGTTGAGACTATCCATTCATTAAACTTTAAAGTATTTGTTTATGCATGTTCAACACCAGAGAACTATTTCACAGTTTATATTTTAAGCCTCAGTCAGGATTGATGGCCTAGGTGAAAGAAAAGCTTATCAACAAATATTGTTTGAGTAATGAGCAGAAAGGAGTCAAGAGAGTGTCAACAACAAATAAGAGTGTCCATGAAAGAAAGAAAGAAAGAAAGAAAGTTTAAAAATGTCAAGTTCTTAGAAATGTTCAGGATATATTTCAATTTAGTGATTTAGTGATTAATTTATTGAAAATATGGAGTAAAAATATCGTAAAAAAAATAGTAATAGCCTATTTTCCTGTATACATCTTAATTATTATTTTCAAAGAAAATTGTAATATATTATATATATATATTACAGTTATCATAATTTATTTATTCATATATATCATTGCGTTTTTGTGAGTTGCACCACATGACATTTTACAGCCTGAGTTAATCTTGCCTTGTCATAAAGGTAAAATTATCTGATATTTTAAGAGTCATCTCCTATTTTTCTGCACGTTAGTCACACCATACTTCTTTGATTTGGCGGTCAAACTTTTTTCAAATATTAATAAGCAGTGAAGCAGTTTTTATAAAAGATTACTTTTGTACGAAATAATAATAAAAGATTATGACAAACAATTTAATGAGATTTTCTTTTCTCAGTATTTGTTTAGCTTTCCTGTACATTTTCTAAACATCCTTGAGTCAAGATACAAATAAATCAATCTGTATTACCATTTCAGTCATATCCGACTCTTGGTGATACTATAGCAATCTCTCACCATAAGTGAAACTGACCATGAAGTTTCTTGGCAACATTTTTCCCAGGGTAGGTTACCAAGTCTTTCCCCAACCCTCTCCATTGCATGGCTTGGGACGTACACACACATTCACATCTGCAGCCAATTTGGCCTAACCTATATCTTTGGATTGTGTGGTGGGACACCCAAGCTGACAACATGCAAAGTCCATACAGCTCCTGGGACTCAAACCAGAGACCTTCTTTCTGTGAGGCGACAGGTGCTCCCCTCTAAGCCGTCATGTCACCCGAATAAATGAAAAGGACTTTTTTAGAGATGTTGTGGCCTAATGGTTAGAGAGTTGGACTTGTGACCTGCATGTCATGGGTTCGATTCTCAATACTGGCCAGAAATGAATGCAGTGCCCTTGAGCAAAGCACCTAACCTCCAATTGCTTTTGTGTGTCCATGGTTTGCAGTGTGTTTGTGTCTACCGAAATAGCAAATATGGGTTACTTAACTCTTGAAACAAGAAAAAATTAACTTAATTTAAGAGGAAAATAAGTTTTTCTCCTTTTTTTCTTGACTTTCTTTCTCTTTATATTTCTTACCCCACTGATAGATATTTTTCTTGTTTTAAGTCACATTTTTTAAGTCAAATTTTGATACATTTTTGAGAAAACAAGACTTAATATCCTATGTCATTTTGCTTCTCTAGTAAATATATCTTGATTAAAGAATATTTAAATATTCTTAGACAATAAAATCTGGCATTATATAAAAACTGCATTTTTAATGTATTTTTAAATACATTTTTATATACTGAAAAAAAGACTCGGGTGCTGAATGTATAGGTTAAATGATTCAGAAATATTAGATATTAATGTTCTTACATCTTTCCCCCCACAGACATTTACATGCTCCTCAAATCAATACCAGGCCAGTGTGTTTGTCTCAGAGGAGCAGTGTTTTCACCAGTGTGCCACTGCTATTTGGAGCAGCACAAGCTTTCCTGTTGAGACTAGCCCAGCTTGAAGCTCATTTGGTCTTGAACCTGATTAATAACATTGCAGCTGGAAATAATAGTGGTTATGGGAACCCCCTTATTCCTCTAAGTCTCTTACAGCCTGTTGGCATTCAAAGATCCTCATTTTTGAGCACGTATCAGCCCCCAGGGTTTTTACCCTCTCCCAACTATTGCACAGAAAAAACATGGATTTCAGACCTCACAGGGTTATTTACCCCTCATCATCTGTGACAGAAATCAATTCCTTTATTGTCAATAAGAAGAGTGGTGACCTTCTAGCAAAAGAGACCATTCAGGAGAAAACACTCAACATTAGTAACACAAAAGTGCCACTGCCAACACCTGACAAAAATTTTGCCTTCAAACCAGATGTGGACTGTTCTCAGTACCAGTCAATGACAGCCAAAGCAATGATGTCTCCTGATAGACCACAAATTGAAGAAGTAGAGCCAAAGAAACAAGCAATGCTACGCTTTCCAACAGAAAATCTGATCAAAGCTTTAGCCAGCCTTGGCCTCTCTCTTGAGGATCTTGAGTTACTCAGTCACTTTCCAGACAATCTTTTAACAGCTGAGAAACTCCCCTTCATTATACAAGACATAAAACAGTGCAAAGCAAGAAAAGACATTCATCATGGCCATGATAGGTGGAACTCATCTGATCAGGAGAAATCACACACTCATGGGAAACATCATGATCAAAGGAGTATTAGGCACAGTGAATGGCAGGGAACTCCTTTACCAAGTCCCTATGGGCAATCCTGTCCATCCTCCTATTCCCATAGATCCCTCAGCGCTAAAAGACACAGCACATCTGAGGTCATTCATGAGCACCTCTCAACCCATTCTAGAGCACTGAGAAGATTAAGAGATTCATCAGGTGATTTTTTTAATTACATTACCAACTTTTGCATCAATGATCCAGATTCAACTGTGGCTATTGTAACTTTACTATATCTAAAAATGTTGGTTGGAAACTATATGTCTGTGTGTGTGTGGGGGGGGGGGGGGGGGGTAACGTCCAAATGTCCCCACAGGTATAGTAATACTAGTAAAACCATTTGATCTTGTGGGGACATTTTTTTGGTCCCCATGAGGAAACAAGCTTATAATTCATACAGAATAATACAGTTTGTACAGTATAAAAACCATTACGTCTATAGAATGTCCCCATAAAAATGAAAACACGGCATGTGTGTGTGTGTGTGTGTTATATTATCGCTATCATGACGAAGTATTTGACTAAACCCCTGTTTCTCTACCTTCCAGGAAGAGGATTAAATTCCTTCCTTGAGAGACTGCAGCATGGTCCTGCTGAGGTCACCAGGTGGAGGCCTGGTTCAGTCTGTTGTCCCTCTCGCTCAAAATGCAGCATACACCACAGCTTTGTCTCTCCAGGCTGTAATAAATCAAGACATTACTCAACAAAAAGATCCTTGTCCTCTTCATGCAGATCCACCACTTCCAATATTATGAGAAATGGTCCTCAGCAGTCTTGCCCAGTCAAGCCCGCAACATCAGAAGGAACCACTGTATCAGCAAACATTCAGATGCCAGTGACTAAGGCGACTGCAAAAACATCCGCACCAACTGTAAGTTTGAAAGAAATGCTGTGTATAATAGCCTTCAAAACCCAGTCTTATTAAAGGTGTTTCATAAAGGTCTTTATTCTCTGTAACCATTATGGTTACCACCACTAAACCATTAAAGAATCAGTTTGGTCTCAAAATTGCAGACTGAAAACAACAAGTTGAGGACCGTTCACACCAATACAGTCCCATGATGATGGAGACAGGGACCTCTAGTGGTGTGAGAAGTGTTAGAACACTGAAATGTTTTAGAGAAGAAACAGCACAGACTATGTACTGTAATAGACAAACTTCACTGTTTTAATGAAGCAATCAACATTCGTCCACTCGTCGCTCCCTTGTTTTCCAACAGAATGGTGTAATTCGTGTGTCGGGAATCTCTCTTGACTACTCTGAAAGTGAACTAATCAAAATGGCATCTCCGTTTAGTCACCCTGTTGAGGTTTTAATGGCAACTGAGATTGACATGGAAACCTGTCTAGAATGGAAGAAGGTATGTGCTATTTTAGAATATATATATCTTTACACTTCATTTTAAAACAAGTCAGTATATTTCTGTAAAATCTAAATGACGTTTTGACATTAAATGACAGTTTGGGGTCCAATTCTAAATCAACTACGACTTTTACCTCAGTAAACTCTTAATTGCTGCTTATTGGTTAGTAAGGCATTATTAGGTTTAGGTATTGGGTATATTAAGGGATGTAGAATATGGTCATACAGAATAAGATGTGCTTTATAAACAGCCAATAACCAATGCATGCTAATAAGCAACCAGTTAATAATGAGAATTGGACCATAAACTGAATCAAACATAAACCAAAGTGTTAGCAAACAAATTTGACCAAATATCCCAGCAAACAAAGAACATTAAACTTTGGAAGCTTTCAAAGTCATCTGGTATTTAAGAATGTTCATTAAACATGACAACAAAAATATTATTTATACATCATTCATGGGACGTTTTTTCCCTGAAACGCTTTAGTTGGGCTAATGTGTTTTTTTTTTAAATGCTATTTTTATTTTGTTACTATTGAATGTTCTCTGAACATTCTGTAATGTTCCCATAATGCTTGCAAAATTATTGTCCCCTTAATGTTCCATAACCAAGAAACAAATGTTTTTAAAGCGTTCAGAGAACATTCAAAAATAAAGTGTTATAACTTATTGGGAAGATTAGCAAAAACTTCTTGGAACGTACTTTTTGTTAGCTGGGATAGTATTTTCTAAAACCATTTTCAATAGACATTCAGCACTACTATGTCAGCCAATGTGTGTGTTTTCCAGGCTTTATTGATGCTTCCAACTGAATTCTCTGCCCAGGAGATGGTAAAGGTTTACTCTGCTATCCCGTTTCATATGAGACAGCAAAGTTTGGAGCTGGTGTCCCAAACCATTGACTATAGTTCACCTGTGAGTTAAAACACTAATGGATGCCTGATGGAAACATATTTACAATATATATTTCTGTGCAGAATACATTTTTGGTTTATTTACTTTTTGGGTTTGATTAACTTTTGCCTTAGGTGTCAGTGTTTCATGCTTTTGTGGGACCATCAATGTCAAATGCAAGTATCACTTGTTCTTGAGACATTTCAAATATTCAAACTACCATCCATCCTCCATGACTCTTAACAACAAGTCCCCACTGTCCTTTAGGGACTGCTGACACCTTTGGACCATTTGCTGGTTGTATGTAATGTACCTAACCAGTCCTGTGCTGCTACAGGAGTGCTACGGCTGCTAAAACCTTTTGGAAAAGTTTTCCGAACTCTGGTGTTTCATGGAAACAAGGTAAGCTATGCTGTTGCAGAACATATATAATAGGAGAAAAACTCAAATGCATTTGATTGTTTGAAAAATATGTGAAAACATTAAAGAGTTTGACTCCATTTCCTTGGTCATTACTTGTATTTGACCCACTGAGTCCTAAAAGATTGTTCACTTGATAATATTTTTTGTTCTCATAACTAGGTGGATGATGATCAGTGCCCTTGGAACAAGAGCAGTATCCAGATGGTTTTAGAAATGGAATCTGCTTCTGTTGCTTTATCTGTATATGAGTGGTCTCAAAAAATTCCTTGTCTTTACCACAACAATCATCTCTCTTTCCTTAGAGGATGTGATATACAGAAAAATACATCGAAAATCAATTCAGCCTACAGTCGTGGCCAAAAGTTTTGAGAATTACATAAATATTGGAAATTGGAAAAGTTGCTGCTTAAGGTTTTATAATAGCAATTTGCATATACTCCAGAATGTTATGAAGAGTGATCAGATGAATTGCACAGTCCTTCTTTGCCATGAAAATTAACTTAATCCCAAAAAAACCTTTCCACTGCATTTCATTGTTTTCATTAAAGGACCTGCTGAGATCATTTCAGTAATCGTCTTGTTATCTCAGGTGAGAATGTTGACGAGCACAAGGCTGGAGATCATTATGTCAGGCTGATTGGGTTAGAATGGCAGACTTGACATGTTAAAAGGAGGGTGATGCTTGAAATCATTGTTCTTCCATTGTTAACCATGGTGACCTGCAAAGAAACGCGTGCAGCCATCATTGCGTTGCATAAAAATGGCTTCACAGGCAAGGATATTGTGGCTACTAAGATTGCACCTAAATCAACAATTTATAGGATCATCAGCAACTTCAAGGAAAGAGGTTCAATTCTTGTAAAGAAGGCTTCAGGGCGTCCAAGAAAGTCCAGCAAGTGCCAGGATCGTCTCCTAAAGAGGATTCAGCTGCTCAGGAATGGCAGCAGGCAGGTGTGAGCGCATCTGCACGCACAGTGAGGCCAAGAGTTTTGGAAGATGGCCTGGTGTCAAGAAGGGCAGCAAAGAAGCCACTTCTCTCCAAAAAAAACATCAGGGACAGATTGATCTTCTGCAGAAAGTATCGTGAATGGACTGCTGAGGACTGGGGCAAAGTCATATTCTCTGATGAAGCCCCTTTCCGATTGTTTGGGGCATCTGGAAAAAGGCTTGTCAGGAGAAGAAAAGGTGAGCGCTCCCATCAGTCCTGTGTCATGCCAACAGTAAAGCATCCTGAGACCATTCATGTGTGGGGTTGCTTCTCATCCAAGGGAGTGGGCTCACTCACAATTCTGCCCAAAAACACAGCCATGAATAAAGAATGGTACCAAAACACCCTCCAACAGCAACTTCTTCCAACAATCCAACAACAGTTTGGTGAAGAACAATACATTTTCCAGCACGATGGAGCACGTGCCATAAGGCAAAAGTGATAACTAAGTGGCTCGGGGACCAGAACATTGAAATTTTGGGTCCATGGCCTGGAAACTCCCCAGATCTTAATCCTATTGAGAACTTGTGGTCAATCCTCAAGAGGCGGGTGGACAAACAAAAACCCACTAATTCTGACAAACTCCAAGAAGTGATTATGAAAGAAAGGGTTGCTATCAGTCAGGATTTGGCCCAGAAGTTGATTGAGAGCATGCCCAGTCAAATTGCAGAGGTCCTGAAAAAGAACGGCCAACACTGCAAAATATATTTAAATATGGTATATTTTCATTAACTTTGTAATAAAATACAATGCAAAAATGACATAATAATTATTATGTATTATTATAATAAGTATGTTTGTCTTTCTCCTTTTTTTATTTATGAAGAAGAAGAAGAAAAAGTTAACAATTAATTGAAAAATATCAGTCACTACAGTGCATGGTCATGGAAAACCTGCAATTATCAGGAAAATGTAAAAGTCGGATTTATAGGCCTGGGAAAGTCCTGGAAATAATAATAAAAATTCTTATTCTTCCATTAAAAAGTTATTGACTGAATTCCCTTATTCTGCTTATCTTCCACTTTACAGTATTTCATTGACTACAAATTGTGAGTGCAATATCCATAAAATGATTTTTAAAAGTCATTCAGTATCAGCTCAACAGATTTTTAAAATCATGCATTAAATTAGGCTATATGGTTTTATTATTTTAATTATTGGATACTGTTATAAAGGTCATGATCACTGAGTTGACAAACTAAAAGCACAGTTTTAAAAAGTTAGTTCACCCCCAAAAATGAAAATGGAAAACTATTTACACTCACTTTTTTTTGCAATCCTGCATGGTGTTTTTCTTCCATGGAGCACACACACACACACACAGAAAACTGAAAAATACATTTGAATTTATGCATTTTTCCCATATAATGAAAGCATTAGTGAGTAGGGTCCACCCTAGAGGAACGAAAGTACACCATATTTGTTTGTGTGATTGATTGAACAAGTTTAAACAGACCTCTATAATGTAGTGAGATTTGAGAGCTGTGACAGAAGTAATATTATTTCAACTATAAGCCACTCCACAACGAATAGATAATGGGAATAACACAGACAGTAAATTTCAAAAATGTACATTCCCTGACCGGGAATCGAACCCGGGCCGCGGCGGTGAGAGCGCCGAATCCTAACCACTAGACCACCAGGGAGCGCTAAGGGTGCCCTGATAAATTCAGTATAAGTCAAACCTCCTTTTTTGTTGGAGAAATATTTGATTATTTGGATTGGTGTTTTTATATCTACAGATTGTTTTCTTTGTTCCGAAACAGGTACATAATTTGTTACAATGCTCTTTTTAGTTCGGTTCGCTTTTACACGTGTGTCGGCACTAAATACTTTTTAATCACCTGGGTTCTATCTATTTTTAAACAAGTGAACGGGATAGGCTATATCAGATTCAAATCTAGGTTAATGACACATTTTATCAGAGGTTAAAACCTATCGCATCGTGCTTTACCCACATTAAACGAACTGTAGTGCATTAAAAATACAAAATATTTTATCTGTCCATTCACTGGGAATCGAACGCATGACCATAATATACCCGTCAATCTGCATTTTGTCAGGATTGTGATTTTTAAACGGCCAATGTTCCTTTACACAGTGATTTAACTACTTGTTCCTAATCCAACCACCTTCAAGTACAGGCAAAGAGACACTGGCGTGAAACCAAGTATGTTTCCACTGAATTGACATGTTCATATATCCATGCCAAATTGGTGATGCCTTCCACAATAAATAAATAAATTGACCAATTTATGAGAATCAATACATTTTTCCCATTGGCTTTTTAAATGATACAAATCCCAAAATGACAATTTAGATCTTAATCTTTGAATTTAGCCTACTGGCAGTTTCGTTAAACCAGCTCAGTTGCAAACTTGATAGCAAGACCTGCAGTAATCCAATAATCAAATGTTAGTGAGCTTTTGGAATTCTGATGATGACCACCAGCAGGCGCGCGCGACATGTTTGTTTGAAAGGCCCACATGAGCACTCTGACGTAGGCTTGAAATCTAGCCAGGTAACGGTGTCGCCGCAAACAGGAAAATTACCTCTTTTAGTCGACTTATTTGGTGATAGTTAGAGGGACAGACGCGTTACAATGCCGGGTAAGTACTCTTCGCAACTCAGATCTTTGAAAGGAGCCATGTTTAATTTTATGACTTTGCAAATGCGGTATGCTGCTCTCTCTCTCTCTCTCTCTTTGTTTTGTGAAATGGTAGCCATTGCTGAATGCGTGGAGTAGCCAAATAGAAGTAAATGTAACATATTTCACCCGCAGTATAAAGCAGATTAAGGCCATATATGCTCACTTGGCAGAGTTAGTGTAAAGCGCAGTGTACATGGAGGCCTAGTAAAGTGTGATGCAGTCGCGAGGCTAACTCACGCACCCGTCGTGTCTCTCAGTTTACCACACCAAAGCCTTTCAAACTAGCTATTTAACATAACAAGCATCAGTTTAGGCCAGAAAGTCAAATAGCCGTTAATTGTTAGGTCAGGTAAGCTCTTCTCACGCGGAAAGAGGGCTGTTGTTATCATGGCTCGCTCGTGGCTCGAGCTAACGCGCATAGCTTCGCAATATACGCTCGCGGAGCGTGAAGTTAAAACAATTGTTTAACTTTATTATGCGAAGGCAGGAAGTGTATTCAGCAAAAGGGAGCTGTTTTAATCTCAGATTTTAATGGTTTGTACTCTAGTTATCCCTGTAGCCTTTGCCAGGCCTCACATTACAATGAATCAAATCCATGTGGAGAAAGATGGTGTCGACTGACCTCCTCTTTGTCTCATTTATGCAACACGCACTGATAGATAGTAACAGATAGTTGCATAATATTTAAACCATACGCGTTATGCACTGTGTCGCGTCGCGGGTATTAGAAGAGCTTAAAAAACGTTATTGTGGCTTTTAATTTGTAATATAAAACGTCTTAATTTGCTCGCAAGTTCGTATGCGCGAGGGATTGTTATCCAAACCCAGAGTCTTATTAACAATGACTTGGTTACATTTGCTTGTGTAATATGGTTTATGTACTCACTGAATAATTCGTTTAGCACGTGCACCATAATGAGGGAGGTTTTGCATGTAACCTGCACTAGTTGAACTCGGTGTCCCAGAAGTCTCACTTATGTTCATTGGAATAACTTTTATGTGTGTGCTGGGGTGTTATGTACTTGAGTATTAATACTACATTTTATACCCACAGAACCTGCTGATATTAACAGTCCAGAGGTAGCAAAGACACCAGGAGGAGGCAACGGGCAAGGGAAGGATGAGAATGTTGTAAATGGACACAAGGAGGGGGACGCTAACCCCTTTGCAGAGTACATGTGGATGGAGAACGAGGAGGAGTACAATAGACAGGTCAGATTGGACCTGCTTCTCTTCTGAAGTCAGAAGGCTACATCACCATGTCTTGTTGTTATAGTGCATATTTCCAAATATAATACACTTCAAATGATTATTCGTATTTTTCACATAGTGAAAATACCCAGTATTTGCCTGAATTTCCAGAATTGTCCGTAAGCTGACTAGATGGCACGGTGAATGTTTATATCGTTGTCAATGAATGGGACGCTAAATATCATTTGGGGTTTAATAAGATTTTTTTAAATATATAGGCAAAAATGAACATGGTGTCCTCCATGATTCCTGTTCCTTCCGACAACAAAACATTTGAATGCAGCAAAGTCAATCACAACTTTGGAAGTGGGACATTTCTGTTAGTACATGAAGGCAGCGTTAATAGGATTCGCAAATTCTGTTCAATTAAATTGTTTACTCAACCTCATGTTGTTGTAAACCTGTTTTCACAACTTTCACAAGAGGAAAAAATAGAGCGATTGATAACAGCAGTCAGAGGAGAGAAAGATGTGGACTTTACCGTCACTCCCACAGCTGCTGTATTAGAAAGTGTAAACTAGTTTTTTGTAATTAGATGGAAAGGTAATACAATAGTAAGTATAGTGTTACAAATGTACAACATACATTTATTATATATATATAGATATAGATATAGATTTACGATGCTGATGACGGCTACAACACATCATTACGGTCCGTGAAAAGGGTCAGTAGTCATATTTGATACAAAGAACAAACAAAACGCACAACTCTTGTTTATTTTGGCCTCTTAATAAATTCTGATACGTTCTAACTTGCGGTGCACAGCTTTACCCAGTCATAAGAAATCTGAAATAATAGTAATATCCATATTTCAGAATTGTTTGGCTATCAGATACCTAGTGCATGTTGTGCTATCTAATCACTTAGTGTGGGCATTATGACAAATCTTATGAGCAAACCACAGCAAAAAAAAAAAAACTTGCCTAATACAAGTTGGAAGTTCTCAAGTAAACAGTCGTTAATAAAATAAGAACAAAGAAATGACAATAGTACATATGAACACAACATAAAGATTCAAACAGTGCTTTAGATTACTGTGTTTTTGTTTGTTTTTCTGTTTTAACATGAATGACTCAGACAGCAGTGGATATATTAGGTTTCTGTCACCTTTAAGACCCACATTAATGTGTGGGTCCAAAACTGTTTGTATTGCTTCCCCAAAACTGTGACATTACTGCCAAGGTGGGCATATTGACAGTTTTTTGTGTATTTGACCATTCAAGCGCGGTGAGCCTAGAAAGAGAACACAATTCCGTACTCGCGCTGACAAAGGCGGGCACAGAAATCTGTGCGGTCTGACGTCGGTCAGTATGTCGGTACCGAGTTGGTTCTCTTTCGCAGTATAGAGCATGTTTAATAAATACTTTAAAGCATATCACTTTTTTATTATTTGGTCATTCCTTCATGTTTCTTAATCGCTTCGCCCAGACCACGGCAGGTGAGAGAGAGTTACGCTTGTACTGTTTCACACAGACCACCCACTGACGCGCTGTATCCTTGTGAAAATAGTGCATTATTACTGCAGTTGAATTGGGTATAGTTGAATTCGATTTAATTTTTGCATTTATTTTCCAGTGAAATGGCAAATTATGAAGCATTGCAAAAAAAAAAACAATCACGAAAAACGGACTGAAAGTGTACATTGAATGCGATGGCCTAGCGCTCCACACTGTCTGACTGACATTACATCAAGTAGTAGGATTTGTATTCGCATTTGCAATTTCATTTGTTTTTACATCCATTTGCAGTATGCTTAACTGTACCGTGAGTTAGAATTACCATAATGACTCTTGAAAAGGGGCACCTTAAAATTTCCACACAAATTTTGATGGGACTGATGCCTTGCTGCAGGTGGAGGAGGAACTTTTGGAGCAGGAGTTTCTTGAACGCTGTTTTCAGGAGATGTTGGAGGAGGAGGATCAGGATTGGTTCATTCCTGCCAGAGACCTTCCCCCTGGAGTAGGGCAGATCCAACAGCAGCTTAGCGGGTTGTCGGTCAGTGACGGAAACGCCGAAGACATCGCAGTAAGTGTTACAGCATAATGATTAGAAGCTTGATATATGGGTATTAAAGGATCAGTTCACTTGTTAAAGTAAATTAAAATTTCCTGAATTTACTCCCCGCCATGTCATCCGAGATGTTCCTGATTTTTCTGTTCAGTCGAAAACAAATTGAGGAATTTGAGGAAAACATTCAAGGATTTTTATCCATAAAGTGGACTTTGTGGGGTACAAATTACAGTTTCAATGCAGCTTCAAAGGGCTCTACACTATCCCAGCCGAGGAATAAGGGTCTCATCTAGCTATATATATATATAATATACTTTTTCACCACAAATGCTCGTTTTGCACTGCTCTGCGATCTGCCACGCATGATGTAATCACATTAAAGAGGTCACACGTGACATAGGCGGAAGTACAGATGCATTGTCTACAATGCGAACGTGCAAAGACTAAGCCAAACGTCATTTACAAAAAAGGTTTTGTAAGGTTTTCGATTTTGAAGATGGAGGAGAAAATGAAATGGAGTTTTTCACCCAACAACAGTACTTCTACCTACATCATATATTTATGAATATAAATATAATATAAATGTGACCTTTCCAACGGGATTACATCATGCTTGGTGGATCAGACCAGTGCAAGATGAGCATTTGTGGTTAAAAAGTATTATTATTATTTTAAATGTTTCGCTTGATAAGACCCTAATTCCTCGGCTGGGGTCGTGTAGACCACTTAGAAGCTGCAATTTGGACCTTCAACCCATTGTAGTCCACTGCAATCCACTATATGGAGAAAAATCCTGAAGTGTTTTCCTCAAAAACCTTAATTTATTTTCTACTGAAGTAAAACATGAACATCTAGGATGACATGGGGGTGAGTAAATTATCAGGAAATTAATTCTCAAGTGAACTAATCCTTTAAGATGTAAAGTAATCTCACATCCTTTCCGTAAAGAAACCGCTTTGTAGTGCTTTTGTGATATTGTACTCATGCACTTTCTTTTCTTTTCTTTCTCAGCGCAAGAGTAGCTTGAACCCAGAGGCCAAGGAGTTTGTTCCTGGAGTGAAATACTAGAGACCCTCCAGTTAGGGGCTCCTTTATAGAGACTTTATGTGACCGCTGGTGGCCAGGGGTCACCCTCACACATACTTCAATCTTCCTGGGGTTGTGTGGGGCTTGATGGGGTGGGGCTTGTGGGTGGGGGGTGGGGGGTGCTGGATGCTCTTCTATAAGCTTTTTATTTCCGTCTGTCTCCATGTAAAACGTGGGCGGGTTACTCAGTGTAATGTTCCTATTGGACCGCTGCAGATTGCGACTAGTTCTCCTGGAAGATCTTTGTATTAATCTCAGAGGAACAGTTATGTGAGTTCCACTATTGTGATAGTGACTAGCAGTTTGTCCCCGTGTCATTGCCATTTTCTTTTTTTCCTGTCTTCTCTTTTATTTTCTTTAAAAGGAAGTTTGGCGGGGAGGTGTGTCATAAGAGTGGGAGGGGAAAGGGCTGGGACAAAGGAAACCTGACAGTACAAGGACCGTTGACAGGTGGACCATTCTTTGATGGACAGAACTGGTGGCAGCTGACAACTTTTGAGGGATTTTCACAGAAACATTTTTCCTGTTTCTTTTCTCCTTCCTCCGTTGAAGTTCTGTCACAGTGTGCAACATGCATTAACAAAAATGGAAAAAAAATCAAATAAAACAAGCAGGTTCCCTCTTGGACATCATGTTCTGTCCCGTGATGCTTTGTGTTTGTGCTTTCAATGTACTGTAAACTAAACTTCAATCTTGACAGTTCTCAACCCAAAGTTTTACTTTATTAAATGCTCTAGCATCATAGCGCCATTGTTTTTTTTTGTTTTTTTGACTATAACATGCTGTCAAGAATACCAGATTAGCATATTACAATTTTAACTTGAAGGCTTTTTTGGTATGTTTGATATGTTATATATTTATTGTTTTTGACTGGTGTCAGGGTGGGTTAGATTAGTATTATACCAGTGAGGTGTAACACTGTTTCATGCAAACCAGGTTGGTCATTTGTTATATTGAGAGTTTTGTGCCTACAAGAGGTTTAAATGAGTCAACTGGTGAGCTAAGTAATTATTGCAATAATAAATTGAATGAAATCATAAAGCATGCAACTACAAAAATAATTCATTTAAAAAAAAAAAAGTATGTTTTGTGGCATTTGAATGTCACGTCACTGTTTTGTTTACTTGACTGATGCCATATATTGTAAATGGTCAGCAGTAGCTGTTCTTGTTATTGGGAGGATTCTTGGTGACTGTTGAAATGAGGGATTTTCCCGGTGTCTGTAGCCTCATGATTACTTCATTGACTGACTAGCCTGAAAATTAATCCAAAGCCACTAAGAAGGCAAATTTTTTTTGTTTGAGTCTTCACATTTTTGTATATATTTGCTTAGAGCACTATTGAGTCATCCAGGTATTACTGCATACAGACTGACCAGGTGTTGCTTAAACACTCATAGCGAAACGGCTCCACCTTTTGAAACAAGGATTTTGCATTATTTTGTGCTTGGAAGGCAAAGAGTATTTTATATTAACTTTCCAGATTTTTCAGTTTCTTTGCTGGTTTTTTTATGCCTTAAGATGTTCATAATTTGTTGATTGTTATAACTTTTCTATTAATGGTATTTACCATGTTTTATAAATTAAGATATGTTGTCCCATAGGTACTGTTCTGATACTTTCTACACAGCAAGTAGATCTTTTACCATATAACTGTCTTCTTGCATTTCCTGCATTAGACAGTTTCTTGTTTGTTTGTTTGTTTTTTTGTCCAGGTTTCCCTTACAGTAGTTTGACTGAAGGTCTGTAGAAGTGTGGTGTGGAACAACCCAGATGAAGTGCTGATCAAGAGACTGGACACACTGCTGTGGGTGTTTCTTGCTTTCAGAACATAAGAGCTTTCTATTGTTGATGCATCAATTGAATGATTGGATTGGCAGGTTAATATATTTGATCCTTCATTAAGTAATAGTGGGAAAGATGTGTTTGTGAATGAATGACTGTTTTTAGACTATTGCTCACTGTAACGCACATTAGGTAATATTGTGTGTGTGTGTTTGTGGAGCTGCATGAGTTTATGTCTGTGTGCCAGTCTGAGCACGTAGTTTTGATATGTGGTTTGGAGACTATGGGAATGATGTAGCCTGCTATGTAATAACAATTGTTAAACGTTCAAAAGGGTCATCAAAGAGAAGTACACTTTAAATGCTTTAAAATGTAAAATACTATTTTGCCTCACTATAATTGTTCATATCTCAGTTGATTCTTGTGTATCTTGTTCACATAAATTCCGTTATAAAGAAGTTGGTCATAATTAGTGGGGTTCAATGGGGCTAAATGCCCTTGTATGGATTTCTTTTTAAATGCTGGTGTATATTTGGGGAAAAAATATATTAGGCACTGGTATTATGATTAGAATATCATCAAAAAGTTGATTGATTTCACTAATTCTGTTCAAAAAGTGAAACTTGTATATTATATTCATTCATTACACACAGACTGAGATTTTAAAAAAATTTTCTTTTAATTTTGGTTATTATAACTGAAAACGAAGGAAAATCCCAAATTCAATATCTCAGAAAATTAGGACTTTACTTAAGACCAATACAAAGAAAGGCTTTTTAGAAATCTTGGCCAACTGAAAAGGATGCGCATGTACAACACTCAATACTTGGGGCTTCTTTTGCCTGAATTACTGCAGCAATACGGCGTGGCATGGAGTCGATCATTCTGTTGCACTGCTCAGCGACAGCTGAAACCCATGTCTTGCATATGTCTGTGTGTAGTGGTTCTTGAAGCACTGACTCCAGCTGCAGTTTTTCACTCTTTGTGAATCTCTCCCACATTTTTGAATGGGTTTTGTTTCACAATCCTCTCCAGGGTGCGGTTATCCCTATTGCTTATACACTTTTTTTTTTCTACCACTTCTTTTCCTTCTTTTTGCCTCTCTATTAATGTGCTTGGACACAGAGCTCTGTGAACAGCCAGCTTCTTTTGCAATGACCTTTTGTGTCTTGCCCTCCTTGTGCAAGATGTCAATGGTCGTCTTTTGGACAATTGTCAAGTCAGCAGTGTTCCCCATGATTGTGTAGCCTACAGAACTAGACTGAGAGACCATTTAAAGGCCTTTGCAGGTGTTTTGAGTTAATTAGCTGATTAGAGTGTGGCACCAGGTGTCTTCAATATTGAACCCTTTCACAATATTCTAATTTTCTGAGATACTGAATTTGGGATTTTCCTTAGTTATAATCATCAAAATTAAAAGAAATAAACATTTGAAATACATCAGTTTGTGTTTAATGAATGAATGAATATAATATAATATACAAGTTTCACTTTTTGATAATTATATTATATGACCAGCACCTCTTTGTATGTGTGTATATACATACATATATATATATATATATATATATTACACACATACATATACATGCTTACACGCTATGCACAGACATATATGTGCGTATATATGTATGTATGTATATGTAAAATAAATGATTAAGAGTGGTGTAAATATAAAGTGTTCCCAAAGTGTAAGGTAAAAAAGGCACGCAGAGTGATATGGCAAAATTTTCTGTTTAATAACTTTGGAATTGCAAGATATTTTAAATATTAAAGCTACTCTTTATAATTTCAAGCGACAATGTAAGACATTTCACAGATGAATCTCTCCAGATCAGTCAATGCAGGCTCGCAACAAAGCCGTTTCCTCTTGAATATAGAAAACTAATTTTTTTCAGTTTTCGCCATATACTGCCATATATCTCTTACCTCTTTCAACCTAACAGCCTTCACCCTCTTTACTCAAGTCAACTTTTGAATAAATTTTAAATATTTTTTAAATATTTGGTATTTAAAGAAGGGTATATTGTGTTGTGAATGTGTATTGTAGAGCAGTTTGGATCAACTCGTGTCGTGTTTTAAATGGGTTCTATAAAGGAAGGTTCGGTTGAGTTGAGATTGTAAAATTGTTTGAGAACAGCTGTTCTGATACATGTATTTAAATTCTCTTTATATTCCATAAATTTATAGGCATATGATTCCAAATGGTGGTTTAAAGCTTAAGCATATTTTAAATTTAAATATAAACTGAAGGTGTTCCAGGGTTCAACATAGCCCAACAACAAATATAATAAATATTGAGCAATATTCACTTGTTTGAATGGTTTCTCAGCATTTATTTCTCTGTTTTGCCTCAATCTATGTATAAATAAACATCACAAATCTCATGGCTCTACAATTTTTATAAAGCTTTTTAGCATGCCATGGTTATCCAGCTTTTTTATGTTTGTTTATACATTGATTAGACCAAACAGAGATTTAAATGTTGAGTAAATAAGGAATCATTCAACTGTATAATTCAGATATGAATCAAGTGAATATTGCTGTAAATCAAACGGTGGTTGTCTTTTTTTTTTTTCTTTAGGAGGAGGAGTCTAAGTTTGCACTTACTCTACCTCAGGTTTGGTGATATGTCTTGACAGTTTAAAGAGGTCAGACATTGTACTGTGAAGAGAGAAACTTCTTAAAGCAATTTTTGAGCTGTTGGATATAAAGGAAACACATGGACACTCACGGGAAACAAGGTGAAGTATACCTACAACATCAGAAACGTGAGGTAAGACATCATTGGAACATTGTCATTTATATTGTGCTTTTGAAAACAGGCAGAAGTTTGTTTTTATTTGTCAACTTCTAGTCTCAAACTACAATGTTCTATAGCTGATCTAAATAAAATAGTTTTGAAACTGTTTACTATGATCTTACACTTTTAATTTGGATATTGCGGTTTGTAAAAACCTGGATGAAGACAAAGCAGGGCTGTCATATGAAAAAAATAAGCCTGATGGTATTTGCTTGAACTTTTTTTTTAATATAGCTCCCATGTTTTGCCATGAACTCTGGTGTAAAGTTATGTTCTAGTAGGAGATGGATGGAACGGGACTGCCTCTACAAGTTGAAACTTGGTGCGCAAGTTTCGTCTTGGTCTTGCTTTTCATATTACGGCACATTCCATTGGAAAGAAAAAAAAACACGCCCTCATGAAAGTGCACTTCATGTTGTATGGCATTCAGGCCCTACCTTACACACACACACACACGCATTACATGTGAGGTAAATGAGGGATTGGCTGAGTGAGTAACATCCTTACCTCAAAGTGCTTTTGAGTACTTTTTCCTTTTAACAATGAGCAATGTGTCCAGAGGTGTGTTCATTACCTGAAGTACAAGTTCCGCCTGATGAACATCCATCCTGTCCTGAATCAATGATCAATTTTATTTACTTTTTCATTTTACTATCTGTCTATGTTGTTGTCTTGTGTACTGGAAGCATCTTCTTTCACCAAAACAAATTGTTTATAAGTGCAAACCTACTTGGCAATAAAGCTCTTTCTGATTTAACTGTCATTTGATGTATTGCATAAAATTATATAAGTAAATAATAAGTAATAATAATGTATTTGTCATTAACAGAAGTGGAAGCGATATTGGTTGGCACTTTATCCGGCTAGTCGGCATGGCATTGCACGGTTAGAATTATCAGAAGCTGTTCACGAACGGTCAACTGTGGTGGTCAGACGACATCCGGAGAGGAAAGTTGTACGTCTGGCTGACTGTTTGAGTGTCGTCAAGCTGCCTCCTCATGCAGAGGCTTGTCCAGGGGAAAACATGGCTGCCTTCTGTTTGGAGACAGAGGACAAGAGGCTGGTGTTTGCAACAGACAGAGAAAGCTGTGGAGAATGGGTGAACATAATATGTAACATTGCCTTTCAGGTGAGGGTTTAGGTTTTTAAAGTATATTATACACTACTGTATTTTGGAGTCAGTTTTAAAGGGGACCTATTATGCAAAGTTCACTTTTATATGGTGTTTGAACACTGATGTGTGTCCAGTGTATGTGTCTGAACAACCAGCCTATAATGGAAAAAATCCACCCACTCCTTTTTTATAATCCCCATAAATCATAAAGTCTCTCCAAATGCACAGTTCCAGATTTCCCCCTACTCTTATGTAAGAGTCCATGTCCATGATAGTGGTTAAATTTCATTTATGAAGGAAACGTGCTGAAGAAAGTCGGTAAAGTGTTATATTTTTTCGCAAATCATTTTACGATGTACCGCTTCGTGAACGAGGGTCAGTTCAATACATTTTTTTTTTTACACAAAAGACTAACATGAGGGTACATGCTAGTCGATGAGTTGAATGAATCAACTTAACTCCACAACATCTACATGGATTTATCCACTAATCGTTGCATTCTAAAAGTTGTAACTTCTTCCTGAGTCTCTTCTTTAGTGTCCGACTCTGTTTCGAATATGTAAGGCTGAAAGCTACTGACAATTTCTGATATTTTGGCTGCGTGAGATTCTCCGGGGGGGTTTTTTGTTGTTGAAGCACGAGCTGTTAAAGCTCCACCCTCTTCTGGAAAGGGTGTGGGGAGCAGCAGCTCATTTGTATTTAAAGGGACACACAAATACGGCATGTTTTTACTCACACCCAAATAAGGGCAAATTTAACAAGCTATAATAAATGATCTGTGGGGTATTTTGAGCTGAAAATTCACAGGCACATTCTGGGGACACTTATATTACATCTTGTGAAAAGGGGCATATCAGGTCCCCTTTAAAGAAATACTTTCATTCAGCAAGGATGTATTAAACTGATCAAAAGTGACCGTTAAGACATTTTGCGGTCTATGTCAAACAAATGCTGTTCTTTTGAATTTTTTATTTTTCAAAGAATCCTGAAGAAAAACAGCAGCACTGCTGTTTTCAGCTTATAGCCTAATATATCACTGATAATGATAAATGTTTCTGAAGTACCAAACCAGCATATTCAAAAGATTTCTGATGAATCATGTAACAAAGACTGGAGTAATAGCTGCTGAATATTCATCTTTGCCATTCCAGAAATAAATTACATTTTAAAATATATTAAACAGTTCTTTTACATTTGAATAATCTTTCACAATATTGTTGTATTTATTGTTTTTTTTTTTAAGTAAATGCCAGCTTGGTAAACAGGAAAGGGTTTTTCAAAAACATTAAAATCTTACTGACCACAAACCATTGAACAGTAGTATATGTGGAAAAAGTGGTTAAAGTTGGTATAATGTTATATGGTTGAATTCAAGATCTTAATATAATGGTAAATGCAAGATCCCTGCCACCACATAACTGATTATTTGTTTATCATGGTATTCATGTGTCACAGAAACACACTAAAAGTGCTTCTCAGCCGGTACCGCTTATGGAGGACAATCAGATCTACATGTCCAGAGAACAACGTGAGTACACACACAGGTCAAATGTAGCAGAAAAACATCTGTCATGTTCCTGAAAGGCCAGTCTAACTACTTGCTGTAAGACGAAGCATCTTCACGCAGATCTGTTTTAAAACATAAATAGATTATACAAACTCTGATTAATTCTGATCGTCTAATCTCAATATCTCTTTCATTTTAGTGTCTGAGTTCAAAGTAGTTGTGCTGCAGAATGAGTCTACAGTTCGTTGTGGCCTGAAAGGACAGTATTGGTTGCAAACTGGTGGAGATATGCTAGTACTGCAAGATCTGGAGACCAGGAAGACTGTCATGGAGTGGCCATACAAGCTGCTGCGCCGCTATGGGCGAGATAAGGTCAGCTATAACCCTGGTCTTGATAAAATGCAGGACCATCATGATGTGTGAAAAAAAAAAATAATAACATCCTGTTAATTTCAGAGCAAAATGCTGGCAGCTGTGGTACAGCCTGGATTTTTTCATGTACTACAGGAGGGCATTTTGCTTCTGTATATTGAGCAATTTCTAACCGTACACATATTTCATTAATACAGAGCCCCTAAAAGAAAACAGTGATGGGGAAAGAATGAAATGGCAGAAAAAAAAATATTTTGGTGCATTTGTGTTCGTTTGCAAAACTCTTGATGGAAATAATATAAAGTGGGAGGAAGACATCATTTTCCCTCATCATTTTTTTTTTTCCATCAGTTTTTTTTAACCCATGAGGGGTTCCATGTGAAGCATCTTTTTACTGTTTTTCAATGCATAAAGTTGCTCTTATTTTTACTTGCATAAAAAACAATTTTAACTGTTTTACTGTAAATGATACACATTATTTTTTAATATTATAAACTAAAATAAATCATATGTTGACACTTTCATGTGTTATAATTAAATGTTAAATATTCCAAAAACCATACATTTTAGAGAATTTTATAGTATATATAATAAACTTTCATTGGAACTTACATTAACAAGTTAACCAATTGTCAACCTTTTTTATTTTTTCATTGAAATTACATTGTTGTTCAAAGAGTGTATACGAATATTTTATTTTTCTGTCTATTCCTCTCCAGATGTTGTTTTCTATAGAAGCAGGCAGGCGCTGTGAATCTGGCCCTGGAACCTTTAACTTTGAGACCAGGCAGAGTGAAGAGATCCTCCGCCGTATTGAGTCGGCTATTCAGCAACAGAAGAGCCTCGCCGTTACTGGAGACAGGCACTCGCCACGTTCTCCACGCTCACGCTCTCCTCGCTCACCCCTGCCCAAACGCCCTGAAAGTTTTACTTTGCTTGATACAGAGGCCAACAACAGCCCTCAGTCTTCAGACACGAAACTGCCCTTGAACCCAAATCCAGCAGATTCTCTTGGCCCTATCTCGAATCTTATGCGTACAAATCCTGCGAGTCCTATTGGCTCAAACGAAGCTGTATATGCAAACCTCGCAGATTCCATGAAAAGCACACACTCAGATCCTAGTGGAGGTATTAGCTTGATTGAGCCTGTGTATGCAAACCCTGCAATTTTAATAGGCAGACATGAATCATTGTATGCACAGCCAGCAGATCTCATCAAATCCCATCACACTGTACAGAAAGATCCTCTCCCATCTCATCATAGTGATGATTCAGAACCAGTGTATTCTGATCCTGCTGATGTCATCCGCCCAAAACCTAACAACTGTGTCCATGCCAGCCCTACTGACACGATGGACTGTCGGCCTGCGAAGACGATGATGAACAACGACAAGCAGCAAGAACCAGTGTACTCTGAGGTGTATAATGTCACACTAAACTCGACTATAAAACCTGACCAGATGATTGAGGAGCCCATTTATAGTGTACCCGAGGTTATACAGGCAACCCAAAACAACAACTCTCCAAAAAACAAAATGCTTGATGAGAACCAACCCATCTACAGCACAGTTAACAAACCTCCCAAAACTCCTCAGCCTCTCGAAGAAAAGAAGCTAAGCCAAACACGAGAGGTTGTCTCTGAGGACCTTGGAGTGATTTAATTAAATCTGTAATAGAATTTGTCTTCACAAACATGTAGCTTTTAATTTTTAATATTTAAAATTTCGGTAACACTTTACAACAAGGTTCATTACTTAACTACATTAGTTAACATGAACTAATAATGAACTGCACTTTTACAGCATTTATTAATCTTTGTTAATGTTAATTTCAACATTTACTAATAAATTATTAAAATCTTGTTAACATCAATTAATGCACTGAGAACTGTATTTTCATTAACTAACGGTAGCGAAGATTAACAAATACAGTTCATGATAGTTAAAAAATGAACTAATGTTTAACTAATGAACCTTTTTGTAAAATGTTACCAAAATTTTATTCTCCTTCACCCCACTGATTTCATAATTTATTCATTCATTCTACCAGACATGGTGAAATAAAGACTGAAAATAGGCTTTCTAATGTAACTGATGAATGTAATGTAACTATAAGTTTTTAAAGCCCAAATATGTTACATGTATTATTTTTGTATTTGAATATTCTTTTAAATTAAATAATTATGTTATGATAAATCCAGCGTCTTTTACTGAAAGGTTTAATATGAGCAAACACATGGCTAAAAACTCAGCAGACCAGACTGGATCAGACCAGTGAAAAAACAAATAATTCAAGCATCCAGCCAGAAAACAGGATTTAGAAGAATATGAGGGTTAATAAACGAGAGTACTGAATTATTTTGGACTGAACTGTCCCTTTAACCCTTGTATTGTGTTTTTTTTAAATAAAATCCCGAAAATATCGGTTAACCTATGCTTTTTGTCTTGACACTTTGTGCATTTTCCTCATTTAGAGTCATAAACATGCATTCAGAATGAGGACACAGATGTGTTTTTAAATGTTTGTACACACACTTTTCCACTAGATGACCTTCCGGCTCCATTGTTGACAATACAAGGATTCATCCATTCCCACAAGGTTTGAGTGACCTGAACCATATATTTCCATAGTTTTCATAATATTTATGAAGTAGCCGTCATTTTCAGAGTAGCTCGTGCAGTATAGTAATATTTCATTTGAAAGCAACCTCTAAAAAAGACATTTAACAAGTGGTTAAACATTTTTTATTAATCTTGTAATGCGTGAGTATTGATATTAAAAGTTTACTGTTTGCACCTGATTCTTTGTTGTTTTCGTATTGTATCGTATTGAGGCTCAATTTGATCCGCTCCGTAAAAGTAGTACCCAGAAATCGACCATAAAATAAGAGTTAAAAGCCTCAACAAGGTGCACAAAAGAAGCAAACCTTAACTAAAAAAAATACAATCCGTTTTATTCACTCGGCAAATGTAAGCGGTGTTGACACTAGATTGCTGTGCGCTCTAAACCCGTCTTTACGGTTTTCTTTACGTCATTACTACTGACCGGAAGTGCTGAACGATGTCAAACCCGAGCAACTGATTGTTATTCCCACGATGTTTTGAAGATATTTCTTTAAATTTCAGAATTTTGTATCATTTTTATTGAGCTCTCAAAACACTGAACGCTTATTGAAACGTGCTATAGGACGCTAAATCGATTAGCATGTCGAATCGCATCGCTTTCCAGACGCAGTTAGCTTCCATTATGGAGGTGCTGGCCAACGCAGCGGTGGCTGAGATATGTAAACTTGTGGACGACGACTATGCGATTATAAACTTACAGATGACTCAGTGTCAGCGTGAAAACAAAGCGCTGAAGAGAAAACTTCACATACTGGAGCTTAAGATGGCTCGAGGGTTTGCAGAAAGGAGGATTAGTTCACTGAATCGCTCTAACCGGGTTCAAGTGAGCGCTTTGTCAGACAAATACAGGAACCAGTCAAACGGTGTGTTGTCATGAAACCGTACATGCTATTCTACTGCCAACTCTATCTGTCCATATAAACTAGCAAGCCTTATGTAGTTAAAGTACTCTGACTCTGTGTTGTTTGTCCGGTTTTCATACATTTCAGACATCCTGTATGGCGCACAGTTTAACACGGGACTGTGGAGAGGTGGGGGGACAGACTCAACAGCCCAGCAGGCAGGAAATGAAAGTAACAGTATGGTAGGTAAGCTATCTCTTCATGAGAACCGCAGTAACTAGTTTAGCACGTTTTATTATTGACACACATTTAATAATGAGCATAAAGTTTACAGCAATTGTCAAATAAACAATAGATAAGCTGCTATGTAGACAAATAAGTATTGATAGATAAACTAGTATAGAGGCAATTAAATTATAGATCGATAGACACTTATATAGACAAACAGTGGATTTATTGATAGACGGTCAGACAAATAACCTAAATAGATTGATGGATGGATATGTAATTGTTGTACACTACATGTATATTTATGTGTGTATAATGCATTTGTAGACTTATGAAACATTTCCTTTCATAAAAGACAGGAGATGCTGTAATATCAGAAGTAAACACTGTGCTGATAAAAGATGAGATGTTTGAGGAGGACCAAACACAGCAGAGACTGTTCATCAGAGATGGTGGTGAGTGGATGGAAAAACATAAACGTTTCAGAAACCCAACAATACCCATCCTAAAACCTGACTTAACACTGTTTCTCTTCTTTAAGGAGAAACCAATACTCCTCCACAGACTGGAGAGGCTGGTTTTGGAGATGTTCAGATGATGAAAGATGATGATGATCAAGTCTCTGGGATGCAGCAATCGACTTTGGAGGTCAGTGGATCTGACACTGCGCTTAAATCTGAACCAGAGTTTGAGAGTGTTAAGGGGATATCACAAGAGCCCATAGAGTTACATGCTGAAGCAAAGTTTGGTTTGAATGGAAAATCCAGTCCTATGAGGGATTATTTAATGCAAGGGAGTGACAATGCAGATTTGCGGCAGCGATCTTGCGTGTACGTGAACAACGCAAGATTGACTGAGAGCCGATCCACCGCGTCTGTACGGCGATCAGAGATCATAGAGGTCGACTCTGCGGAGGAGGGGGAAGAGATTTCTGTGTGGGCTAGCAAAGTAATACAAGGGAAAAGCCAGGCTCCACATGTTTATCCACAATACGGGAGGGAGGAACATCAGAATAGCATGGTCCTCTTACCTTCCTCCAATCCACCTCTGGTGTCAAGTGGCTTTGCAGCAGTGGCATCAACGTCTTCAAAAATACAGGGCACGGACAGCTACCACAATGTCAGAGATGTGAGTTTTAACCAGCAAAGAGTTGGTCGGACTAGAAATGACAGAGTTCCCCGTGAAAAACTTTTTGCGTGCACGTACTGTGGCAAAGTTTTCAACCGCCCCAAAAAGGTGGTGATCCACCAGCGGATTCACACGGGTGAGAAGCCGTTCAAATGTAACACCTGTGGGAAGTTCTTCTCAGAGGCGGGAAACCTGAGAAAGCACCAGAAAGTCCACACAGGAGAACGGCCGTATAGTTGTACCCAGTGTGGGCAGACATTTGCCTGGATACGGAACCTCAAAAACCACCAGCAGAAGAACCATCCTGATATGTTAACCGCAGAAGAACTGCTTTCTCTGGGAGTCAATAAATGATCACCAGGGGCCAGTTGCACCAGCTGTGTATAAGTTGCACCTTAGCCTAGTTAAGTTTCAATTTACGCACTGTTAAATATGCGTTGCACTATTAAACTTGAAGCGTTACTCTACGTATAAACTAAATATTTACGGAAATAAATGTCATATTATGCGACTACGCATTACTTTACGGAGAGCGTTTACTGTCTGCCTTAAGAACAAATGGTGCAACCGCATTAAGTACAGAGTTGGTTACAAACTAGCTAGTAGTTACTAAGACTCTAGTGTGGACTTTACGTTCCAATTTAGTAAAGAACTTACCAAAAGCTGGTGCAACCCTACCCAGATTACTGATAAGATTAATGATCATGAGTGTGTATTTTACCACCGTCATATATTTTCTGGATTATGACTTTCATTTAAAATATATACATGATTTGCATTGTTTTTGATCAATAGGGATGTGAGTGAGTCAAAAGTGTTTTTGTATAATTATCCATTTCAGAGTAAAGCTCTGAGCTGTGTTCTGTAGAAAAAGTGAAGCGACTTAGTCGAAATGGTCACAAGCAGTTTCTGGTATTTTAAAAGTGTTTGACATGTTTAAATAAACATTTCTACACTCATTTTGTGTTTGTTTTTTTGAAGAACAGCAAAGCGAAGACCAATGCCTGTCTCTCCTCTTATTGGTGTTATAAAAAGTAATGATTCAACATGCGGGTTGGCAGGTAGTTTCAGGACAGGGAAAACATTTAAATATTCAGAACAGAAGGACTGTGCAATAACATCATTTCTGGTTTTTCCATTTACAAAATTGACATTTGTGATAAACGAAAAGATGGAATGATTACTTCCATATACCAGGCTGAAGGACACAACCATTATTAAATACTAATAAATCATACTCTGGTTGTTCGACAGTGACATAAATACTTTCCCATTTTTGATTTTAAGTGATGAAAAGCTGTTTGTGTTTTTTAGATATTAGGAGAACTATGACAAGTGCACACACTCACAATTCCTCATATACAAGACATTCCTAGATAATTTAGCCAGGGAAAGCTTTTATACATGTATACATGACCTTTATATTTCTTGTGCCAGCCAGGGTCATGTTGTAACACAAAACCTTGTTTCATGTGTTCAGCAGCAAGGGCAGGTGGAAGATGGAGCACCTGAAACAATAGTGATAAAGGAGGATCTAAATGACCACTGGGAAAGAAGCCAGACACAAGCCATAGTTGTGCAGGATGGTGAGTAGTGGGCCAAAAAGCAGTCATCTAATTGCTGCTTAAGTGAAATGTAGAAAATGATGATCTATATGCCAAATCGTGAGAACATAACACAAATGTTACACAAAGAAATTATGAACCCATGCAAAAACAACCGATAATCAATGGAAAATTAATAACTGATTTTGTATGCTTTTCCTGTTTTTCTATGCATTTTTTAAAGTGGTAAAAAAAAACCTATCATTTCATTCCTTTAATCCCTCCCTATTCTAGCTTATCCTACTCTGTCTGTGCAATGTCTGAAACTTGTATTGTGAGCTCTTCCTGTCTATCTTCATGATGAATCGCTTGTTGTATTCCTCACTTGTAAGTCGTTTTGGATAAACGCGTCTTAAAGTTTACTTACTTTTGGTCTGGAATCTTGTCTCAAAAAAATTAACATCCATTCTCTTCTCTTCTGGGTCAGAAGTGTCAAATACAGACATTTGTAGTGGGAGACTTTCTACCTCACCGGCCAAAAGCACAGTTTCACCTGGAACAGAGAAGGTTTGTATATTTACTGTTCTAGAATGCTAAAAAAAAAAAAAAAAACTAGGACACCGCTAAAGAATGCTGCAGAACGGTATCATGTCACTGCTGCGGGGAAATAGTAAGTCACTTAAGGATGAAATAAATGTAGTTTTATATTTTTTCCAGCCTATAGAGGTGGAATTTTCCCATTTGAATGATGATAGAAGCCAGAAAACTGACATTTCTCCATCCACGGGACTGCAGATGAACAAACAGGGTGAGTAAATAATAATAATAATAATATGTTTTAACAATAATAAAACATTTTATTTATTGACACTGCTGGGCCAAATAAAAAATGTTGCTGTTTGGATTTAAATAGGCAAATCCTTAAGAGTCCATGATTGGATCATTATTGCAATGATTATTGTTTCTAGCATGTTATATCTTTGACAACATTTCTTCTAACCCTAAACTGACGGAGTGTGTTTCTTTTTCTTTTATAAACAACCATGTAGGAAGACGCATCATGGCCTTATTCCAGGATGACAAATCCAAGATTCATGAGGCTCAAATTGTTGTGCCTAAAATTGATGCTCTTGATGGAAATAACATCACAACATTTTTTTTCTATCAAGAGGTTCATCAATTTTTGTTCAAGATCTTGTATTAACAATGCAAGAGTCGAACACTCTGCAAAGTCTTCTCCAGCACATCCCAAAGACTTTCAATGAATTAAGGTCTGGACTCAGAGGTGCCAATTTACGTGTGAAAATGATTCTTCATGCTCCTTCCCAACCATTCTTTCACGCCTGATGGCTCTTCACGATGTCATCCTGAAAAATGACCATGATGTGTCTTCCTACATGATTGTTTAAGTGATGAAAAGCAAAAGCTACTCGCTCAATCAGTTAGGGTTAGAAGAACTGCTGCTAAACATGTAACATGCTAGAAACATAATAATCACTACAATAATGATCTCTTAAAGGATTAGTTGACTTTTAAATGAAAATTACCCCAAGCTTTACTCACCCTCACCCTCAAGTAAGTGTTCTGCACGCTGTTTATGCGCCTCACATTTTTGCAGGAGTGCTCGAAGCGCCTGAAATCAACTCTGAGAAGAAAAGAGCCCGACGCGAAATTCGCGTTTTTTTCCCATTGTCCAATCGAATGAATGGAGAGACGGGCTTTCAGTCGTGCCGACAAATGTTTAAAGTTCTTTGGACACTGTAAAGATGGAGCCCTTTGCTTGTAATGTACTTTTTTTTTTAAGTTTCTGCTAATATGACAGTTCAACAGCAAACCAAAGAGCGCTCGCTCACGCTACACTGACAGGACAGCTGTAAACGCAGCACTAAATAAACGCAGCACACTGCTCTTTTTTCTAAAATCAACAAAAAAAGAAAAGGCTTTTCAGACCTGAAAAACGCATTCTGTGTGATCGGGGCCTAAGAAAGTGTAAAACTCTCTAAAAAATTCAACTTTCGAAAAACAGGTTAGAAGACCTTTATTAACCCCCCGGAGCCGTGTTTAGTGCGTTTATGATGGATGGATGCACTTTCTGGAGCTTCATACTCTTGGTCCCGTTCAGCCATTATAAAGCTGGGATGCGTCAGGATATTTATTAATATAACTGCAATTGTGTTCATCAGGAAGAAGAAAGTCACATACACCTAGGATGGCTTGAGGGTGAGTAAAGCTTGGGGTAATTTTCAATTTAAAGTGAACTAATCCTTTAAGCATTTGCCTTTTTAAATCCAAACAGCGGTGTTTGACAGGGTAGTGCATATGGGTTTTACTGTGGTTTTATATATATATATATATATAACTAAACACAGTAAAACAGTAGAATGAATAAATGAATGAAGTAAGCAGATAAGAGTTTAACCCAACAATGCATATTATTGATATACACTTTTTAAACTATTTTGACTGTGGATTGAAAAAAAGTTCAAATTTAGTTTAGAGCAAAGAATGTTTCCAGATTAAAAATGCTCTGACAATATGTGAACATATTTACATTCAGGTACTGTGGAGTCCAGCCCAAGTAGTTCTCAACAGCACAGATACCACAAGTTTGTTGTTCAACCTAGCAAGGGTCTAACAACAGGAGAAACGACAGCTCTCAGGGGAATGGTGAAAAGCAGAACTTCACCCAAGAACCATGTAAAGACAGCCACTGATACATCAGGAAAAGGCTGCTTGTTGAATGAGAGACCTGCAGAGCATAAAACCAGCTTTGCACACTGGCCCACACATCCGTCCTGCTCATATACAGAGTCGGACCAGGATCAAGACTGTATGCTGGTTCAGTCAGACACTGTATCGTCTGTTAGAAGCTCTAAAGGTGGACGGGATGGAGTGCCATCTACTCAAACACATGCTGCTAGAAATGCAGGTGCAGCAGAGGGACCGATGAGAGCGGAGGAAAGGTGGAATCAAGCTGCCATTTTGAGGCAAAGCCAAACTGAAACATTAGGCCACGTCAGTAGGCCCGAAACGATTCAATCAGAGACCGCAAGTAGAACAAACCCCTCATATTTCACTGTGATTCCCCAAACGATGTCCAATTTAAATCATCCCGGGGCTTCTTTTACTGGGCTGCAACTACCAAAGCACATGGACAAAGGTAGGCGGAAAAGTTATGTTTGTAAGTACTGTGGAAAGGGATTCACCGGGCTGTCCAATGTCATTGCACACCAGCGAGTGCATACAGGTGAGAGGCCCTTTAAGTGTGACACGTGTGGGAAGCTGTTCGCTGAGGCAGGCAACCTGAAGAAACACCAAAGAGTTCACACAGGAGAGAAACCCTTCATCTGTTCCCGCTGTGGGAAACGATTCGCCTGGATTTGCAACCTCAAGACACATCAGCAGTCCGCCTCTTGTGGAGGAGTCGGATATAATTAAACATATCTGATGACAATGCAGGGCTTCCAACTTATGCCTTCTTTTGAATCCAGTGGTCTTTTGAATGTCAAGGGAATCATTATAATATACCTGGAGTAAAGAAGATCTAAATTTAAAAGTGGAGAAGAAACATAAACCGAAATATTAATAGTAAGATGTGTAGATGTTACTGGTGACTAACGCTGACGTTGATGTTGAATTTCCGGAAATTGTAATTCTAACAATGAACAGCAGGTGATGCACGAGCACTAATAAAAAAGATCGCCCATCTGGGTTTTCTTTTTGTCATTATCCGGGTTTGGCAGTACAAGTCTTCTAACTTTAAAGTAATTCTAAGTATTGGTTTGAATATTTTAATTGTCTTTTAAGAATAATTAGCATATATTTTTGTTTGATTTCTATTTATTTTAGATTTGATGACATGTAATGCAACACCAGCCCGGCTAGCTCAGTCGGTAGAGCATGAGACTCTTAATCTCAGGGTCGTGGGTTCGAGCCCCACGTTGGGCGGCAAAATTTATTGCTTTTTTGTTTTAGAAAACGAATCCAGCTCAATCTAATCTCCAAAAGAGGACCTGAACAAAAAAGTACGGTTCATATTTTCCAACTTCAACTGGATTTTCAAGATCACCTGCAAATCGTACGCCTTTCAGCCATCAGCGTGAGTTACACCATCTTTACTGAGCGAATGGTGTTCTCGGGCTTCATCTTTGTTAGAGTTCCTTGGCCAATCACGCGTCGTATCTTCATTTTACATGAAGTCGCCGTAGAAGGCGGACTCTTTTTATTCTTTTATTTGTATTCTTTTATTCTTTTTACTGTCTTTTAATTTTTTTATTTAAAAAAACTAATACAATCTATATATATATATATATATATATATAGAGAGAGAGAGAGAGAGAGAGAGAGAGAGAGAGAGAGATATTTGAAACTATTTGTATAACAAGAAAATTCAAAAATAAATAAAAAAGAAGCCATATCTTAGAATTACATATTGGGTTCTCTCTGGAAAAGACTTATGAAAATTGTGAAAAAACTTATAGCAGAGGATGGTTTCGATCCATCGACCTCTGGGTTATGGGCCCAGCACGCTTCCGCTGCGCCACTCTGCTACATGTCGATCAATAGTTGAAATAGACCTTCTCTTTCACTGAGAACGTCGTAATTTTGTGGAGATTTTTTCAGTTCCTTTCCGTTTGAGATTAAACAGCCATAAAAGGAAGGAGGGGGAAGAAGGAAAAAAGGGAAAAAATTTTGATCCTACCAAACAAATAAATTAGTAATCATTAATTACAGATAGAACATTCACCATTGACAAACTATAGGCTATAAGCCCTCCACCTCGCCATCTCCGCTTTCCTTTCTTTGGCTTTGTGCTCATCTAAACATAACATGGAAATAATTGTAAACAAGTGTGTTTTTGCAAGTACTGGACAACTACACTTTTTATTTTTCCCCTCCATAAAATTATATTGATACAACTATAAATTGGTAACACTTTATTTTAGGGTCTGTTAACTAGTTGCTTATTAGCATGCATATTACAAGAATGTTGACTGTTTATTAGTGATTATTAAGCTCATTTTAATGTCTTATTCTGCATGACCATATTCTACATTCATAATCCTACCCTAAACTTAACAACTAACTTACCTTATTTACTTCTTATTAATAGTTAGTGTTTAATATGTGAAAAGTCATAGTAAATAATGAATACATGTTCCCTACACTAAAGTGTTACCAAACAAATTCATTGAAACAAAACTGCAAGCTAAATAAATGGTAAATTAACCATGGTTCATATAGTTAAACATTTGTTACACTGTGCATAGTTTAACCATGGTATTCATAGTAAAAACAATATCTACAACTATAACACTGTTTTTTTTATATACAAACCGACCTTCAAGCGACTAAATGGTGTTTAAAATGTTAGATGACATGCAACGCGTCATAAAGTGACCACAGTTTATGAACAAACATTTTTACCATAGTAAAACCACGTAACCATCGCGACAGACAGATCTAAGCAACAGAACACGGATTCCTATTAACATCTCACAAAATAAAGTCTTAACATGAACTTAATGAGGATTTCATTCAAAATGAAGCTGAAAAAAGTTAGGTTATAGAACTAGCGATTACTAAAACGAGACAAAACGATTTTGTTTACAGATGAAACGTAACAAATATATTGTCATATAATATAGTGAACAGAAGAAGAAAATGAAAAACATTTTACTTACTTTGCTCAGTTATAACGGAGTATTTTTCTGTTCAGTGTCGTCGAGTGGCTGTGTCCATTCTCATCTCGCGACGCGATTGGCTCTCGTCCAATCTCACATTGGACAGCGAGCGACGCGATAGGATGAGGCGAGAGCGGCGAAACAGACGATCCTGATCCAGTTCAGAAGAGCACATCATTTAACACAATTTACATGTGAATCTGGTTAGAAAGAGTAAACTCATTTAACACGCTATACTCCGTTAGCAATTAAATTTGTTGCATCGAAACATTTTGTAGGACGACAAAAACACTTCATTCCCTGACCGGGAATCGAACCCGGGCCGCGGCGGTGAGAGCGCCGAATCCTAACCACTAGACCACCAGGGAGTGGTGCAACGCGTAATAATGATGTGCTTTCTGTACATTTCAACATTATTATTCTGTAACTAGTTCAAACTCCCATTTGCTGTTTTGGATAATTGTTCTGGTGGAAGGCCAACCAAAGACTCATCATCCTGACCTGGTGGATGGCAACAAATTCATCTCAAGAAATCCCAGAACATGGCTCCATTCAGCTTCCCTTCAATAATATTGATTCTGCCAATACCAAGAGACACAGTTCCATACCATAATGCTTTCACCTCGAAAACATCACTGTTGGTGTGGTATTCTTAGGGTCATATGCAAACCCATTTTGCATGGAGGCTGTGCCGTTGGAATGCATTTCCTATTTTCTCTGTGACAACTGTACCTGCTGCCTCCATGTCTCCATTTCTGGACCTCTTTTTGTGTAGTCCTTGGTTCTTGGGCTACTCTTCTCATCAACCTTCTGACTCCCTGATCAGAAGTTGTAGTCAATTTTACCCGCTGTATATAATAAGTTATTACGTAGGCTAGTCATTCGGTTTGACATGGTTGATTGATTCATCTGGAAACATTTTCTGCATTGTCATGTATGCCAAATGTTAAAGTTCTTCTTGTATGAATACGTTTATAGTTGTAAATGAACTCTACCACCTAACATTACCATGATAATCTGAATGCATGAGAATCACAAGTGTTCTGGTAATAAAGTCCTACAAATTGTATCTGTATTGTTTATCACTGTCAACTCCTTGTTTTAAAAAATAATATGAATGAATATTTTTAATATTTTTCACCTTTATTTAATACTTGAGCAGTGTAAAAAAAAAAGGCTAACAACTTTTCAAGTAGCCTATGCTTGACTTATCATAAAAAAAAAGTTTGGGCATATTCATGTTTTCCGTAACGCATTATTATGACAATTTTAACACAACATAGTCTATTGTATCTTCTTGTTTTAATGTCTTTGACAGAAACAACAAAAATAGCAAACAACTGAAGTAATAATATATAATTTATATTACCATACATATTCTTTGATATCAGCTAAAATGGCATGTCGATGGGCAATATTGTAAATATGTGACTGTAAAGACTTATTCAGGATACACACAAGGTAAGAGGCAATGTGAGAAATTTTGTGAGTCATTTCCTTTCCCTTCTGTCATCATTTCCCATTACCACTTCACTACACTGTTTTCCCTCTACCCGGTTCTCCTCTTGCTCTTCAGTTTCCTCATCTTCCTCCACAGTGACTTTTACATTTCCCTCTCGTCTTCCTCGGTTCCTCTGTTCTCTCAGTGCACATGGCAGGCAGTTGACCAGGAAAAGGAGGGAGGAAAGACAAAGGAGAGAAAGGACAGCTCCAATGCCAATCTCTACTTGTCTACCAGCTGTTTTAACCTCTTTCCTTTCCTTTTCCACCCCAGGAGATAAATACACAACACTCTCTTCATGGTTAGGGATCAAAACCGCCTGCTCCAAATCATTACTTTTAAATATGTCATTACCAACATCATAGTCACTTGTAGAATTGACCATAATTCGCTGATCTTCAAAGTTATCATACAGATCCTTGTTGGAGTCGACAAGCATATCAGTCACATCATGCATCTCAAAATTGCTTTCCTCACTCCCCATTGGCCAAAAGTCCATGTTCAGGTTTACCCTTATCCAGCCAGAGCCTTTAGCCAATCTTTTTGCTTCACTTCCTTTTTGGATTGCTTCCAATTCAACATGGTTAGACGCTGGTTCACAGGCGGAAACAAGGAGCTCGGCTTTCACAAGAGGCCCTCCGCCATCACCTTGTGCCAAGATGCGCTGTGATGGAGCGGGTGTCACAGCGACCACAGACTCAGCCAAAGAGGAGAGCCGAAGAGTAAAGGGAATCCCACTAAAGGCAGATACTGATATGGTGGTGTCATCATCAAACTGGATCCAAACACTGATAGATGCCTCCTGATTATAAAAAAGAGCCGAAATGATGAGAAATAGAACAACACTGGTAGAATTAATAGTGTTAAAATGTTAGTGCTCACTATACTTACTTGCCCGTGGTTGTACAGTGTGTTGTGAGCATTCACTGTTGCTGTGACAATAGATGGATGAGATGGGCTGGAATGAATTGACAGGCCAAGACCTCCCACCAACTGAACAGAGAGGTCACCAGGAGTGACAGGTTCAGAGGTTACAATGACATTAGCTCTTCCAAGCACTCCATCCCACTGACTTGATATCACCTTGAAAAACATGGATATGAGAAGCAATTAGGGGTGGAAATTAGGAACCAAGACCGGCCTGTACTTAAAGGGATAGTTCACCAACAAATAAATTTACACACTGTCACCTGTCATCATTTACTCACTTGTTTCCAACCTCAGAATACAAAATATAATATTGAAGACTGAGTTTTGGTCTAAACAATAAAAGTCAATGGGGTCCATGGCAACACTGGACCCCATTGACTTTCATTGTACGGCCAAAAAATATTTTTAGTGTCACATAAGACAGTCATACAGGTTTGGAATGACATAAATGATGACAGAATTTTACTTTTAGGGTAAACTATCCCTTTAGGTTGTGAACATGCCACATCAAAAATTCTGACAGTAAATTCAGATACCAACATATAATGATGTAATTCCAGGCTTCAAGCCAATTAGATTTCTTTGCTTATCAAGAGTTGCAATATATGGGTTTTCAATCCTCAGCCAGTCTTGGACAAGTTCAGTCACATCCACAAACCAATCCGGGGATCCGAGCATGTAGGTTGGTTGGCCTCCTTGAGCTGCTGATTGGGCACTGAATTGTGCTAAAATCTGTATAGCGGACCTCTGATAAACTGGTTCACACCTATAAAAGAGACATTTCAATTTCCTTTTGATCAATTGGCCATTACCTTGCACTTTTTTGAAAGGTCTGCACAAGAATATTGGGTAACACTTCACAATAAGGTTCCATTTGTTAACTTTAGTTAACTACATTAGTTAACAAACTATGAAAACTTGCAGATAATATAATATTGATGAAATAAAAAGCCACTTAAATTTGCTTAAGGAGAGTACATTTACAAGCATGTTTCTTAAAACAGATCAAATTATATAATTATGTCCTACTTAAGAGGGTCAAAAACCCTGTTAGTTTAACTTATTATATTTAATATAAATTTAAACTAAAATACAATTTCACTTAATAGCAATTAACATGAAATTTAGTGTCTGAAAATATTACATTTATTTTGTACTTAAAGTGTTAGTTCACCCAAAAATGAAATTTCTGTCAGTAATTACTCATTCTCATGTCGTTTCAAACCCGTAAGACCTTTGTTCATCTTCGGAACACAAATCAAGATATTTTTGATGAAATCTGAGAGGGTTTTTTTTATCCCGCTTCTGCGTCAGCATCACACGTATGCGCCATTGTGCTCACACGAACAACATCGGCCAATAGTGAGCCTGTGTTCGGCCATAAACACGGAAAACTGCACTGAGTTCACTGCGTAAGAGACTGACAGGGTCGAGAAGAAATTATTGAATAAATTCATTATTTTAGTTTTTTGGTTTTTTTTTTTAACGCAAAAAGTTTTCTCATTGCTTAATAATGTTAAGGATGAACCACTGTAGTCACGTTGACCATTTAAAACTATGTCTTTACTACTTTTCTGGACCTTGAATGACAGTATTTACGTTGGTTTCTACTGTGGGACCAAAAAAAACTTAAAAATATGTTAATGTGTGTTCTGAAGATGAAAGAAGGCCTTGTGGGTTTGGAATAACTCAAGGGTTAGTACTTAATGATAGAAATATCATTTAACCCTATAACTATTATATTATTTCTGTAATAAGTACTTTAGGAAATGCATTAAATAATGTAAACTAATGGGACCTTTTTGTAAAGCGTAACCAAATATTGCATACCCGCTCTCACTGTAGTAATTCCAGCCATTGATGGGACTCAGGACCGAATCAGAGAGAGACACGCGTAGTGGAACTACTGGAGTCCACACAGCCAAGCACAAAGAGCCACTGAACATTCCCAAAGAAAACTCCAGCTCCACACAGATGCTGCCCCTTCCCGATTCACTCCCATCCACAAAAAGCACAGAGCAATCATGAGACACCTGCCAGAAAAGAAAAGAGTGAGTTCGTATATTTCATGCATTGACCAGACCTCCTCAGAAATCTTCATACCTTGATGATATCTTCATTGGCTGAATGACACTTCACTGCTGCGGTCACATCTGACACTTTGCCATCTAGGCCCACCGCTAGGACAATGACAGGAAGTGAGACCGGCTGACTCGTCAAGATGGCTGTGTTGATAATTGTGTTGCTCTGTCAATAAAAACAACTGGATCTCATTAAACCCTTCTTTACAAACATTATATTGAATATCTGAAACGAATGACCCTTAATTAAGGGACATTTTTATGCAAAAATGTCATTCTGTCATCAATTACTCAAAACTTTCAATCATCTCTGAAACACAAATTCCACAAATTAAAATCTGAGATAATTCTGTCCCTCCATTAAAAGTCTGTTCACCTAAAACTCAAAAACTACACAAAGAGATCATAAAATCAATCCGTATATTTCTGAAATAACAGAATCAGAGAAGCAGATCTAATGATGAAAGGTGTAGAATATTTAATAAACTGAACACATTGAAACTTATTCTGGTCATGATCCTTGTGATCATTTATTGTATGCATACGGAAATTGGCAATAGATTTAGATAGTACTACCTCCGTGATGGGGGCAATGCCCATTATTTCTCTGTCGATAAAGGAGAAAAAGCTTGTGACTGCCCCGTGTGGTGAAACTGCAAACTTGCGAGTTGAGTACTCCACCCACCAGCTGGCAGTGACAGTCATTGCTACGCCAAAGTTTCTGTGTAAAGCCTCAAATGAAAGACAGGAGACCTGGCATAGAGCAGATGTGCTGTAACAGAAGAAAAGGACAAGGTCAAAAATGAAAGGATGGATGGTAGATTATTCTTTTAATTAGCTTTTCAGGTTTGTTATTCATGATGATGATTATATAAAGGGATTTTATTGTTTCTTTCTTACTAAAATGTGTTATTTGAGCTTTATAGATGTCTAAATTAAATTATACTGTTAACGGTTTGACTTGTAGGTGGATGAGCTTTTAGAATAAGAGTGGATTTGTGAAATATTATTGTGATTTAAAATATCTGTTGTCTATATTATTTAAAAAAAATGTAATTTATTCCTGTGATGGCAAAGCTGAATTACTCCAGTCTTCAATGTCACATGATTCTTCAATGCTGAAAACAGTTGTGCTGCTTAATATTTTCATGATATAGGCTGTCTATATTCTTTCATGAATAGCAAGCTCAAAAGAACAGCATTTATAATATTTGAAACATTGTGACATTATAAATGTACATTTTCTGTCCATTTTGATTATTTTTATGTATCCTTGTTGGACAAAAATATTCATTTCTTTCATAAATGTTACTAAAATCTTACTAACATTATATATACATACATATATATACACTTACATATTGACGTAAAATAAATTAATAGAGATTAATTCTAGAGTCAGCAATTATTTCTCTTACCCAGTGCTGTCTGAATGAGTACCAGTGCTGTGGATAGTGATGGAAATAACATCATGTTTAGAACCTGTTGTCCTTTCTACATTTACCATCCACAGTTCAGAGTTTGTTGTGGGATGGACCTCCAGAGACAGCAACCCTTTCTTCATTTTCAGTCTGAAGGTGGAAAAAAATATATGTGAACAATAATATACAAAACATTATTACATGAAATGTGCTGTTATATCTCATAATATATTTAATAATATTAATGTTACCTAATGGTCAGTGACTCGGCACTAAAATTTGCCCTCAAGTTTACTGACACTCTGATTGGTTGTCCAGCATGCACAGGCCCTTTGCTGTAGACAATTAGCACATTGGAATCCAACCAAAACCTCTCTTCCGCATGTCTATCTAAACATCCAGCGCTTTGCTTGGTTTTGTTGATCTCATGATCTTCAAGTCCCACAGGACCAATGTAGTACATCCTCTCTGACTGCTGTAATAATTCCTCCGCACACCTCGGGGGTCCGACTTTAGGACTGGACACAATGCCAGAGGAAGAGTAGTAGAGCTGAATTTTATCAGGCTGGGCCCTAAAACGTCCTGGCACATATGGATGCCTTTTCCCACGGTTTCGGGAACGAGAACGGTTCCTGCTCAGATGACGTTTCTTCAAAATCTGGTCCAGGTTTGCCTTAATGTTGTGATTAGGCTCAAACCAGTCGTTTGGAAGTGTCATAGTGACCACACACAATCCAAAAGGTGGCTGAGAAGAAATTGAACAATATTTGTTAATGATAAGAATAATATTGAAGAAGTTTGGAAATTTGGAAAATGCCTCTTGAAGTACATTTTATAAAATATTTCAGTGTTTGAAGGTTCAAACAAATACATTTTCTGTTTTATGTAAGCTGTACTGTTTACAACATATTTTAAGCATACACCGATTAGGCATAACATTATGACCAATTGACTAATATTGTGTTGGCCTCATTTTTGCTGCCAAAACAGCGCTAACCCGTCGAGGCATGGGCTCCTCTAGACCCCTGAAGGTGTGCTGTGGTATCTGGCACCAAGATGTCAGCAGCAGATCCTTTAAGTCCTGTAAGTTGCGAGGACCTCCATGGATAGGACTTGTTTGTTCAGCACATCCCACAGATGCTTGATTGGATTGAGATCTGGGGAATTTGGAGGCCAAGTCGACACCTCAAACTCGTTGTTGTGCTCCTTAAACCATTCCTGAAATATATTTGCATTGTGGTAGGGTGCATTATACTGCTGAAAGAGACCACAGCCACCAGGGAATACAATTCCATGTGTTCCCCAGGTAAGCGACCCACACGCACCCGGCCATCCACGTGATGTAAAAGAAAACGTGATTCATCAGACCAGACCACCTTCTTCCATTGCTCCATGGTCCAGTTCTGATGCTCACGTTCCCACTGTTGGTGCTTTTGGCAATGGACAGGGGTCAGCGGCTATGCAGCCCCATATGCAACAAACTGTGATGCATTGGGTTTTCTGACACCTTTCTATCAGAACCAGCATGAACTTCTTGAGCAATTTGAGCTGCAGTAGCTTGTCTGTTGGATCGGATCACACAGGCCAGCCTTCTCTCTCCACGTTCATCAATGAGCCTTGCCGCCCATGACCCTGTCACCGGTTCACCACTGTTCCTTCCTTGGATCATTTTTGATTGATACTGACCACTGCAGACTGGGAACACCCCACAAGAACTGCAGTTTTGGAGATACTCTGACCCAGTCATCTACCCATCACAATTTGGCCCTTGTCAAACTTTGTCCATTTTTCCTGCTTCTAACACATCAACTTTGAGGACAAAATGTTCACTTGCAGCCTAATATATCCCACCCAAGAGATAATTTGTGTTATTCACTTCACCTGTGAGTGGTCATAATGTTATGCTTGATCGGTGTATATTTGAAGTCTATTTCGCCCAGAATATATATATATATATATATATTGTTGTGCATGTTCAGAGGAAGAGTCAGAGTGATCACATAACATTGAGGTTTATTTGACTCTTTACGTTATAGAATTCTTCTCTTATAATGCTTTCCTGACCCATCTATGGTGCGTTTGACCAGCAGTACCTGAGTGATGCAGGAAGCTTTCTGTTCTTCTGTCTGTTTGAAAGCATGGAGAGTAATGCAGGTTCCTCTGGTAACATCTCCCCTCATATGAAACAGCACTCGCACCTCAAGCCGCTCTCCTCTGTCACCCTCAATCTTTTTGACAATGGTTTCAGAAAGGAGCGACGCAGTGAGAGATGGAGTCAGAGGAGGAATGGCTTCAGTCATCACCTTGAGAAAACAAGAAGTGGAAGCACAGAGTGAGCAACTTCCCATTATTTATTTTTGAAGTTCAGATAAAGGTCATTAAGGTCATTATCAAGACTGTTGTACCTGTGTGATGGTGTAGGAACCAAATGAAGCACGGAGAAGAGGTTTGGAGGCCGTTCCTGATGGAGGCATGAGGAGCAGGGATTGGGTGGAAGAGAAGGGGCTAGAGTTGGTGAAGAGAAGGCCCAGATCGGCCTGAGAGAGGGGGAAAGACTGCCATGGCGAGGGAACAGTGATTTGGACGGGAAGCGATGGGGAGGGAAGTGTCTGACAATGGGCTTTTAATGGAGAAATAGGAAAGTTTGTGAGATTAGTAACAATCACTTTATTGTTTAATCATAGGTTTCTAAAATCCAGATTAACCGCAACACCTAAAACTTTGATTTATAAAATGCATAAGTGAAGAATTACATCGAAATTGCTCACACAACTTGAATTAAATTTAAATTTGGTTTAAGAAACTTCAGAAGAATTTCTTTCTCCTAGTGCTCTACAGATTTTTTTTGCCTCCAAAGTATCATTTAAAAAGAGAGAGAAAACAATCACACTGTAAAAGGCATAAAGTACAGTGTGTTATGCAGTGTGTTGGGGGTAGTGTAAAAATAAGTCAAACTTACAGAGGATTATGAATAAGTGAAGGATTACCAGTCTCATAGAATACTTCCATCTGAGTCTGGAAAGACCCATTTGATCCATAATACCCTGTAACACAGCATAATATTATTCTGCTTGTCGAATATTAAATAGTAGACCATTTTTGTTGTTGTTAAAATATTTATGATTAATTCATAAAAATGATTAGTTATTACAATAAACATATTTATAGTATCCATTAAAATCACATAATACTCTTCAAAAATCAATAACAATCTTAAAAATAAAGGTTCTTTGGTTCCATGAAGAACTTTTAACATACATGGAACATTTCCATTCCACAGAAGTTTGTTTATAATGAAAAAAATAATAATGATGGTTTTCCACACTAAGAAATAATGCTTCCCCTTAGAACTGACCAAAAAGGGTTCTTCTATGGCATTACTGCCCTTTTTGAACCTTTTTTTAAAGAGTGTACAAGAAATGACATGTTAATATAAATTCAGGTAAAATGAGATGATTTAAAGCGTCGACACTTTCAGAAAGTTTGTACTTGCCTCAATGATCCTTGCAGATTTTTAGATATGCAAAACTGAAAGTAAGATATCACTCTCCTTGCACACACATGCTCAGTCTCATGTGTGATTTTGATCACAGAGTTTCATCAGTCCATCTTCTCTCAGAATGCTTGATTCTATCCTTTAGAAGTTTTCTTAGTTTTGTAAATATAAAAATATTCCAAGTTCAGGTAACAGTCAGAAGTGTCCAAATGACTTTAAAATCCGTGTTTCCTTATTTTAGTGTGTTGTGTTGTGTTGTTTCGCTCTGCACTCTTAGCTGTCAGTCACTCTCTCTGTCCCTCTTTGGCTGGTGTGCCGGATTCACACAATACGGATTTATTCATTTAAAATGGTAAATAATCCTCTGCTCTCACCCTCCCCCATTTTTCCTCTCTTTATTTCTTGGATATATCTGTCCAAAGATAGTTGACATCCTTCCAAGAAACTCTTTGTAAATCTGAAGACGAACCCCACTTCCTATCTCATCTTAATCTTGCTCTCTCCCCGGGTCCTCTTCATTTCTGTTTAATATGATATAATAAAACATGCAGAATTTATGTTGTCAGAAACGGCGGCTTTCTGAACATACATTAAAGCAATGGGATCTCAATGCTTTTAATGTTTAATTTCAGTGGCTTAATGATTAGTGCATGACGGAGACATGCTGCAGACGGCATTAAAGGCAAAATCCTATTAGAAAGAATGAGGGCATTATATGCATCTGAAAAAATAAAAGTATTTAATCACACCACACCAATCCTTGACCACTGAGAATACCTAAATACATGAAGAATATCATATTAACTCTTTCTCAAACATTTTACCCTATACATGTATTTTTACATCTGTTCTCTCACTTCTTTAAAATAAGCAAAACAGCGGCATTTTCATGGTTTTCACTTTTATAAGCATCAATCTCAATTAATTTGCTCAAATTATTCAATATGATGTTAACTTTTTCTAAGGACTTCTATATTGCAAAACTTTTCTTTGGATTTCTTTCTATAATTGACAGGCTGTTGGATTATTAGAAAATAATGCACTCCTGAGGTGGTAATACGGGGTGGCAGTTACACCTTGGGTGTGCATTATTTTCTAACAATTCAATGGCCTGTCGTCAATTATTCTGCTTATTCTATAGTTACTGTTCAGATGTTGCCTTTCAAGACATTTGTCAGGTTTTTCTCCTTAAAATAGTCTTGTGTGTGGGACTAATTTCTTAAGAAGCTGATACCAAAACTCCATTGTTAATTTCAAAACGTCATTTTAGAGGTAGTAACGAAGGCTTGAGCAATCGATAGCAGGCTAATACAGTTATTAAAGCAATTATGAGAGAGAGAGAGAGAGAGAGAGAGAGAGAGAGAGAGAGAGAAAGAGAGAATATGCATATGCAAATCAGCATTACGTTGCCTAATAGCGAAACTGTAAGTTTCTCTAATTCAAGAACCGCACTGTTATTACCTCGCAGGAGAAAAATGTCAAGTAGTCTTTAAGTTGCTAAACTATTTTGATAATTAATTCGTCAGAGCAGCACTGACAACACGTTTCTGTGCGAGTGTGTGTTTGTACTGCATCTGTGTGCATGTATTTGAGTGAAAGAGTGCCGGGAATAGAGAGTATGACCTTTCATGACATAATAAAATGAATTTTCTGGCAAAAAAAACAAAACAAAACATGACAATAATTTTATCCTGTTGTTTATTATATTTATTTGTCTTTGTCTTTGTGGGTTTTGTTTCTTTTATGGTTGTTGGCTGGAAATGACTGAAATCATCCCTGAAAATAATTGCACACCTTAGAACGTTCGTCAGCCAATCAGATTCGAGCATTTAACAGCCCCGAAGTAGAGCTATAATGAAACATATTTATGTGAAAATAGTCTGAATGCAGGTAATAAGCAGGTTTGATGTCAGCGTCACAAGTGCTGAGAGAAGGAGAAATGACGAATGGATGGATGCACTAGATATTTTACCCACTGTGGTCTCTCTGTTAATCTGTGCATGTAATCTGTTGTCATCTGTCATTGTTCTCTGCTGGAACCTCATTTAAACTACAGATTTAATCCTTCACTCTGACCTGAGGATGAGGAGGAGACGACACTTATCCACCCACCCACACTCAACACACTTTCTCTCTCTCCCACCAAAACCTGCTGGTGCGTTCCCTCGGCTGTATATTTGTCTCAAAATGAAGAGAGACTAAAGCGGCTGCAAATATCTAGCCACATATAAGCAATAAAAAATAATGAACAGAACCGAAACAGTCAGCTTGAAGCACAGTGCATGCAAATCGCACACACACTGAGAGATATGTAAAGATTTAGGCAAAACCCATCCAAGCTTTTTAACTTTCTCTCTCACTGGTGCACTTAGAAAGAGAGTTTTACTTGGCTACCATCAGTCAGGCGAGGCATAAGATTTTAAGCTGTTGTGATATTAAAACCTCTGTGAGTGCAGTATTAAAAAAATCAACTGGGTCAGAGAGACAGTGGAGAAAATATTAAAAGAAAAAAGAAGGAAACTGGAAAGAAAGAAAGAAAGAAAGAAAGAGAAAAAAGAGAGAAAGAAAGAAAGAAAGAGAGAAAGAAAGAAAGAAAGAAAGAAAGAAAGAAAGAAAAAGAAAAGAAAGAAAGAAAGAAGAAAGAAAGAAAGAAAGAAAAAGACAAAAGACAGAGTCTACAGTATATTTAGAGCATGAACGACAGAAATAACACAAACAGGAAGTCAATAGAATTACGACAGGAAACCACATTGCTGCAAAATTGTGCATTAACACCACATTCCCTCTTCCAACCTTTACATCGCTTCCATGCCAGAAGAAGAAGAAGAAATTTCTCATCTGAGCTCAAACAAAACCATGCTGGTATAGCCTATCTATCGTGTATATAGTGTTCAACTTATTTACAGCATATCCAGTTTTATTCTGATTCTGAACTCAAGTAAAAAGTCGCGAAAGATTTAAATGATTGCATTTTTAGTTTATTTAAAATTATTCAACTCAAAAATCAATCTCTTATATAAATAAAAAAAAAAAAGCCAGTGCCTTTCAGGACATGAGCAAAATCCCCTTTTGCTTCTGACTATTTAACAATATTAACAAGCATATACAGCAAAATTAAGTAATAACAAAAATAACAAAAATAAAAAATGAAGTCTGCTATGCAATGAAAAGTAAGTGCTTTGGTGGATACATTGAGACTAATTTATTTATTTTTTAAATTCTATCCTAGATGGATTTCTCAGCTGTACTTCTCAAACATATTTACAACTTGCTCGACTCGGCAAACGACAGCTCAAACCAACCAAATCCTCACAACGCAAGACTGCTGATTCTCGATAGACTGACGAGAGAGGTCCGCTCGGGGTCAGTAAACACACTCTTAGGTCTTTCGTGAACACAGGCCTTCAGTTGTAGCCGTATGAGTCATAGTCACTGTTTCTGTTGGATGAGGGCTCTCTGCTCGCGTTTACCGTCAGCCTCTCCAAACCTGACAACAGAGGAAAAAAGACGATTTATCACCAGAGTGTGTGTGGCACTTTTCATGAATAGGGGCTGAAACTCTTAAGAATTGTGTTTTGCGTGTGTGTGTGTGTGTGTGAGTTGTTGTTTTTTTTCACCAAATGGTCAATAATCAGCATCCTCAGGAGGCTGAACCAAATGTTTTTTGATTTGCTTTCTATTTATTTTATATGGTTTCCAATTTATATGGTGTCTTATTTACTTTTAGCATTTATCATTAAATAAACATTAAAAAATGTAAAAAAAATAAATAAATAATAATAATTTTTAGCAATATGTTGTTTTTTAATTATTAATAGATTTTTTTTAGTTGTTTTCCTATACTGATATATAATCCTGAAGATTACGTCAAAAATATTTTAATTGCTGTCGAGAAGGTCAAGGTCAAATTTGATGATGGCTGGTGATTTAGATACTTTCATGTAAAGTTAAACTTTTTAGTTTTAGTTTAAAAAAGTTAATAGTTTAATCTAACGTATCCAGTAGATCTCATAACCAAAAAAGCACACCCGTGTTTTGAATGAAAGCAGTTTGAATGAAAATCCCAACACATCATAATACTCAATTCATCATTATGTAATTGAGTACAAAGTAAATGAGCATGAATGTGAGTGAGAGATTAATAGATAGAGTCCAGAATGATAAAATAAAAGAGAGAGAGAGAGAGAGAGAGAGACTCACCAGGAAAGGACTGTCTCTTGAGTGTGTTGTTGTTTGGGGCGCCTTGACCTCTGTGATAGGACACTTAAAAGAAGAAAGATCAAATGCTGAATGTTTTCTCACTACCCAGTCATGAATGTGTTGATGTGTGAGATGACTCACCACTCTGACTCTGAGTCGGGCCAATCCAGCGACTCTGCCGCTTTTGTGAAACTGCATCAAACCAGGTAAAAATTGTCAAATTAGACAGAGAATTTAACATTGGATTTTAAAAGATTCAGAGGCAAAACAACAGGAAAATGTCGGTGTGAAACAGTATTTTTTTAAAGTATTGAGCAACATCAATTTTAGATGTTAGTTTTGCATTACATAAAGTAGGATTCAAGAGTCTGAGAGTACTAGTGAAAATGATTTTACACATTAAATTTTAAGCAGAACAATTTGAGTGAAAGATTGAGTGGAAAATCAACATGAATTTGATCATTCACTCGAGCTGCATTCATTTCAAATGCATGAATTCTACAAAAAAAAAAAAAAAAAAAACTTCTTCTGCTTTAATGGAAGAAGAACATCTGACCAAAGAGTTCACATGATCAATCTCGCTAATTTGTTCAGATTTGATAAGTGAGCAGAATCTGAAATATTTCTTCTTCATTTTACATCATAATGTTTCAAAATCCTAAAAGAGATTTTTTTTTTTTTCTTTGCCAGATTTTGGTAACACTTTGCAGTAAGTTCCCATTAGTTAATATAAGAATACAACAAAGAATAAATTTGTTAAAGTATGTATTCATCTTTGTTAATGTTAATTCATGTCACCTCAGGACCATTAAATAATAATAAAAGATACAAGATTTGATTTTAATAATGTGAATGTTAAAATTAACATTAAGAAAACTAAATGCTTCAGAAGAATTTCCAATGTTAGTTTATGTTAAGCAATGTAGTAGCAAATCTAACCAATGGAATTTATTTAACGTGTTACCCAGATTTTCACTGCAACTTTAGATTTTTGGACCGTTTAAAACATCTCGGCAGACAAAGAGAACTTTTGAATGGTGCCATGCGCCTGCATGTCTAAACATTTACATTCTTTAAAGGTAATGTGAGATTAAAGACACTCGTTGGCTTCACCGACTCACATCTTTTCCGGATGGTTTTGTACGTGGGCCGACCGAACTGAATCAGAATGACTCCCAAAATCAAGAAAATTAATATGCCAGTTGCTGCTTTATAAGCAGCCAACTCACTTCCTAGAGTATCTGAGAAAATGTGGGAAGAAAAAAAAAAAGATGCATTATTCAAAATTTTGAAACCTGATAAGAAAGAAGAAAACATCAAGAGAAACATTCCAACTTAAAGAGTTATAGAATGTATAAAGTAAAACTCTTCAAAAATTCGCACACACATACCTTCACACATGATTTGCAGGCCTGTGCAGTCCTGACTGATTAAAGTCATATTGTTTGTGAGCATAAGACCTTTAGCCTTTTTTGTGGACTTAAAGCCCTTGAAGTCTCCACATCTCATGTCTTTACACAGTTCACTCCACAGGCGCTCTGACATGTCATTGCTATGGCACAAGGCTAGACGCTGATTAGAGGAATACAGATACAGCCGACCCTCACACATGTTCCCTGTCTTCAAGGGATCTAGCTTCATTCGGGCCAGAACAAACTGAGTGATATTTTGGATGGTTTTCTGACATGGTGACGGTGGTGGGACAGTGGGTTTCGTAACATTTATGGTTAATGGGGTTGGGGAGTTTGTAGAATTATTAGTTGAGTAATCAGGCGTCTGTGATGTTCCTTCTCCTGTAAAGGGAAAACGCTCATAAGCCAAAATGTTTAGTTTAGAAATAAATACAGCTCCAATAATTTTAAACAGTTAAAGAAATTAAAGCAAATGAACGAAACTTTAGTTAATTAAAATACCACAGTAGAGAATTTCTGTACTTGTAAATGCATGTACACTATTCTGATTCTGAATACCGCTCTATACTCTTATTTTATCATATTGTAAGACATCACTTCAGTTGTGATATTATATTTTTTACTACAGTGTGCTTCCAGTATTCTCCAACTTGCCACTCTCAGTCACATCTCACTAACAAATCGCATTTTAAGAACTGCACACATTTATTTGACAGTTTGTATGTAAAATGTGACATGACATGCAATGCATTATTCAAGCAATAAAAACCGCTTATTGCTGCAGGTCAGAGAGCAGACAGATGGATCATTTGCACAAATTGCACTCAATACACTGTTGCAATTTTTGCACAGTGCTTGAAGGCATTCACACACTTTGCATGTTTGATTGCATGATTGCTTGATCCCTGTTGCACTTTGCAAACATAGATGGCTATTCAGAATCAGGTAGTAAACGGATCTAGAATTTGGATTACCAAAAATCAGCATATATACATATATATTACGAAAATATGCGCATCTCTCCCTTTCTATATATAGATAGATAGATATGTGTATTTTCGTATTTGGATAAAAATGTACAATGTAAGCATTAAACGAGGAAAAATTATAAAATGAATAATATACTAATTTTAAAAGTGTACTTGCATGTTAAAATTGTGTGTATATATATATATTTATTTATTTTTTAAAGCTGGAATTAAAATACAGTCTATGCTTATTCACAATATATTTCGAAAACATACATTTTATTTAACATTATTTTCACTTTTCACTTATTCATAAAAAGCTTGTTCATAAGTGGTTAAATATGGTTTCAAACATTTTATACTTAAGCACAACAACTGTTCCTTTGAATTTCTGACCGTTTTGTTTGTCTTATTATCCAAAACTAAATGGTCAAATGATGTGTATTGCATTCTAAAGAGAACGCTGACAGAGTGCTGAAAAATATCATTTGGCATGATTTGCCTCTTTAACAGAAGGCAAAGTAATCATTCATATATTATTGCCATTTTTACACAGCAAAGCCAACTTTTTTTTTTTTTTAAAAAGAGACATCTAAATGGAATAACTTCTAATAAAATATGTTGGACATGTCAATGACAAATAGTAACACAGGGTCTATTTTCGTATTTAAGAAACAAGATTGAACGCAAGAAAAAAAATCACAACACATCTTTCGTGAACAATAAAGAAATGTGAAAGCAGAGTTTTTGCGAGGACGACCCATATCCTGAATTTCACCCTGTTAAGACAGTTAAATCACCATATTTGCGACGATGTTAAATACATCAGTTTCCAGTAAATATGGAGTCAAACAATAATAAAAATCACTACAAGAAATGGCAATATTTTATCAGGACATTGCATTAATTTTGTAATGTGTTCTCTTGCATGACCTGAAGATGTGATTTTATTTATATATGTTGGCATTCATTATTACTCTTCATTTATGAAACACAATGTTTTGATTATAAACAGTCTGCTATATAATGACTGAAAGCATCTGAATATTCAACACTTATAACACTAAGTGTTGTTCCTTGGGCCGTTCTGTCTTGCTGATATTAAATCCATGTATAAAAATACTAAACAGATGGATAAAGATCTAACTGTACATCAGCATCTACAACTGACGACAGATCATATATGTAACTTAGACAACACTTTACAATAAGGTTCATCAGTTAAACGTTAATGTATTAACTAACGTGAACTAACCATGAACAATACATTCATTACCGCATTTACTAATCTTTGTTACCGTTAGTTCATGAAAATACAGTTGTTCATTGTTTGTTCGTGTTAGTTCACGGTGCATAAACTAATGTTAACATGTGACATGTAATGTTAATAATGTATTAGTAAATGTTGAAATTAACATTAAAAAGATTAAGAAATGCTGTATAAGTGCAGTTCATTATTAGGCCATGTTAACTAATGAACCTTACTGTAAAGTGTTACCGTAACTTGAGTGTGTACATGCATCATTTAAGAGCACAACAATGAAGTGTATTTAAAGCATAAACCATTTACTTACCAACACCAAGGAGCAGGAGCGCCGTAAGAGTCATCAGCAGAGAGTTTTCCATCTGGCAGAAGGTTGTGCCAAACATTTAGAGTTTCATTTAACTTCATTTGACTAAACAAAGTAACTCTATGCACTCAGACTGATAACAGGCCCAGAGGTCAAATGAATGACCTTTGGTACACAAGAAACCGGTGCTTTTCGTTAGATTTAATCAGGCTTCAACCCAATTGTGTTTCATTTTGTTTTCCGCATCCTTTTCAGGGGTCCAGTTCAGATAAAGCAAAATGATAAGCAACAATGACTTTGTTGGTTATTATGATGCTTGACAATGATGTTTAGCCTGAGTTTCTTTTTTTATAAGTACGCCAAAGACTTCAAATCGTCCCACGGTTTAAGCCACAATAAACAAGAACATATCATTCACTACAATGACACAGTAATAGTAATTTGTTGATACAAAGCGGACTCCCTTTTAAATTAGATTACTGTTTATGTTATTTTAGATATGTTACAGTACGACTCTTGCTTTTAATTGACAACTATCTTCACTTCGCTTCAAGTGTTTTGAAGGTTTTCTTCCTCAAAGAGCATCAAACATCTATGAAACACCACAACTTCTAACCAGCTTTTTAACAATATATTATCAGATCTTACCTTGCCTGTAACTGACAAGAACAATGTGTGCAGCAAGTGACAAGAAAAATTAAGTGAAAGGAAATAGGCAGAGGTGTGGATCTACAATCTTCATTCCCCGCCCCCATCCTCTCTCTCTCCATATAGAGCGTGTCTTTTATTCTCAAGTTTTGTTTGATTGCACATTGCACTGCTTCCTCACTTCAAAGAGAGCAGCGTACAAAAAAATGAAGAAAAGCTTGAAAAAAAAAATTGTGCGTGTGGGCAGGTGGGAGGAGAAAAGGTAATAAGATATTCTCTAACTTGATATTAAATGTTAAAAAAATCATTTTAAAAACAAATTTTAATATATATATAAAAAGTTTAAAAAAAATGATCTTTTCATCAACAAAAAAAAAATTACAGATGGTTGGTGGAGTAAACAAAGCTTCAAAAACCCACATATTCAAAACAGAAAATCTTTCTATTTTGCATACAGGAACTGAGCCTCTTGTGGTGTACGGCACACTGAAAACATTCACGCAAGTTGCGCAGAGATGATTAATCGTACTGTGGCAAATCAGCAAGACTATAAAACCACCGATATCCATATCTATCCTTTCATTTCACTGTTACTCATATCTTCTTTTCATTCACAATCTTTCCCAACCGCCTCTCTGCCTCCTTCACTCTCTCGATCTCTCTCAGGTGTCGCCGGGGTTGGTTTACCATATCGTACAGTCGGAGAGAGACCCGTAAAGACTGGTTTTTGTACCTGTACAAAAAAATTCCCTCAACACCCTCTTGAAACTCTCGTCTATGATTCAATATGAACGGAATTTAAGCAGTCTTCAAAAGTGAGTCAATGAGCTTCCATTTCTCTTCTTGTAAAAAGATTGTCTTTGTGTGGACCCCCCCCCCGCCCAAATTTTTTTTTTTTTTTTTTTTTATACAATATAATATAATATATATATATGCTCATAGGTTTGGGGTCGGTAAGCTTTAAGGTAAACTCTCTTATGTTCATCGAGTATTTATTTGATCAAAAATACAGTTAAAACAGTAAAATTCTGAGAAAAATCTGTTTTCTAAGGCAAAGCCATTAAACTAGTCTTCAGCATTACATGATCTTTCAGAAATCAATCTAATATGATTTTATGCTAAATAAACATATATTATCATTGTCAGTGTTGAAAGCTGTTGTGCTGCTTGCTTAATATATTTGCGTAAATCATGATACCTTTTTTTCAGGATTCTTTGAACAAAAAAGAGCAACATTTATTTAAAAAAATATATTTTCTAACATTATAAAATGTCTTTACCTTCACTTTTTATTTAATTAGTCTTATTTAATTACTTAATATTTTTTATTAGTGAATGAAAGTATTAATTTCTTTAAAAAAAAACAACAACTACTACAAATAAAAAATAAAAAGTCAAAAATTCCAATCAACACAGAAATCAGATCAACTTCAGTGTTTAATATTCACACCCGAAAAAAGGACAATAAAAATAAAAATACACTTTTAACAGGCTACAGTCATCACAACCAATGCAATAGAATCTCTTTCCTCTAATGCTGCAAATCAATGTGCTAATAAAATTTCACCTCATTTTTTTTCCCTCTCATCCTCGTGTCGTATCACCCCTCTCCCTCGCTCCAGGTGCTGGGGAGGGAACTTAAACGTGGGGGTTTTGCTACAAACCTGAGTCTTAATTACTGAGTTCATGAATTAGATAAAGCCACCCGAGGCTTGATTGAGGATGCCTCTGGTTTTGAATTGCTTTTAAGTACAAAAATAAAGAGTGACCCCGCACGCCTATTCTAAAGCGGACAGTTCGAGGCCCTGCTCCCAGCTCCTGTTGCCAAAGAGTTCAGGGCTGTTAGTGTGGAGTGCTAGTGTGATTCACATGGTCCTCCGCAGTTATGTGGGGCTTTTACAGAACTAAATAACACCTCATAATGACATGCCGTTTTGTTGGGTAGGCCTACACCTTTGTTTTGGGAGGCTAGTGGGGTGTTTATGTGGCAGAATCTGAAGGTGGGCTCAAATCAAACCACAAAATAGTGTAAACGCTCTTGATCCGAATCCAGTCCGAACCACGTTATGATTCTGATGGGAATATGCCTCTCGGACACAGACTGGGCGCCTGGCTGCACAAGACCATCAAATTGCCTCACTGTGTCTAAATTCAAAGTGTAAAATATGCAGCCACGCATTCGTCTGCATAGTTTTACCACAAAAGGTTTTCTCTACCGTTGCGGTAGGAGCTGAATGCTATATTTACTAACGTGAGCATGTTATGTAGCCCCTATTTTCTTTGCATATGCTCTGTGCTATGATATGCTTCACTGCCTCATTAGATCCTGTGCTATAGCAGATAGATATGTCTATATTAATATCCCTTATTCTCCGCTTTCCCTTTAATATTAGATTAATTTGTTTAGCACACTGTCCCTACTAGTGACTATTCCTTCTGATCAGTGTCGAGATATTTAAAAAAATTGGTGTGTAAGGGTGTAAAGGAAAAAAGAGGGAGCAAAAGAGGTATTGAGAGGGTTGGGAATGATTGTTTGGTGCACTGGTACACTAAGCATTCGTAACAGGGCGGATTGCACCCACTGACATGGATTTCAAATCTGCACACATGGAAGTTGTCTAAATTTATTCATGATAAAGAATAAGCTCGGCTTTATTAAGTAGTTTTCATCTGTGATAAAATGTAAAATGTTGCTGTGCTTTCTGGATTGACACCATCAACAAGGGTCGATATAGACAAGAGAATAAGCCTAAGGCTAATGCATCGCTTCCATGTAGTGTGGTGTGTTTTTCTCAGTAGAATGATGGAAGAAAAAAAAAAGCCAAATAAGGCTGAGCTGTAACACAATGTTGTCAGGAAACAAAAAAAAAGCATCTTGTCATTGAACATAATCAACATATCAGAGATTTTTGCAAACTGATTTGAAAACATGCTTTAAAATGGACAGAAACTGAGCCGTTTAAGACTGTGCCGCCCATATTGAGTCTCTGACTGAGGTTTCATGGGGGAAACAAGCACACGCTCAATCTCAAGTGTCTTTATAAGCCTCAGACAGGAACAGGATGTTACGTGGGTACGCAAACCACAAATCTGAGGGTAGGGAAAAGGCAGAGCGAGAGGAGAAAGGAGGGAAAGAGACAAGAGGGGGGGATGATGAGAAAAAGAGAAAGACAGACACACACAGAGTGGCTCAGGAGTACGGTTGTGGTACCCCAAAACCTGGCCTATAAAGCGGTCTACCTGTGGGTGATTGGGTTGGTGGCCCATGGGGGCCAGTGGGGTAGCTGAACCCACCATACGGGTATGGAGCGGGGTACGGGACGGGCGTGGGACCAAACTGCCCGAATGGTGGGGCAGGAAATGGGGCTTGGCTGGGGTATGGGCAAGCGGGAGCACCAAATGCAGGCCTGGGAGCGGAGTAGCCTGTTGATGGAGGGAAGGGAGCACCCTGGCTGGGGTAGGGCTGAAACGCTGTGCTAGGGTTAGTGGTGCCCGCTGTGGAGGCTGAGGGGGGAGCAACGGGGTAGGAGGAGTAGGGGAGAGCAGAGCTGGAGGCATTGGAGGGTGCATTGATTTTGGAGCTCTGCTGCTGCTGAGGCTGCTGTTGTTGCCACGGCGATGATGATCCAGCATCCTGATTGGCACAGGGTTGTGATGTCATTGTAGCGTCTCCTATCCCTTTGCTTTTTTGGCAGAGAATTTCTTGCAGCTTTTCAATGCGCACTCGCCTTGTGTGAGCGAGAGAGCGGAGGGAAAGGAAGCGTTCAAGGAAGGAGTCCAGTGATATTGAACCTTCCAGAAACTCATCTGCTAAAACCTGAGAGAAAGAGATAGTGATTTTCAAATCCTCACATTGTGGGGTTGGTAACACAACTTTTATAACATTATGTTATGCTTCAGAAGTTCATAAAACTTCAAATACAAATATACATTAGATTTAAAACTTTGGAAAGACTAAGTCTTAATATTTTTGAGAGAAACTAACTTTTATCCACCTTAAACTATAATTAAATTAATCAAATAATAAATGAAATTAAAACTGTATTATTCAAAGAATCAGTTCAAAGAATTAATTTAAGATTATGTAAGATTTTCTTAGTAGACTAGAGTAATGACTTCTCTGAATTGATGGCTTTACCATGAATTACAAGAAAATTTATTTAAAAAAATATATTAAAAGTAGCATTATTTTTTTATAATAAATTAGATTCAAATTAATTTTAGTAATGAATAATTTATAATAATTTACAATATTACTGCTTTGGTTACATTTTGATTAAATTAAATGTTAAAATAAATTAAATTTACACTGGTAACAGAAGAATGCATTTCATTTAAAAAACTTAAAAATGTTTAGGTGTTTCTAAATGTTTTAATGGTAGTGTATATGAAAATACACTATATGAGTATATCAAGGTTTCCAGACTTTAGCAATTTAAATATACAGGAACTAATAATTTTTTATATAATTTCAAGATTACATGCCATACAAATGTCATTATAAATGTATACACTTAGATTATTTCAATGCAAAACACCAAGAGCAGAGTTTTTTCTCTTTCCCTTTCATTGCTTTCACGAACAGTCATTCTTTGCTAGTTTATCTGCAATCGACAGTTTAAACCCTGACAGTTTCACCAGCAGAGAAAACACAAACATCAAAATGAAAAAAAGAAAAAAAAACAAGTTGATCATAAAAAAAGATTGTGACCCACCTCTGATTCTGCCTCTGTGTTGGCGCCCTCTGTCTGCAGACGAGACAACAGCCCCTCCGGAGACACCTGCCCCATGATACTGTCTGCAAATAGGAAAAGGGAGAGAGAGAAACAGAAATGAGAGAGTACTGACACATAAATAGGTTGGCTTGTAACAGAGTAAGAAATTGAAAAATCAGAACGGTTATGTAAACAACTCAGTTGGCTAGAAATGTGTATTAATTTTAAACAAAGGCAAAGCAGTAATGAATGAACTGAGAGAAAGAAAGGAGAATGAGACTACAGAGAAGAAAGAGGCAGAGACACATAACTTCTGTGTGATGTAATGTCACAGATGCAAAAAAAAGGGGGGGGGGGGGGGGGTGGATGAATGCCAGAACAAAACAAGCTCATTGAACAGCACTATATGGCAGATGTATGTGCATATTCAAGAATTTCTGGCTGAACAACATGCTCCATTTAGAATCCCAGTAAGAATTCCTGTGTCTGTTCAAAGGTTCATGGCTCCAGGGTGCCTGAAAGTACTATGAAAACTGCCAGTGCAATTTATTACAAACACTGTAATTTTGATTTCATTTAATCACTGAGTGCTAACAATGCAATCTTTCAAAAAAAAAAAATCATTCTGATGAACTCATTCTATTTTTCACACTGCCTAAGCTTTTAGAAAATTCAAATTAGTTTCCATACATAACAACGAAACACTTTTTAAAAACTTCCTAAGATGCTTTAATTTTCATTTCAAAAACTTGCCAATACACAACAACAGGACATTAAGACTTTTAAGATATACACTTTTTAGTTATAGCTAAACAAAATCTTGTATAACAAAAATGGTAACACTGAAAGGTTCATTAGTTAATGTATTAACTAACATGAACTAACCATGAGTAGTTTGTTATTGTATTTACTAATCTTTGTTAACGTTAGTTAATGAAAATAGAGTTGTTCATTGTTTGTTCAAGTTAGTTCATAGTGCATTAACTAATGTTAACAAGATTTTAATTATGTATTAGTAAATGTTGAAGTGCAGTTCATTATTAGTTCATGTTAACTAATGAACCTTATTGTAAAGTGTTACCACAAAAAAAGAGTAAGACGGAAAAAAAAAAACGACTCGAGGCTTGCCGATAAAATAATTTTTACAGTATATAGTATAATCTTAAAATGTTGGTTGGTTTGTTTGGTATGTAATTCTATAAAAATACAATTTCGAAAAGGCTATGCAGTTTACAATATATTCACTTTATTTATTTTCCATGACAATCCCAAATTGTTCCTGTTTTAATTAGGAAACTAAAAAAACACATTACCAACATGAGTAAGTTCTGGTCAGTGCAAAACTACTCACTTCTCCCTCTTGGTTTCAGAAAACCTACTCTCAATTTCTTAGCCAGCATTCATTCCTGCATTCTCTTTGAAACCTTTACTTTTGTAACCCAGATCAATCCCTCTTTTTCTTACCTCTCAGGACACAGTGCTGTTTGTATTTCTCCCTCACTTCCTCCAGTTCAGTGTATTTCTCCACCAGTCGCGCCCTCTCTTTTTCAAGACGGGGCTTCATGTCCAGGTTTTGCTCAGCCAGACTGCGGTTGGCAGCCAGAGCCATCTCTCTCTCCAGCTGAATGTTCTGAATCTGAAGAAGAAGAAAGACAGTGACACATGACAAAAGCTACAATGATACAGGCATTATGAAGCCCACACAGACAATTCATCCTCAGCAGGACTCTTAAGACCGACAAGTTTACTTAACGATGGCTGTGGTGCGGAGTAGTGGTCATTTCTGTTTTAAGTGATCATGAGATTACTGATAATTCAATGTGATGTTTTATGCCATCTTCACATGCTATCTGAAATTTCCTACTTCCCACTTCTGAAGTTTTTTTTTTTTTTTTTTTTACGTGCTTGTCACATGCAAGTGCTCTGTTGTTGAAAAGAAAAGGAATCATGGAGGACAACAGGTTTATTCTTGCCTATTTATTTGGGAAACCTAATTAAAGGTATAATGATGTTTAGTTTCCAATTCATAGACAACCATATGAACATTATATCGATAATGAGCTTGCTGCCGATTTTGGAATTTCGGTCAAAAACTGGCTATTTACTCTATGTATAAAACATGCAGTATGCTTTAAATGATAATTCATATATGTAAACATGTACTGCTTTAACAAGACAAGGTGATGAAGCTGTTGTGGAAAAACCAATAAATAATAGCAGTCACAGCAGAAATTGCTCTCCCCTACGACATTTAAATTTATGGCCACCCCAACTCGGAAACTTGGGTATAATATTATCTCCGACTTTCCCAGTAGTAAATATGTCTTGAGAGGGCGTTCATTTCCAATTTCCTAGTAGGAAACTTGTATTTACAATAATTCCAATAGCATTAAATGTGCTGTGGAAATTAATGTAACATGTCCAGAACAGCAATGCATGAAACGCAAATGTTTATTTACAGTCTCAATACTATAAATAAGTTAATCACACCACATATTACTACTGCATTTCACAAAAATGATGCTGTTCAAATAAAAGTTGTATCATTCAAACAGCACATTTTAGCCTTTTAATGTTGAATTTACCAAAAACATCACACAAATAAATTAGTGTAGAAACCATTTTCAATCAGAAATTGCTAGTCAATTTGTAAACAATCATAAAGACAGCAAGTAACACACTGAAGAGTAAAATCTTTACATTTTGAAAAAATTAATGGTCACGTATGTTCAAATATGATGCATAATAATGTATAAAAATAGGTTTGAGATCAATGATTCAAGACCTTTTAATCGAACCTAACGCAAATTCTGGCTATGTACATATTCAAACCACAAACATTAGACTTGAAGGAAGAATTTTTGTAGATAAGATAAGGTCTGTTGGACTACTTATTCCAAAAAACTTGGAATATGGCGCATTAGTCTTAAAGTGATTGATCACCCAAAAATGAAAATATGGTGCTAATTTACTCACCCTCAGGCCTTCCAAGATGTAGTAGATCACTTTTTTTTCTTCTTCAGTAGAACAGAAGAGAAGAGTTTAGCTGAAACTGTGGTCTTTGGTGATTCATATAATGCAAGTCAGTGGCTACCATCACTTTGGGAGTCAAAAGAATATATGCAGGCAAAACAAATTAATAAAAAAATTACACCTGTGGCTCACTTCATAAGACCCTCAATGTATCTTCAGGAGCCACAGGTATTAGTTTTATTTGCTTGTACATGTATTTTTGGACTCCCAAAATGACGGTAGCCATTGACCTGCATTATATGAATCATCAAGGACCACAGTTTCGGTTAAAAATCCCCTATACCCCTATACTTTGGATGGCCTGAGGGTGAGTAAATTAATAGCAAAGATTCATTTTGGGTAAACCATCCCTTTAAGAAGTACAGCTAAAGCACTTTATGGGGATTTTTTTGGAGCCTGGCGGCTATTCACTTTCATTGCATGGAAGAGAGGAGCATCCTAACATCTCCTTTTGTGTTTCACGGAGGAAGGAAAATGATGCGGGTGTGGAACAACATAAGGGTGAGTAAATAATGACAGAATTTTCATTTTTGGGTGAACTACACCTAAAACAAAGATCCATCATCATCTTACCTCATCAGACTCCTGTGCCATAGACTCCACCCGCTCCGAGTTGTCCAGCAAATTCTGCAACTCGGACTGGCTGAGGTCTTGAAGCTTCTCCATTGATTTGCTAGGACAGCTGAGGATCAACAGCTATATTTGTTACATAACCTGTGCTAATAATTTACTTATTGTCAGCTAATCACATTCATAAGGACAGCGTACAATGGAAGAAAGTAAGTCATACAGGTTTGGAACAACATACATAGCCTTAATGTTGGCAGAATTTTCATTTGGGGTTTTAAGTTGAACGATGCTGTCAGTGAATACTTGGTAAGTGTCATTTGCATGTGAAACTACAACTGGAAGACTTGATAATCTGGACCACTTATGGCAGTCATCTGTCATTCAGGCATGTAACAGTGGACTACTTAAAAGTATCATGTTATTGAAACTAAGCCTCCGAAGGCTTGTTATATAGTAAAGTATAGATCCAATACTTACAAGGTACAAGCAAATCAAAGTCCTCTCCGCAAGGTGCTCATGGAAAAACATCAAACTTAACTGGAAGCAAGTGACGTCAAGATGTAGACGGAAGCGCTGAGACGGACAACTGCCTCGTGAGCGTCTTCCGCGTTAAAACCCGCTTTCTGCGAGAAACACGTACGACACAGAATCGGTACAATGTGTCGCGCGTTATTTAGAGCGACAGAGTAGAAAAATGTTCGCGAAATGATTCCTGGAGACTGGAATCTCCCCGCGGTTAGCTGGACGGCTAGCTCACTTAAAAGAGAGCAGTTGGGCAAGGCGGGTTGTTATTCAATACAAAACGGCCTCGGACGAAATAACAACTCGAAAAGACATAATAATATGTGTCCGGTAAAACCGCATCGATGTCAATTCGAGCAAACCAGTATAAATAAAGGTTAATTAACGGGGTATATTCCTATTCTTAAGGGAAAGTTTCACTTCTCGTTGACAGATATCGCGGCCATCTTTGGATGAGACCAATATCGATTTGGTCTAGGGACGTGAGATATGTTTAAAATACCCTAAATTCACAATTTACCTTTCTTGTCTGGAAAATCACATATAGTTTTAGAGTATGGCTTAAATAGCTACGTAAAGGTTTTATATTGCGGGCAATTGAAAGGCGTTCTCATATTTTCGTGAAAATACCATTTCCCCCCCTATCTTTGACATTACATGGTATGGTCCTACGTTCAGCGGCTCTGAGCTGACTGAAAGGGAAACCCCGATGTGACGGGAATATTCCATATGTGACATGGCAGTGGGGTTGGTCCTAATATTTCACCACACAGGCAACATTGATTTTTTTATATAAAAGTTTAATATTGCAGCAAGATTTTGGGTTTGAAGAATTGTCTCGTTTATTTGCATATAGAAACACAAAACAGACACCCATAATAGAAAATAATTTTTAGTGCTTATAATTACCTTACAGGCACTGCAAACTGCATTTTTTTTTATTGCATATTCGATTACATCCACTTGTTATTTTTGTGATTTTATGAGTTTTCGGGTTTCATTTGTAAAAGATCATCAATGCAGGTTGAAATAATGGCAACACTTTTTTAAAACTTAAATGAAAGGTAGCAATTAAACTGACATTTGAGCTATAGTGGGATAAATACAGCGTATAGCAAGCTACTGTTTCCAGTTTCACAAAACTTTCAAATCTGTATTTTGTACATGACAATATTGTAAATTCACATTTTTAAGGACAATAGCAATGATAATGTTTTGGAGCAGTATACTAATTAAAATTGCTCCTACATATAAAATGAACAAAGAGAAATGCATGGTACATGTTCATATGTATGTGATCTCAGTGTATTCTTAGACCTTTAAATGCAGAAAATGTTAGGAAACAATGAAGAACCAAAGCTGCAATATCATAAAACAACAGCTGCCCAGAGATCGCTTTGTAAAAGCTCTGTCAAAACAAAAAAAAGATTTAATGAGTTTATGGTAAAAATGAGAAGTTTGTATTTAGTAAAAACATAACAGTATTCGTTAATATGTCATTTTTAGCAGGATCAATCAATAGTTTGCACTTACTTGAAAAACCTGTTCTGGACAACCAAAACGAGCATGTGTGCAAGGAGGGAGGACTAGAGAGTTACTTGCGGCATAACCATACAGAACAAGACCAATCATTGTCCCCACCAGGCCAGCAATACCAGAGATCAGACAGTTTTTTAGCTTATAGGGAGAAAACCATATTATTGCTTATTACTGCATATGTTGGATTAATCCACAAGAAAGAAGAATGTAGTTATGTGAATTTACCAGTGCTCTCCTAGGAGTTCTTTCAGATGCCATTCCAAAAGCTCCAGCCATCACAGACTAATTAGAGAGAAAAAAACATCAGAATGAAAAGTAAAAAGTCACTAGGACTTCATGCTGTCGATATGAAAAGAATGGGGGAGGGGGGGGGGGCAAACACATTTAACTGTGGCCACAATTATTGGTACCCTTTTATTCAATACATTTTGCAACCCCTTTTGCCAAGATAACAGATCTGAGTCTTCCCCTATAATGCCTGATGAGTTTGGAGAACACCTGACGAGAGATCAGAGACCATTCCTTCATAAAGAATCTCTACAGATCCTTCAGATTCCAGCTCCATGTTGGTGGTTCTTCAGGGTTCAGGTCAGGTGACTGGGTCGACCATGGCAGAAGCTTCATTTTGTGCTCAGTGACACATTTTTGTGTTGATTTTCATGTTCATTTTGGATCATCCATCAGGACAATGATCCAACCCCAGCCCATTATAGGATTTCTAGCAGAAGCAGTCAGGTTTTGATTTTTTTTATCCGTTGGTTTTTGATAGACTTCATGATACCATGTATCTTAACAAGATGTCCAGGACCTCCCGTGGAAAAATAGGCCAACAGCATTAAAGATCCAGCAGTATATTTAACCGTGGGCATGGGGTACTTTTTATCCCTGTGTGCACCAAACCCATCTGGTGGGTTTACTGTCAAAAAGCTCATTTTTTTAGTTTCATCTGACCATAGAAGCCAGTCCCATTTGAAGTTCCAGTCTTGTCTGACAACTGAATATGCTGGAGATTGTTTCTGGATGAGAGCAGAGGATTTTACTTAAAACCCTCCAGAACAACTTATGGTGATGTAGGTGCTATTTGATTATTTTTTAGGCTTTCTGAGACTCAAGACTCAACTATTGTCAGCAATTCTCCAGCTGTGATCCTTGGAGAGTCTTTGGCCACTCAAACCCTCCTCCGCACTGTGCATTAGGACGATAAACACGTGTCCTCTTCCAGGCAGATTTGTAATATCTTTAGTTGATTGGAACTTCTTAATTATTGCCCTGATAGTGAAAATGGGGATTTTCAATGCTTTAACTTTTTTATTACAGCCATTATCTATTTTGTGAAGCTCAACAATTTTTTCCTGCACAACTATATTCTTAGATTTTACTCAGTGTGATGAATGATTACGGGAATTTGGCCTTTGTGTCTGGACAATTTCATGTTCATATCACCCTGGTGTGCTAAAAAAAAAGTAAATATGAATGGTAATATACTTCAGAGATATTTAAAAAAATTCTAGGGGTGCCAAGAATTGTGGCCAACGTGTTTAGGAGAAAAACATTTATTTCATACCCCCCCCCCCCCCCCCCACTTTCAATTCTGTTCCTTTTAATTAAAGGTTAAATTTTGTTAATTTTATGAAAGATAAAGACCAAAAGGATAAACAATGCAGATTTATTTTTAGTCATCTTTGATCATATTTATCAAGGGTGCCAATAATTCTGACCACCACTGTATATATATGTGTGTACATATGTGTTGTGTGTAAAGTTTGTGTGTTTATTTTATTTTGTGTATTTCATTTTGGCAAATCATAAGAATATGACAATCATTTAAAACAAAACAACTACAGTATCTTAGTTCTTAAATAAACTTACCACAAAACCAATACAGAGGGGGCACACGAACATATATTTGATATCAGTGCTGATGGTGTAAGTTGGTACAGTCAAGAGGAGCTGGAACAAACCTAGTAATATTGCCAGAACCTAAAGACGGAAAAACATGGTGAGGGGAAAAAATTCAAACAAAAGTTCAACAACAAAACATCACAAAGAATACTGTTACAATAAGTAAGATACCATTATCTGTCTTCCTTAGTGACAAAAAAATTGGCCCATCCACTTACTGCCACCACCTCAGGGTCATGAAACTTGAATAGACGTTGAAATTTGGGAGGATCTGAGTCAGCAGACTGTGTTTGAGTGCTTGACATCTTCAACAGCCAGCTAAAAGTCAAGTGAGGGACTGAAAAATAGGGACATTTCAAAGTTCAGATCAACGATTACAGTGGCTCCCAACAGTCTGAGATAACAGTGAGAGAGTCAGTATATGAAACATGATCTGATCCTCCTGGAATAATGGAACGTTTTGCAGGAATACAGATTCAGTTAGAAAAAAAAACATGTTTGTGAGGAGAAAAAAAGTGGGCGGATTGAATACAGAAAAAGTGGCTGGAGAGAAGAGCAGCACAGCTTGATGCAATTCTGATTGCTCAACAGCACTGCAGAGGAAGAGGGTTAGGGTTAGAACAAAAAAAAAAAAAAAAAAAAACTTTAGTACACTACATTCATTTTCTTGAGGGGGCTGGACTGCCCAGATCTCCAAAACAGCTCCTTCCTTTTTATTTGTTTATTTGTACAGCATAAAATCACAAATAGGCATGATAACCACTGCAAACTTCAAGTGCACTCTTTTAGTTTCAGACATTAGCATGAAATACATCCATGGATATATCTTTGCTTGTATATGTTATTGATGATAGCTATGTCTGATCAAATGTCATTTCCATTAAAATAATGCACGCCCGACTCACCTCGAATGGAGTTTCTGCGAAGAAAGCTCGTGGCCGAGAGGAGCAGAGCTGTTTATGAAGTGATCGAAAACACTTAATAAAAGCTCCTATGGGGGAAAGGGGGCTGGACAGACCCCTTCGCGATGCTTGCATAAAAACGCAAGGGAGGGTCTAACTCCTTTTTTATTCCAGAAAGAAAGAAGACTAGACCTCTTATTTGGAATTATTGCGCACTTACAGACGAGTTTGCACAACTGGAGAAGAAAAAGGTCCTGCCAGCACACTACAAACAGCTCAAAGAATCGCGTAGAGTCCTTGCAGTTTTATAGTTTCTTTATAGTTACTTTAAACATTTGTTATCCCTTGTTACAAACTTAACTTACTTGAAAACGAAGGATGACTTTGACAGTGTCGACGGACCTGTCAGTGAACACTGGCCCAAATCAGGTAGAGGAAAAGTTGGAAGACAAACAAAAAGCTCTGCGGGAGAGCATCGAGAAGGGGGAGCCCAAAATATTCGGGGTGAGTGAACGTCGTGTTATGCTTTCATTAATCTTAAAGGGCTCTGCACAGATTCTGGCATAACTCACATATACTTTTTTTTAAATGTTATTATTATTAAAGAGATGTTTAGTCAACTTTGGGGGCTCTTTTCAATGGGATTTTTATGAATGAACTTCACAAAGCAAATGTCTTTATTCTGTTACAGGGGAAAGACCAATGCATTTGCTTACAGCAAAAAATAATGTGTGAAATATTTTGGATAGTACTTATTTCCAGTTTATCTTCTTGTTTTCTTGCTCTTTGCATCTTGTCTTTACATATCTGTGTAAAATATAATCTTAAATCATATCTTTATAGTCCTCCAAATCTCTTAGGGCTCATGATTCAGGGAACACGGAGATTAAGAACACAAACAGGGCACATTACAAAGCTTTAAAGTAGAATTTGATCAAATTGTGAATTAATAAATTCTATTTCCAGTATGGCCTTCACTATTGGAGTTCTGGCCCCCTGTCCGTTTTTTACCATTTTAAATCACAAGCCATTTTGCCAACTAGACAAATTAAATACACCTTACAACAAATACAAACAATATTTATTAAGACAAAATTCATTATTAAATATTAAAACTACAAATAGTCCTTGTAGTATATTAATTACTAAACAGATAGTTCCTGTCTTGGCTTGTGATTGGTCAGTACCATTCTGTATTATGAATTAAAGGGATTGCATGATTATATTGATAATTTAGCATAACAACTCATACAATTATTAACCCCTCTGGTTTTCTTCGTGGAGTGGTCAAAAACAACAGAAATATATACAGCAAAATCAAAGCCATAAATCTAAACAAGTTGTGTTCTAAATTTGAGATTGATATCTCAAAAAAATGAGCTTTTGGTAAGATTTTTTTGGGGTAAGGAATCAAACATTTCCACAAGATGAAATTCATCTCCCACTAATTTCCAATGCGGGCTGCATCCGAAAGCTTAAAAATGCTGCCTTCGGAGGAGGCATTCCAAGGTAGGACAGCATCAAGGCATTTCCAATGTTAGCTTCACTTCATGAAGTGCGAGGCAAAAAATCTTCAAGTAAGTTTTTGAGCTCAGCATAGTCATTTTTGACTTTGAGGAGCACAAGTGTGACTATTTTTTTCAGGACCATTTATCCTTTTTGTATCATGTCCTTGTCATTTTTTACACATTCCTTTGCCAAGTTTTGTACCATTCCGATGAAGTAAAAAAAAAAAAAAATTATCTGTCAGAAATTACCAAAGAGCAACAGATGCTTAACCATGAAAAATGTGCTATTTTGAAAAACTACAACATAATAGCAGCTAAAACTGATTTCATGTCACCTGATTACAAAACTTATGCTTATGCATAAAGTTCAGCTATTTCTCTTGTTTTCTTCTGTCTCTCATAGGTCTCTCAGATAGTAATAGGATTGGTGATCATCTCCTATTCTATACCTCTTCTCTATACCGAGCCCACAATGCTGCTTAACTTTGGAGTGCCATGGTGGAGTGGCCTTATGGTAATATTACACTAATAAGCCTAGGACATAATGGTTATGTTGGTGATGACAAAGTATTAAGATAAAAGTAAAGTAAACTGTATAACCATCAACCACTGTGTCCTCTTTTCTCCCAACAGTTTGTCATTTCAGGTGCAGCTGCAATAGCAGTGGAAAAAATGGCCACCATGAAGACAGTGAGTTTGAACTTACAACAGGACAGACTAACAAGCAAAATCTAGATACTAGCATATAAAGTTAATGTATTATAATGTAATTCATTTATGACCGATAATCAAATACAACAGCAGGCACATTCTGTGTAAAGTTTCTGTCTGCAAAATCCAATTCACTTGCAGATATATGTTTAAAATGACAAAAATGATGAAAGTTGCTCTTGTCTTTAGGTCTCTATTTGCTTGGGTGTCTCTGTTGTGACCATAATCATCTCAGTTATTGCCAGTATCCTATACTATGTTGACATTACTTCCAATCCGGCAACCAGATGCCAACTGGGACCAGACCTTTTGTGCGATCACCAGTATTATGCCACTGTATGTATCTCAAACCCTATATGTAAGAGTTTTGTTATGTTATATTAAGTATGTAAAGGCAATTAAAAAGTTGTATATTGTAGTAAGGACTCTTTCTTCAAAATAGAAATTCAGCACCGGAGTGAAGATAACCATCTCAATGGTCAGTATTGTCCAGACAGCACTGTCCTCTGCTTTCACAGCTATACTGTATAATCAGAGGAGGAAGTTTACGGGCTATGCGGTAAGAGAAATAAAAATAGTTTATTTTATTGTTTTAAAAATATATTGTTAAAAAAAAATTAATATGGAAACAATAAACTTCTCACAAACATTATGAGATGTTGTTATATTTTGTGAATATTTAGTTCAAAGTGTTTTAAACGCCTAGTTTGCTAACATGTGCCATATGGATTTCTCTCTCTCTCTCTCTCTCTCTCTCTCTCTCTCTCAGACTGTGAGTGAATGACGTCCTGCTTAGGACGCTGATCACCCCATTTATGACATTTGTACCCCCCATGTATGACATTTGTTGATTTAAATCGGAGGTCCTTAAAATATATACACTTCATATACATATGTGGGTTTTTTTGTAACCAATGTAATGCTTATATGTGCAAGAATGCAATGCATTGAAATGTTGTTGTATTTTAAAGTGAATTGAAAGTGAATTCTATATTTTTTATCTAGTGTCATTATAATAAACATCTAAATATTGTTTTTATTAACTTTACATTTCAAGTTTAATGGAGATCTTTTGTGGTTTCATTTTGCAATTTAAAACAGCTCCACAGTAAGATGTTCTGATCATTTCAGCTTCTTAACTGGACCATTTTCGAAACGGCTAAAGACACATCTTTTTCATCAATGCTTGACCCATTACACCTATTCTGTTCTATTGTAGGGTATTTACAGTAAAAGGACCAGATATGATGAATGAAGACTTGGAGTCAGAGTTAAAAATAAATTAAAGAGAATTTTACTGAAGAGAATAGTTTGTAGTTTCATCAGCAGAAGTCAGCTTCAACACTCTCAAGGAGTCCGTAGGCCATCCTCTGTTCACATTTCCACGGCAATTATACTTTACAAAAGTCACTAAACTACATCATTACTTCAGATTAAATGATTCTGATTGGCAAAGAAATTGATAAACTTGTCCATAAATGGCCTGATAGGCAGACTTTCCATGGATTATCTGAATGAATCTGACGTATTGTCAAATATGGTGACCCATACTCGAAATTGGTGTTCTGCATTTAACCCAAGTGCACACACTCAGCAGTGAGTAGTGAACACACAGTGAACACACTCCCAGAGCAGTGGGCAGCTATTGCGACAGCGTTCAGGGAGCAATCAGGGGTTAGGTGCCTTGCTCAAGGGCACCTTAGTCATGGTATCGCAGGTGGAGAGAGTGTTGTTTATTCACAATCCTCACCTTCAATTCCTGCCAGCATGGGAATCGAACCAGCAACCTTCACGTTACAAGCCCAACTCCCTCACCATTAGGCCACGACCATGGTTTAGGCATGGAGTGACCCACCTAGGTCACAGGACTGCTCATCACGGCCCAGCTTGACGAGAAAAACAAGTCATTCCATCATCCAGGGAGCCAGTTGTTCATCTTTCACCAGTACTGTTATGTAACAAGAATACTGGCACACATTCAGATACACCGGATACAGCCTCTTCAAGGTTGAAGTGGGTTAAACAGAGTACTTCCTCTAAACAGCCTACTGATTACATGATCTCACTCACAGAGGTACAGAGTAAAAGTAAAATAAATGCTTTAGCATATGCTTGAGAAAGTCATTCAAATTTAATATTTAGAAGGAGAAATATTGATTAATAATCTATTTATCTATATTTAAAAAATTCTACGTGTACTGCGCTAGAATAACTGACTTGTCACAGCTTACATATTGTTGATTTGATTGCTTCTAATGCTCTCATGAATATTAATCACGTTAAGTGATTTTTTTTAAGACTGATTTTTAAAGGTGTCGAATTGTCATATTCAAATCACACGAAATATTAGTCAGAGCAAAAAGTAAAATAAATAAATTTATTTAAAAAAAAAAGTTTTTAGAAGCTAGAAGAACATCAAGCAACATGTCTATTAAATATTCATGAGCCACGCCTTCCCCGTAGGATTCGTTCGTTGCTAACGGTTGCTAACAACATAGACTGGGGTCCTGACAAAAACAGACGCTATTTTTTCGTCTGAATCTTTATTATACATCAGTTTCTTCTAGATTTGAGGTTTGTTGTAGTCACAGTTAAGTGATTATGCTTTGTTATAAAACGAAGGCCAAGTTAAAACGTTCCCTAGCCCTCATTACTTATAGCTAGTTGTTGTTATGTTGTTATATGGTAATTAGCTTAAATCTGAGAATAACCTTACTGCCACCACATGATTTTTAGCCGACTGAAACTAATATTAGTGAGTGTAATGATTCTAATAGTTGACGCAAGAATGCTCTTTGGAGCCCAATTCACCTCCCTTTCCGTCCCTCTCATAGTTTATGTCATGCAGAGGCCAGCTAAGGGGGATGTCAACTATGCGCCCATCGTCGTGAATGGAGTGATGGTCCGAGACAAAAAGTTCCTGCGTGGACTGGGCAAAGTGCTGAAACTTCCGTGGCTACTTGGCAAAAGCGTTGAGGCATGAATAGACTCATTTGCATACAGTGTGACATATTAATTACTAAGTAGTTTGGAAATGTTATAAGGAAACTTAACATCGATTATAACAGCTCAGGGGCCGTATTCACAAAGAATTTAATTTTTACCATTAAGAGTCCTCCGAAGAGTTCCTTGCCAGGAGTTTTAGCTTAAAACCTATTTACAAAACTATTAAGTGTTACCAAGGAACGCCTAGTGTGAGGTGGGGTTGACCTTGTTGATATGGATGATGTCAATTTTTTTTGACCGCACTCTTAAATTGCACACATTAGCGTAAGGACAAATATAGGCTATAAAGATAGAAATATATAACTATATAAAATACATACACCATTACCTGTGTCTGTATAGACCTTATTCATAGCAGCGCCATGTTTGAAAAGCAAGGCTGTGAGGGACTGACTTAACCTGTTGTCCATAGCATCCGTTGTAAAAAAAGCTACATTTTTCCTTAGCTCATGTTTTTTGCCTGTTGAAAGTTCTTGGAAAGACATTTTTGCCTTGTTTCAGCAGCTGAACAATCCAAAAACATATTAAATAACAGTACAACGCACTGAAGAGATCTATGTCTATCCCTCACACCTTCGTTCATCCCCGTTAAAAATCATTGATGGATTGTATTGTAACCTATTGTATGTAGGTCTATAACACTAGCAATACACTTATGGCTAATTAGTTTATTTATTAGTTTATTGAAACTATAATTCAGAAATACTACACATATAGTGAGGAATAATACAGAAGCACCAAAGATAACGAAAGGTGATATATGGGTGATTCCTTTTTGAAAAGGTCGATGTCAGTGTAATTTTCCAATATACACTGTTGCAACACTGATCGAAAACGGCTGGCATGCTTTGGATCATTTCTGAGTTTCCCTTCAGGAGGACTAGAATTACTTTTAGATGAAAAATATTTGAGTCCTAAAATTAGGAGTGACACGCCCCTAATTTTTAAGAGTTTCTCTCTCCTAAATTTTCTCATTAGGAGCACATTTTAGTCTTACGATTTTTTGTGAATACGGGCCCTGTTATTCAAAGGAATATCTGTGCAAACACCTATGACTTAACATTCCTCATCCTTATAGCTTTGAATCCAGCCAGACTTGATTTTTAAACAACTTTATAATAGTTTCACCTGTTCAGTAAAGTTAAGCTTTATGTGCAACTTAATGGCTTGAGTTTTATCTTGCTATCCCTCAGATAAGGAAATCGCTCATTGACAGAATCATTCCCTCTTTCGCTTGCCGAGCTGTGCAAAACAATGATTTCGTCTCACTCAGAGAGCTCCTAGAGAAGGTTACTAAACTTCATATGTCCTGAACTAAAAATATGGACAGCGAAAAATTTAGAATTCAAACCCTTTGTACTCAAACTGATTTATTTATTTTTAAAATCTCTTAAGATGGATGGCAATTGTGAAACCTATGACGAAATCACGCCCCTTCATACAGCATGTGAGGTGGGGAACTTAGAGATGATTGAGTTCCTGCTGTCAAAGGGAGCGTCTCCTTACCACAAGAACCGTTTTGGAAACTGCCCCATGTACATGGCCATTAAGAACAGGTGCATACAGTACACATGTGATCTGAAATGGGTTGTAGACTCTAAAGCTGCATTGACTAGTTAATTCAGCTGACATTTTTGACTAGTAAAACATGTCAACTTCTATTTCATCTATCACCATTTAGTATTGGCTCTGTCTGGCTGCAGAAATGATGTATTTTTGTTGGCCAAAACCCAGAAATGGGTTGGAATGGGTTAAATGCCTGAAGGTCTGTGGTTAACACAAGCTCAATATATTGTCACATTTTATTTTACGATATAAAATACATCAGTACTACAACTTGTCTTGAAAAAGACAGTCGCTAACAAGTTAAACGTCATCATGTCGAACAGGTAAACTCATCTACACACGAGTCCGCTTTTACAGCCTCATTGTCTTTAGTTGTTGGAAGCTTAGGTGGTGATGCTGAAGTCATACGATCATGGTTTAGTTCGTTTAAAGCCTACGTTTAGCTTTTTACTCCTAACTATTCTATGTTAGACTTCAGATTTGTGTTCATTTATTTATAAGATTTTCATGATGTGCAAAACATCTTGAACTTTTGTTGGTCACAGAGATTGTTTTTTGGAATACTAGAAAAATCCCATTGGGTTTAAGTTGAGGGAACCAGGGCGATCCTACAAAAATATGTCATCCCTGCAGCACTTTACTGACTGCAGCCCATTTAGCCTGTAGTATCTCAGGCCGAATTCTCACTCAATTTATTTCAAACTAACATTAGGGGGCAGTAATGAATCATTTGTACATGCTCAGCTCAAAGATGCCAGTGCAGCTGTGTTAGTGTTTCTTTTAGGCATTGTCATGCCGTAAAACTCCTGAGCATGAAAGGAGTCACTGTTCATCTACACCCTGTGAGAATTGCCATGGAAATGATCCAGTAAGCATTAACCATAATATCTAACACATAAAAATCACACAACATTTTACAGCACAATGCATGTTTCTTTAATATATTTTTATATGAGCTTATTATATAACCTATCACTCAACAGAGCGGTACAGAACAGAGATTACCCTCTGCTGTGTGCTTGGGTTCTATCAGGAGTTGACATGGACACTAAAGACTATAACGGACGCACTGTAATGCATGAGGCAGTTGATCTGGGAGATAAATCTATGATCGCCAGACTACTGGAATATGGAGCCACACCACTGGTATGAACTATTTTCTTATTGGGCAGTCCTAGAGAAGGCTGAAGTGGTAAATGTTTAATTTAAATAAATACATTAACATATAATTTTATATTAAACACATTGATACCAGATAAATGTTTGGATTACTTTTTCTCCCCATTTCTCTAGGAGAGAGATGTGTGGGGTCAGACAGCCATGGATAATGCTCAAAATGACACAATGATCTTGGCTCTTTTTGAGCCTCTTTTCACAGTGCACTGCCCCACCAAACAGGCCTATCTGCTGTATAAGGAAAAACATTCAGACTATTAGAAAAAAATAGTCTTTTTGTCAGAAACCTTTTTTTAAAAAAAAAAATCTTTTTTTTTTTGTGTGTGTGAATTTGTATTTTTCTCTCACTCTGCTATTGTATTGGAGGTCAAAAATGAATACACTACTACTAAATAATATTAATAAATAAATCTATGACAATGCCAATGTGTGTCGTGTTGTTATAGTGCACACAATACGCTCTGCTATCAAAGGAATTGTACACTGTTCGGTTATTACATTTATGTTTCTGGCATCTTCAAAATTCTGCAAAAGGCTAAACATGGTCTTTCACAATTCTCATCTGGGATTTTTTTTATTTATTTATTTTTTTTATTTCTGAATGATGCAAAATGTAAAGTGTCTCTAGTCATCAGTAGGCGGCAGGGTTACTCCTCCTTCCAGGGAGAAAAGAGGAAGCTGGCATTTGCTCCGGGGAAAGAAACACTTTATGGATTATTTTAGTAAACCTTGAGTTTAATACTGAAGGATAGAGCTGGAATCCTTTGTATGAAAAATCCCATTTTAAACGTGATTTACTAATCCCCGAGCGGAGACGCCTGAATTCAGCGTCTTGACTCTTTCCATGTAGCACAAGTTTGTTGCCAGTCCATTTGTTTCCACGTTGTTTCTTGTTGAACACGTCGTTTGAGAAGAACATTTTACTCACGAATAAGAATTTCATTCTTCTTGGTGCGCTATAGCGTAGCATAAGTGTTGTTAAAGTGATATTTTTTAAAATGTGTCGGTGTTTATATTTTACCACACTTCTGCTTTTAGTTTCATATCAGTTCATACCATTATGTCACTCTTTCGAATGGGACAAAGAGTCTAGTTCCCTGCAAAATGTGCGGTCCTTCATTACAAGTTTGTCCGAGGAAGCCCACAGTTGCCTGGTCTCTACAGTCGGCGAAAAGAGAGTCAACATTTGTCTCAAGGTGAGCTGAAACTGGGGAAAATCGGGCTGCTCTAACATAATATGATACATATTTGTATCTATTTGTCTGTCAGTCATGGTGCACTGTGCACTCTATGAGAAACCATGTGCCATTTATTTTAAAATAACAAAATTAAATAGTTAAAAAGCAAATAATCCATGTAATATTTGGAAATCTACTTTATCTATACTCAACTTTGCATGTAATATGAATAGTGTTGGCTCTATGTGGAACCAAATGTGCATTTATTTATTTAAAAAGCAAAGCATTTGACAAAAGTAAGTTAATGTTTTAAAGCAAGTCAACCAGTGTAATATTTGGAAACCATCTGGGATATAACGTTATATCAGTTTCACATGTTTAATGCGATAACAACTTGGGTTAGTTTGGTAAACCACCTGTGTGTGAACTGTGATCTGAAATGACTTTGACACCAGCTGATAGAAGTTTAAAGTGACTAAAAAAAGTGAGGTTAGTTCTGAGAAAAGTAGAAATGAGGTCAAATTCATACAACTTTAATAGTGTTCAAATACTTGTATTGTATTGGCACTGTATAAGTTATTACTACATACTGACGCTTTTTGTATGACTTTGTGCTGTACTGTGAAGTTGTTCACTTTAGATAAACATTTACTATGCTGTGTTTTATTTATGGACATCAGTTTCTACAAAGCGGGGTGAAGTGGCTGTCAGATGGAGTGGCATCAGCCCTCAACACGGTCATGCAGTATGTTACAGAAATCTTGGAATCAGCCGGAATTGATGGTAATTGTACAGAAAATCTTTAATTAAAATTTATTTAAACCAAAGCAAATGTTTACATGTAATTTTTTTTTTTCATGTGTCTATCTAGCCAAGCTACCTTTCCAAAAAGTTACTCCAGAAGGAGTGATTTTTGTCACTCAGTGGGCCCTTCTGGCTGTTATGGCCTACTGGATACTATCCTTCATCCTGCGCTTGGTTGTCGGTGCCGTGAGGCAAGCTCTGTGGCTGCTGAAGGTCACCTTTGCCGTTGGCATGTTTGGATTGATTCTCAGTGACACTGAAGCATCTACAGAAACCACAGCGATAAGATTAGCGGGCCTGGCATGTGTTTGTGTCCTGTTAGGTATAGGTTCAACATCTTCAAAGCCAGATACGCATCTCGAAAACAAAATCAAGACGCTGGAGAGACGACTCGGAGAGATGGAGAAAAGGAAAATGGAATGATATGGAAACCCTCACCAAACCAGATATAAGTTTAATTTCCATTTCTCCTTGCCACAGTTGTGAATCCAAGGATAGAATTCAGCATGTTATTGTGACTTAAAAACCTGCAATACAATCACGGGTGCAATTTTTTTAAACTTGGAGGGTGCTTCAATATTCCAAGAGTTAGTTAAAAGATTATTGATTCTCAAGTAAACTTGTCTTTGGGTCCCATAGCACAACTGGATCTGGCATTCAAGGGCTTTAATTGTTAACAAAACACTGAATAAAATGTTCAAAAATCATTTAGCAGTGTCTGGGCTTCAGATACAGAGAACAGAAAAATGTCTTTACACAGCATTTAAATCATGTTTTTGTTGCTTTGTACATAATTCTTGGATATGATGCACAGGGCAACATTACAAAACATACTGAATCTTTATAATAAATTTAACAAAACCCATTCGATGAATGAAACCTCCATAATAACAGTCCACTACATTTTTCCATGAATCGTTTGAAGTAGAGGGAAAAAGCCTGAAATTAATTAAAGTCAGAAATCACAATATTTGTGTTGCATGAAACTAAAAAAATTATGCATTCAACCTGAACCAGATGCAATTCCTCTGCTCAAATTAATTTGAATAGAGTTGGAACTGATTGTACCCTTTTCTATATATCCCCTTTAACTGGGTAAATCCATTTGTATCTTTCTTGTTACGCCGACTTTACTAAAACCTTATCAATAAAAAAGAATCACAGTTGCTATGTCTATTTTCATAAAAACCTGGAGATGCTCAAAAGCTATGTTCAGAGCTCAGAAATTGCGTTAATATTTAATCATGTTTTTTGTCATTCTTATAGTTTAAAGCGTCACAATAAAATAACATTTAGTTTGCCGATGGTGCAACATACAGGTATAACAAAGGAAATGGCATTGCCAGTTGGCTCTAGATGTCTGACAAAAAAAATACAGAGAGCATGTAATAATATACCACAAATACAGTCATGTAGGCAGAAATTGATAGCAGTAGACTATTTTAATTCAGAACAATGGTAGTTCTCTTTATATTTCCATATCCATTGTGATATGAACCTTTTAAGGTACAACTTGAACACTACTATAAAACGTCACTAAGATTTTATGCATATCTGCAAGATTCAAGTACAAATGTTTTGTTGTTTGAGGCATTTGTTGTTTAATTCCAGCTAACAGCACTATGAAAGTGGCCTAAGCTCCTGCGAGGCAATTAATGGTAGATGAGAAAAGTCCCTAAAACAGTACATCAATACATTTAAATTCACTTACATGCATAAATAGTAATGTGTACATGTGTTCCATTCCATGTAGTTCGACACAAAAGACTGTTGAAGAATTTGGTTGATGAAAATGGTAGCTCAGTGTCACCTTCAATGGATAGTTTACCTAAAAAATGAAAATTCTGTCATCATTTGCTCCCTTGGTAACCAAACAATATTTGTGCCTCACCGCCCACTGACATGAATTGTATGGACAAAAAAAACAGACTTTTTTTTTTTCAATAGATCTCCTTTTATGTTTCAGTCATACAGATTTGGAGTGAAATGAGGGAGGAGTAGATGACAGAATTTTTACCCATTTTTTGGGTAAACTAATCCTTTGAAAGCGACCTCCAGAACAGGCCATAACGTGCCTGCCAGCGTTTGTCTTAGGATATTGCTTTGCTGCATCAATGTAAACAGCAATGGGTGTCATTGGAAGCCCAAATCCTCATGCTTTTGTCTATGTAGCATGCGAGTATATTATGAAAACAATATGGTGGAAGCTTTGTAACTGAAATATCTATCATTGGTATCATTCAGCAGCTTCTTTCCTACTATTAAAGAACACCAAGTGATTGACATTAAGAGGTAAGAAAAAATACACTTCTTTACACACTGTTTTTCATAGGAAAAGAGTAACAGTGATTTTAAAGGTATTTAATCAGTAATATCTCATTTCTCCTATGCTAGGTTGAATCTTGAAAGAATGTAATAATAAAAATATTGAAGTAGCAGTTGAAGTCCTATTAATTCTCCAGTCTAAAAGTAATAATAATTATTATTTACAGTGATAAGGACCAACACTGGCAAATCTGTTTGAGGTAATTGTCAATATAAAGTTTAAAATAAACATTTGAATATTATAATCCACCGGAGAGTGAACAATGTCCGGTCCTTTCAAAATGTGGAAGTAATAAAAAACAAAACAACAACAAAAAAATATTCTTTTTAAAGGCTTGGGTTTTGTATGATTCTAATCAACAGCTAAGTGACAGCTTTGTTTCTATTTCCCTACAGAGATATTCAGGATTTTGGAGGGAGTAACTAAAGGAAGTTGCTACCAGAAGACTTTCCTTTGTTAATGTCAAACTGGACACTAGAGTCACCGGAGTTAAGGATATCCATGGAAAGGCTGGCCGTTCCAGACTGTTGAGACTACAGAAAAAAAAAAACAAGTAAGAGTGAGACACAGAGAAACGGTGGGAGTATAAAATTTCATTGTTCAGAAATTTGGGGAACATTTTCTACAATTTACTTAAGTGGTCACATTGGACAGTTTCAAAAACATTGGAGACTACTGGAAACAACAGCAAACACTAAAATGTGGCACCAAAAGGTTTATTCACAAGTAGATATGAGAGGGAAAAAAACAATAAATTTATCATATGACCCATTTAATGAATTAGCAGACTGTGACAAAAAAGTGTAAGCTTTACCTCCGGCTGAGGTGTGAGTAGTGGTGCGGTAGTGGTCACCCCTGTGGCTTCAGGCCCAGGAGGAGCACTGTTCATCACTGGCATATAGCTCTGAGGACACACACAATATGATAAACATGTTACAAACAAACAAAAAAATGTGCACATTAAGAATGATTAAATTAATTAGTGTGCATATTTTAACACAAGCGACTATAGTTGTTTAGTAAGATAGTAAGAGTTGTACAAAGAAGAAATCAAATACAGTACATGTACATAAATAAGATGACAGGAAGACAATTATTAGTAGCATCATGTTAAGCAAAACACTTAACCATGTGTTAACTACCCCTTCAGCACCAATAAAGCATTTAGAGTTGCTTTTTGTCTTTTACATATTCACTTGCTAGCTTTCTATTATAAATAAGCAAACAGAAATGTAAACATACAGGATGAAAACAAAAAAAATATATATATGGAAAAATATTTTGGACGTACCATAGGTGCAGATGGATTGTACTGGGTGGGAGGGGCATTCCACTGTGGAGGCTGAGCCGGGGGAACTCCAGATCCAAAGTCAGGAGGATAGACAGGGTTTTGAGGCGCATACCCAGGATGAAAGCCCTTAACATGTACAAAATGGATTTTTTTTTCAGTTTTAAGTGTACATATAACCCTCATTTTAAGTAAATATATAAATATAAATAAACTATCTACTGCTACATATGCTTTTCAGCAAGGAGAGAAGTACATCTTGAATTTTGGCATGAAGTTTTGCATTGTATACTGATCCACCAGCTAAACCAAACTAGAAATCATGTTGGTTTAGGGGGTCGTTCACACAGAACACATTTTTGCACACTACTTCACTGCTTTTCCATTGTTTTTCTAGGTGATCAAGCTTTTTCAAACTTTTACAGCTTCCTTAGGATGAATTGCTTGTGTTGTAAAATTCCTTATTTGCCGCTTTGAATAAAAGGATCTGTTAAATGAATAAATGTAAACCTCTGTGTGTGTTGAACTCACAGCGCTAGGATAAACAGGAGGTTGTGCGCTCCACTCTGGAGGTGGAGGATAATGAATCTGACCTTGATCTGGATGAGGCGGATAACCAGCGATGTAGCCCTTTAGTCAGAAACCAGAAACAATTAATATTCATTACAATGTACAGCAGCTACGAGGACTAAAATCACTAAATTATCCTCATGAGGATATGCTTGGCATGATTCTGTCACAAACAGTTTTAAAAAAGAGCCCCCCCCCCCCCTTTATTTTACAAGATAGTGGGGAATGGACAGGAAAGTACAGTTAGAGAGAGGGCGACAAAAATCTTCACATTTATTTTACCTGGCCAGGGCCTCCAGGACCTACAGGATCAGTCACTGTGTTGCTGCAAGGTATAGACACTGGTACAGCATTAAGGGCGTTGGACTCCACTGTGTCTGTGTGTGATTTGTTATTCCGGCAGCTTTTGCATATTCTCCTTCTGCAGCAGAAGCAAATTCCACCAGGAACTCCAAGCAGCAGCAGAGCTATAAGACCCGTACTAGGGCTATATGCATGTTGATCTACATGCAACATTAGAAGAGACAAGACAAGAAAAAAACATTAAAAAATAATAGCGGTAACTAATGCATGCAACACATCTCTCAAATAAACCTGCAAGACACAGACAGAGGTATTACAAACAAACATTTTTATTTTAATTTACAGTATTGTTCAAAAGTTTGGGGTCATTAAATGTCATTTGTAATGTATTAATGTAATGTTATTTAATGACCCCAAAAATATAATATTGCTGTGATGGCAAAACTGAATTTTCAGCAGTCATTGCTCCAGTCTTCAGTGTCACATGAATAACATGCCGATTTGGTGATCATGAAACACTTTTTTATGGTAAAATGTTGAAAACACTTGTCCTCTTTAATATTTTTTATATTTTCTTAATACTTTAATATTTTATTTGATGAATAGAAAGTTCAACTGAACAGTATTTATTTGAATTAGAAATCTTTCATTGATTTAATTTGATTTATTGAAAAAAAAAAAGACCCCAAAAATGATCTCAAACTTTTGTGTATTATGTGTGTATGTAACCATATTTTGGTTACCTATTTAAAGGTGGGGTAAGTCATATTTCAAAAGCACTGTTTGGAAGTTAGTCGGGCTGACACCAACAACAAACGCGTAAACAATCAGCATTAAGGGGCGTATAATGGTCGAAGAGAAAGAACGAGCAAGAGGGAGATTTGAAGAAAAACTGCAGAAGGAGAGATGAGACACAATACAAAAGAGCTCAAAAGAATATCACTGCAATGAAGGTTTATGACTGTGCAAGCGCTGTAGGACCCACGTTAATATTAGAAAGCTTTCCAGCACTGGAGTAGAGGGCTGCATTGGGTTTGGGCTCCTGCGGGACCCAACGCAAATCTCGCGGGAGTGGGCGGTTTTACCCCTGCTGCGGGCAGTCAGAAAATCGAGCGGGAGACCCGCGGGGAACGGTGGGATTTGGCGTAGAGTAGAAATGGAGTCAACGCAAGAAGTTGAGAAGAAAATTAAAGCGGTAGTTTACTTGACCAACGTAAAACAAGGCAAGTCAGACATATGGAATTAATTCTCAATTGTCACTGACAAAAAAGGGAAAGAGTTCAATTTCGTTAGTTGCGATAAATGTGCAAAAGTGTTCGTTTATAACGGACATAAATCTGGCACCTCTGCCCTGAGGCGACATACCTGCACTTGTTAAGCAAGCTATAATGTAAAATCTGTAAGTTTTTTTTTTTCGAAGCATAGCATTCTATTTATTTTGTTTTGTATTTAATTTGTTAGAATTATATAGTCTATTTTCAAAGTTCTCTGTGTTAGGGTTACTTATTTCCAAGTACGCACTAGCCTAAAAACTGAGGTGGCGCTAGTTGTGGATTTGTTTGAACAATTAGGCCTAATGTTTTCAACCCTAATAAAAAAATAGGCCTACCCAATGTTTGCCATGTGTGGTGCTTTGGTTTAGCACTGGTTACTTCATCTTATTTAAACACAATCATGTTTAAAGTCTGTTATTTTGGATGTTAACTTGAACGAATATTTAGTCTGAGTATATGTAGCTACATTTTTCAGAAGCCGTGAGATAAAGTCCGCGGGAGCGGACACAAACATTGCGGGCGAGGGCGGGACTGGAACACACAGGTTGCGGGAGCGGGTGGTCCTGGTCAAACATTCAGCGGGAGCGGGCGGGTGCGGGTTTAAGAAAACAGTCCCGCGCAGGGCTCTACACTGGAGAGAGCTTTGATTCTGCTTTACATATGAGTAAAACTGGGTTTGAGTGTCATTGATTGTCTGGAGCTGCTGTGCTGTTGGCGACTAACAACAAACTCTTATTTGTATTTACTCTCGTGTACTGTACGTTCATTTTTTGCGCTTCCTTGTAGTTCATCATCTGCGCTTTATTTTTCGTGAAGCATTATTTTGTTGTGCGTCAGCTGTGATAAACAGACACCCACTCTTGCATTGCATGTGTAACAGTGGCCAGCAAGTGAGAGTTGTGCAGGTGAACCACTGCGCACTGCTAGAGAATACGGTGTTTAGCATCATTGTAAGTGCTCTCGCCTTGCCGGCCAACAGCGATCGGGCCAGGGTTCGCAACCGACTCGGAGCTGGGAGGGATTGGAGGTGGAGCAATGAAGAGAGGGGTTGGATTGTTTGGGTTGATTTCAAATGTCAACAATGTCTAACAGAGTTTTGGAAAAATGGCTTACTCCACCTTTAACACACATTTGTACCCAGAAGTGAGCTAAACCTGACAAAAATGCCCAAAACCTCTTTTTGGGGGCACCCTGATTTGTAAGAATAGCATAAAAATAAAGTAAATGCAGATTTTTTGTATTTTTTAATTGTAAAAATGCTGAAAGCTTTCTGGTAAGGTATAACTAGCTGCACATAAAAACTATGGAAGTCTATGCAATGTCCCCATTAAATGTGGGCTATTAAAAGTAGCCTAAATTGTATTTAAAATAGCTAAAAAAAAAAAAGCTAATTTAGATGTCAGTACAATTTTAAAACATATGGAAGAAAGTCTTTTCTTACCCACTAGTATCATTGTATTGTTCGAAACAAGTCTGCGTTTATAATCGGTGAGTTCGTATCTGCCCAAATCTGACACACTGACATTGAGAACCTGGATCGTGTCGCTGGTCACTTTAAGCCGGTTAATGTAGTCTGGGTGATTCTTGCCCACTGGAACTCCACCCTCCACTAGGGTGACCGATGAATAATTGCCATAAAAGTGAAGCGTGGCATCACTCATCTTGAGTCCTTGCAGTGGTATGGTCAGTTTTTCACCTGCGATACGCTCAATGATATCTCTGTTGGCTGTAAAAAACAAATAAACAAACAAAAAACAATGAGGAAATGTGGACTGTCACAGAGATATTATTCTTAGATGGAGGTTTAAATTACTACTCACTGTCGACCTTCACTGTATAACTGGAGATGGTTGCCCCAAAGTGATTAAACAAGACATAGGTTCCCGCGTCGTCAAACGTAACATGTGTGATTCTGAAAGTCCAGCCATTATTAGCGCTGCTCACTTGGCCTTTACTGGGTTTACTGGGCCAGAGAGAGAGTCTTTTATTCTCCCAGATAGTAAAATGATCACTCTCATCAGCAGAGGCAAATTCCAACCGCTCTGTCCTTTCAGGAAGATCCAGAGTCAACTGACGGCCATGGATTATTTGCCTTCGAGACATTCCAGAGACTGGCACTGAGGGAGACATTTTTTGTTTCTTTGATTCATATTCTAGTGATGTAGTTTAGAAGAGCAGGAGTTCTTTAGAACTGCTGGGCAATTATAATCATGTATATAATGCAGTTATGTGCGAACACATGACATGATTCAACTTGTAATGTAATTCTAAAGGAAAGTACACGTGCAGAAGCATGTTCAGTAAGGTTATTTTAGTGTATAAGAAGCAAATTTTGTCATACATACCTGCAAAAACAGCAGCCGCAATGATGGTCCAAAAACTCAGCATCTTTTTGAGAAATGATCCGTCAATATTGCAGATAGATTCTGAAAACACTATACATTAAAACATTACTGTTTTAACTTGAGTTCTAGAAACAGGCATATTGACTTAATCTAAGACAGCTGGCATATGCCAGCATTAATTAACAAGAATTTTGGGCCTACAGTATCATATTTCATTCAGGCCTCTAAAACACGATTGAAACTTTTCTGAAAAACCTGTTGTACATAATCTTCCACATGCCTTCTTCCCTATGATTAATAGTTCATTCCTTTTACTAAGTAAAAGGCTTTAAAGTGCAATTCAAAAAAGTGTCCACCTTTAGGTACATTTTATAAATCTTTAATGAGCACTTTTTTATTTATTAAGTAGACTTAAAAATAACAATTTCATATTTCAAGATGTGCATTTACTGGACTGAAGTAGATTTGATTATATCCATACATCATTTTCAGAAAAATCATATTAAAATGCATGAAATACATTGAAGAACAGTTATTTGACTCTCAATCATCATTGCACCGCATTGTTAAAGCTGCGATCATAAAACTAAGCATTTAAATATCATCTTATTGACATGCGATATAGAGTGACAAGTGATATTTCCATGCATTTCATGCAAGTAGTCTGTAATTAGCACAGTTATAAATTGTTTTACATTACAATCTATCAGATTTGAATCACACTTTTGGCCAGATAAATAACATCTGCACCAAATTGAGAGCATTCCTCTACAAGTTATATATTCACATCCCCCACAGTAGACTTGCAATACATTCTTCACGTGATCTTGAGGAAACGTTTAGGTATGGTGCAATTTACGCGGTGTATATTAAATAAATAGCCTGGACAGAGTACAAGAGATTTAGCGCACAATGCAGCGATTGGGTGACGCCTATACAAATGGCAGCTAATGGTCTGTTTCTAATGGCGTTGGATTAAATGATTGGGCCAGAACGCCAGATCCTCAATGACAACATTATGTTCAGCGCCAATGCACGAAATAATTAGATTTGTCGACTAAGCCAATAAATGAAACATTCAGGTGAAAATTTAATGTCACTTCATTGTGGGAAACGCAATGCTTCGAATCAAACATTAACCAAAAGCACTGGGAAATGTTTAGAAATTGCAATAATAGCTTCAAGACAAACTATCGTCACCTCAGACGCGTGTAAACACACCGAACGATGCTGCTGTTGACAAAAAACTAAAAAAGAAAACACTAAAAAGAGTTTTTTTTACAAAGCTGGAGCAGAAAATTGATTTATCAGAATTAAAAAATAACATAGCTTACAGAAAAAAAGAACGACTTTGAATAAGAAAAGCATTCGCGTAATGCATGCGTTAGATTATTGCCGCGATTTTAACAACCGTGAAAGGCTACACCGAAAGATCAGAGCGTACTCACAATTTCATCGATATGATGGACGTTTTCGTTGTAAATATAGGATTTGACCGTGCGCGAGGGCTGTAAATTATGTTGTCGGTAGGTGTGTCTTGTAGTCTGGTGGAGTTTAACTCGCCCCTCGGTTCCTGTCGTGCATACAAACCACTCCGGGCACATTCCTGCTCTTTTGTCTTGATCAACTAGACGTAATGGACGATTACTGCTTCTGTGAGGGGTGGTGGTGTATGTGACTTTGAGTAGCTTATCTGCAAACTCGTGCCTGCTTTTGAGTAGTATGATCTGTATCTTTAATATCGGAGCGCAGCTTTAAGTTGTCGAGATGTGTGATATTTAATTCTAGACTACTGGTTGGTTGGATGGTTGTTGTTGTTGTTTTTTTACGGAAAGCTGACTGACCTTTTAAATTTCGGAACTTTATCACGTATATAATTAGCCTAATACATTTAACACTTTTTTTATGTCCATTTAGTCATTTTTAAATAAATGAGTCACCACACCAATTAATTAATTCTGTTCTTCAAACCAAATTTAGGCTTCCAAATATGGAGAAGAAATACGGAGCATTTATATTGGTCCTTCAGCTGTTCCTTCTCTTCCTTTACGGCCATTCATAGACAGGCCGACCCGAGTAATTCAGTCCTGCATGAACAACAAATGTAACAGGACACACATCAGAGGCGTGGCTAGGACCCCTCCCATCCCAGCATGCATCAGTGTTAGCTCAGTGCTATTCTCATGAGTGCTTTGTGGAAGGGGTAGTCTTCACTGGCCTTGTTGAAATACAAATTCAGTTTTATTTTTTTGATAGTCGAGCAACAATTAGCTGAATGTTTTGGCAAAGTTTTTGAGGTTTCTTGTTTTTAAAAAGAATCCTTCTGGAGAGACACTTGAGTGAACTGGTTTTCAATTTGATAGTTTGAAAATGAAAACTGCTTCTGTGATTTTGCTGAATATTAAAACTTTGAATATTGTCTTTGGAGAACATATGGGCTCTGGTCCTGTTGGGGGAAAAACGATACAGTGGTAATCGTAGTTGCCCTTGTCTATGGATTTCTCAACAACCCTCTTAATGTTGCATAAATTTATATAGAAACATTATAAATTTAAGACAATGTAACTCAGAAATACAGAAGTGATTTCACGAAAATGCACTTGGTTTACTGCATTTCAAAACTTTCCAAACTGTTTTTGGGGGCTTGTATAGGTTTGATCGCACACACATTGTTAACTTTTGTGCATCAAAAAAAAGTTACACATAGATGCAAAATGGACAAAAATGTCCATTCCGAAAAACTGTCATAGAAATATGATTTGTTGATATTTTTTCCACTTTCACTGATGTCAATTTTTTAACCAGCATCTGTTCTATCCATAGATATCAAACATTCATTAAGTTTAAGAACTGTAACCCTTTAAATGCTGGTTTGTTTACATAATGCCAAAGGTAATTTTTACATTTTTTCATAAAAAATATAGTTTATTTTTATAAAATAAATGCTAAGCAGATTTTTTTTCTTTGCTTATTAGATTCTTGGGTGTGTCAATGAAAAACAACAAATTTAATTTTGAGGCATTTATATTTTTTATGTAGTGTCAGATTTAAAAAAAACAAAAAAAACTAACACTTAGGTCTATAATGGACAAAAATGTCTATGCCAAAAAGAAATAGAAATATGATTTACTATTATTTTTTTCCACTTTCACTCACTCTTTTTTTATCAGCATCTCTTCTATTCATAATAACCAAACATTCATTCATTTTCAGAATTTTAACGTTTTACAAATCAGTTTCTTTACATAACGCCACTTTTGTTCTCTATACAAATAAGAATCATGAGTAACTGCTGAGTTATGTTGCAATCCTCTCTTCATCTTGCGAACAATGAAATGATCAACCCCTCAAGCACCACATATTTATAGGTTTGGTTGTGAAAACACCTGTGCGAACAGCTGTGTGAACTCAAACCTTGTATAAAATCTACCAGTCTAAACAATCAGCATTTTCTTGTGGTTAAAACTAAAATAATGTGTTTAGGGGCTTCTGAACGTCTGCTTCAAATTCAAGCGCACCTTTTATCTCCGTACAAAAACAATAACAAGTGAAAAAGTGCAATCAAGGGTTAAGATGCGTGTTTGGGTGAAAAAGAAAAACCTCAAAGCCTTTAACCTTCTTTGACCTTTTTCATAGTTTTCACATGGCCCTGTGACCCTGCCAAGGGTGGGACTCATACATGGAGTGGGATTTTTGATTTCCAGTACAATATAATTTCTTTCAAACTAATTACACACATTAAATTTTCAGTAAACACATGCTAACTACACTCTGACATCCTTACCAACATACCCACACAATTATAGCTGCATTATTTTCCAATTGACTATAGTATGCATAAGTAGAAAACACAAATAAAGCGAGGATTTCTTTTATATGCCAAATTTGAAAATATGGCACAATCTAATAAAAAATGGTAAAAATGTAAAACTTGAAGCATTGCCGATAGAATGAATGCCTATTTGCAAATATTGTATCATTTTATAGTCAAATGGCCCTGGGTTAAAAAAATGCAATTTTAATGGGTTTCAATGTGGACATTTTTGCCCTTAAGGTCCTGAGTGTGAGTATTTTTTGTACGGAGGGTAAAATTGATTTTTTTAAGGAAATGAGGATAAAATATTAAAATGATGTTGATTTTTTGGAAACACAAAAAGTCAACTGTCGCTCTACCTGCACAAAGATGAATGTTAAAGAAACAGTTTGTGCTCCCATAACTTGACGGCATAATCAAAAGTTTAATTTGATAATGAATGTTTGTCAACTATAAGCAAAACATCCTAATAAACCTTGTGTTTAGAAAGGGTCATAAAATTTCATTGCAATTCCCCAACAGCCCTTGGGTTAAAGGTTTTCTAACTGAATGGAACTGGATAGCTAAATGGCTTTTTTTCCCTACATCACGCATCAATTAACTTCCACGTGTTCAAAACCCCTTACCCATATTAAAACATGAACACATTTAAGAAACTCAGAATTTCGAGTGTTTGTTTACCTTTAAAAATCTGCTCATCTCTACACCGCCTGGAATTAAGTCAAGATGTAATAAACTAGAATTGATAGTTTTCCCAATAATTATATTGCTGCACAGTGATTTTAAATTTAGCCACTATTACTGCTTTGCTTACTGATTTTAAACCATTTGGATTTCACTAATCCCCAAAGACTTAAAGTGCCCCATGATGCCTTTTTAAAGGTTACGAATTTTGTTTTGAAGGTCTCCTACAATAGGTTGAAATTCCCCTCATTTAACGATGTCACCTCCTCATAGAATGCAATGTGTGTTTGTTATATTAATCAGAGCACAATGGACACAAACTGCCAGACCCATTCTAATCATGCTCACACACTGTTAGATAAAAATAATTTGGATATTGAATATTTCAAGAAACCCTTTGAGGTTGAGCAATGCAGCAAGAAATACAGGATCGATTCCGGGTGCCAAGAAATGAGACTGACACAGAATGTAGTTCAATCATGGACACAGTTTATTCGCTGTCCAGGGTACAAATTATAGGTGAAAAACAAGAAGTGAAACCATCCGTTTAGCAACTGGAAATACATATAAGGACATGATTACAATCACATGGTTTCTGGGTTAGTCTGAGGGGAAAACAAGATGATATAATGTCTAGATATTTGTCCAATGGGACACAAGAAAAAGTCTCAAGTCATCAGAACAGAACACATGGTCATCAGTAGACAGGCACAAGATGTTTTGAACCTTACAATGGCCACTTTAAGACAGAATGTCTTATCTTAGAAACATCATTGTGCACAATAAATTTGATTATTGTATACATATCATATAAACTCATATTTCCTTTTAGAGAGGAGGTTAAAGAAACAGTTTTTGCTCCCATAACTTGACGGCATAATCAAAAGTTTAATTTGATAATGAATGTTTGTCAACTATAAGCAAAACATCTTAATAAACCTTGTGTTTAGAAAGGGTCATAAAATTTCATTGCAATTCCCCAACAGCCCTTGGGTTAAAGGTTTTCTAACTGAATGGAACTGGATAGCTAAATGGCTTTTTTTCCCTACATCACGCATCAATTAACTTCCACGTGTTCAAAACCCCTTACCCATATTAAAACATGAACACATTTAAGAAACTCAGAATTTCGAGTGTTTGTTTACCTTTAAAAATCTGCTCATCTCTACACCGCTTGGAATTAAGTCAAGATGTAATAAACTAGAATTGATAGTTTTCCCAATAATTATATTGCTGCACAGTGATTTTAAATTTAGCCACTATTACTGCTTTGCTTACTGATTTTAAACCATTTGGATTTCACTAATCCCCAAAGACTTAAAGTGCCCCATGATGCCTTTTTAAAGGTTACGAATTTTGTTTTGAAGGTCTCCTACAATAGGTTGAAATGCCCCTCATTTAACGATGTCACCTCCTCATAGAATGCAATGTGTGTTTGTTATATTAATCAGAGCACAATGGACACAAACTGCCAGACCCATTCTAATCATGCTCACACACTGTTAGATAAAAATAATTTGGATATTGAATATTTCAAGAAACCCTTTGAGGTTGAGCAATGCAGCAAGAAATACAGGATCGATTCCGGGTGCCAAGAAATGAGACTGACACAGAATGTAGTTCAATCATGGACACAGTTTATTCGCTGTCCATGGGTACAAATTATAGGTGAAAAACAAGAAGTGAAACCATCCGTTTAGCAACTGGAAATACATATAAGGACATGATAACAATCACATGGTTTCTGGGTTAGTCTGAGGGGCAAACAAGATGATATAATGTCTAGATATTTGTCCAATGGGACACAAGAAAAAGTCTCAAGTCATCAGAACAGAACACATGGTCATCAGTAGACAGGCACAAGATGTTTTGAACCTTACAATGGCCACTTTAAGACAGAATGTCTTATCTTAGAAACATCATTGTGCACAATAAATTTGATTATTGTATACATATCATATAAACTCATATTTCCTTTTAGAGAGGAGGTTAAAGAAACAGTTTTTGCTCCCATAACTTGACGGCATAATCAAAAGTTTAATTTGATAATGAATGTTTGTCAACTATAAGCAAAACATCCTAATAAACCTTGTGTTTAGAAAGGGTCATAAAATTTCATTGCAATTCCCCAACAGCCCTTGGGTTAAAGGTTTTCTAACTGAATGGAACTGGATAGCTAAATGGCTTTTTTTCCCTACATCACGCATCAATTAACTTCCACGTGTTCAAAACCCCTTACCCATATTAAAACATGAACACATTTAAGAAACTCAGAATTTCGAGTGTTTGTTTACCTTTAAAAATCTGCTCATCTCTACACCGCCTGGAATTAAGTCAAGATGTAATAAACTAGAATTGATAGTTTTCCCAATAATTATATTGCTGCACAGTGATTTTAAATTTAGCCACTATTACTGCTTTGCTTACTGATTTTAAACCATTTGGATTTCACTAATCCCCAAAGACTTAAAGTGCCCCATGATGCCTTTTTAAAGGTTACGAATTTTGTTTTGAAGGTCTCCTACAATAGGTTGAAATGCATCCTAGGTCAAAAAACAATGATTTTCTCATAATGTTCATGTCACATCACCTCATTTCTCTGACATTCATCCAATTATTCATTCTCTCAAAACCCCACATTACCGTCAGCCTACTATGACTGTTGATTGATCGACCGCTTAAGAAACACCCATAATGAAACGAAACACCCATGATAACCAATTTTTTTTTAAGCTCCAAAGGCTTCCTTAGCACAACACTTGTATACACAGTGATACGAACAGTAAGGATGGCCTTGTTTTTTTCCGTATCAATTTCAGCGCAAGTCCTCATTCTTTGGAAGTGCAGCAAAGATGATTTGCAGCGCTGAAAACAGTGTCTTTTCGTCATGAACAACACAAAGAAAACTCTTCCAGGCTTTAGCCACATCTACAGTGTTGCAGGGCTGGTCTGATGTTGTTCGTAGCATTGTAAATGAAAGCATTGTAGTGACCCTTTTCTAATTATGTATTTACCTGGAGAAGACAAACTTACAAAGATCACACAGTCTTGTTGCACTTCATTTAAAAAATACGCCTGCAGAGAGTGTTTTCAATTTTGTACTCATGTCTTTGGCTTGGAGTTTGTAGTCCTAATGCCTTGGGTTCATTCCATCCTTCTGACTGTGCAAGAAACAGTCCTGACTACAAATCTACGATGAAGATAACACTCCTTCAGCTGTTTCATCCTGTCCACAATCTCAAAGATATTAGACAAAGTCTCCACGTCAGGAATATTGGATCTAGTCTTTTTCCCAGATCCTGTCAGAAAATATACATTTTGTCTGGAACCTAAAACTGTCAACAGAGCTTTACAAAGACTGAAGAAGAAATTGTGCCTTAGTGTCCTGCCAGTGTGTGTCTATGGATTTTGCATAGCTGTTTACTTGATTATACATACTGACAATGTCGCTGGAAAGTGTATCTTCATACTTTTATTTAATAGTTTTCTTATTAAGTCATATTAATTCCCCACAGGCAGAAATGCTTTCAGCCCTGAGGATACAATCCAGCCCATGACACAGAACTCTGGTAGTCTTTGAAGAGCTGTAAGTCTTTCAGTATTGTAGTTATCATGATAATGACCAATACTGACTTATAAGGTTGAGGTAAACATTTGAATAATATAATCCACAATAGTCCCTAAAATTTAAGACCTGGTGTTAAGGGTATCCACTGAAATCCTCTCCATTGACTGTTGAGAAAGACCGGTAAGAGTGTGAGACAGAAAACATTGGCTTCACCCTGGCTCCAATAGGAATTATCCATTGGTTTTTGGATTATTTCAGAAAATAAACAAAAGTTTAGGAATTGTACACATCATGATAGTTTTCACGCATCAACACAACTTTTAACAATTTTGAAGCCTAAATAATCACCAGAATGTATTTTGTATTTTTGTATCATGTATTTTTGGCCGTAGAATAAAACGTGACAATATTTTGCACTTTTAAGTCAAGCGGTTTTTTGTGCCATATTTTTGTAACGACTGAGACAAATGAGACACCTAATTATTTTTTACATTTAACAAATATGCTTTAAAGCCCACTCTTTCTGTTGAACTATCCCCCAAAAAAGCCAAAAGTTACCAGGGCTGCTGGAAAGAATGTGATAAGCAACAGCCATTAGAAAGACCCATAGCCTTAAAATAGACTTTTAATTTATAGACGAACTGATCTATAAATGAACATGCATCCCAGGATATTATGTCTTTTGAATGGTATTTTGTTGTATGCATATTTTATGAGTGAATTACTAGTTAATGTACCCCACCCATATTGTGTCTCCTACCTAATTAATGCTCATTTAACGATGTCACCTCCTCATAGAATGCAATGTGTGTTTGTTATATTAATCAGAGCACAATGGACACAAACTGCCAGACCCATTCTAATCATGCTCACACACTGTTAGATAAAAATAATTTGGATATTGAATATTTCAAGAAACCCTTTGAGGTTGAGCAATGCAGCAAGAAATACAGGATCGATTCCGGGTGCCAAGAAATGAGACTGACACAGAGTGTAGTTCAATCATGGACACAGTTTATTCGCTGTCCAGGGGTACAAATTATAGGTGAAAAACAAGAAGTGAAACCATCCGTTTAGCAACTGGAAATACATATAAGGACATGATTACAATCACATGGTTTCTGGGTTAGTCTGAGGGGCAAACAAGATGATATAATGTCTAGATATTTGTCCAATGGGACACAAGAAAAAGTCTCAAGTCATCAGAACAGAACACATGGTCATCAGTAGACAGGCACAAGATGTTTTGAACCTTACAATGGCCACTTTAAGACAGAATGTCTTATCTTAGAAACATCATTGTGCACAATAAATTTGATTATTGTATACATATCATATAAACTCATATTTCCTTTTAGAGAGGAGGTTACTGTTTTATTAGCTCGTAGATTATCTGTCATCTGTACAATAATAGACATTTGTTTTCCTCAAGGTGTAGTTGCATACAAATCCAACATTCACCGTCTATCTCATTCTTTAAAGCACCTCGTTGTAGAAGTGCCAATGCACATGCCTAATTTCCTTCACATCTGGCTTTAGCTGCTCTAACTCATTGATAGCCATCTTCTCCTGATCTGGTCCACAGTAATATATTCCTGCATCAGAAGGCTGTACATCAGGTATTGTAACATTCAGTATCAATGAGCGTTCTTTCCTTCCATCACTCCGGACTGCTCCTATCTGGTCTACTAACACTGCACTTGCTATAAATCGTCCTTTAATTTTCCACTATTCTGGTCCAATAGACACTTTTACTTCTGACCAACTACATGACCCAGTACAAAAGTATAGTCCATTACGGTACAGATCTCGCATTAATTTTACGTTAAGGCCTATTTTCCCTAAATCAACACTTATAGGATCGCACACAAAGCTTTCATTCCTCGCTTATACACTTTGAATATCCTGTATTGTAATGTGAACAGATATAACACACTCTTGTCTGGGAACGGTCTCTCGAGAATTGTCTCATCCAATCTTGGGTCTTCCTCTAGGGAGCACTTGGCGAAATAAACAATATCTTCGCTGAACACTGCAACAGCTTTTGCAACTGGGCACTGTGTAAACCCTTCTAGAGATGGCATATCCATTAATAAGAATTTGGCTCTTAGTGCATACAGGGGGTGTAAGGAGTTAACACTGTTTGACTCAATGGGCCATTTATCTTCTAGCTTCGGATGAGTGGGCTTTTCTGAGGGGAGAGGAAGACACAGAGAAACATCAGCACATACAGAATTTAGTTTTTCGATGAGGGAAGTCACGTAGTCCTCCTGTATCACCTCCAGGTCACCTAGGGAAGTAATGCCTGAGCAGCCTTTCACCCATGGAGTAGGGAAAAGGCCTACCCATTAGTATTTCAAATGGTGAGAATTTAGTAGTGGAAGATGGAGTCATTCTTATCTCTGCCAATACTGTGGGCAGCTAATCTAGCCATCTCTTTCCGGTGTCAATGGAGGCTTTTGTAAGCCTTCTTTTGATGGTTTGATTGAGGCATTCAACATTTGATGCAGACTGCGGATGGTAAGGAATGTGAAATTGTCAGTCAATTGACAATGCCTTGGCCAAGAGTTGCGTTACCTTTGATGCAAATGGCGTCCCGTTATCACTTTCAATAGTGGTAGGTTAGCCAAATCGAGGAATTATTTCCTTGGTTAGAATTTGCACCACAGTTTTAGCATCTTCTTTTGCACATCAACGTGCTTCTGGCCACTTTGAGAATCGATCCACAATTACTAAAAGATATTTCAAATTTCCTATTGGTGGCATGTGCGTAAAATCAATTTGCACATTCTGTGGATGTGGCAGTGCGCCATGTTTAGCTGGTTTGTGCGGATTTACTTTGGCACATGTAAGACATGCATCTAGCACGAGCTTAACAGTTTTGTGTACTTCTGCAATACAATACAGTTGATTGATTACTTGTACTACTTTTGCACAACTTGTGTATGACAAACCATGGTAATATCTGATGAGGACTATTAATCCTAACTTCGGAAGCGCTATTCTTTCCTTTTCGTCTCTCTAAATTCCATCTTTATCTGGGGCTCATTTGTGTTTTCCCCAGTGCTCCAAATCAGTTTGTGTTGGTTGACTCTGCAAGATCTTAATGTCAATATCAGATACGTTAGTTATGTGCATGGTCATAATTAACTGGCTTTGGTTACCCGTGACGAACAGTGATTTGATTTGTGCTTTTGCAGCTTCTTTGGCAGCTTCATCTGCATTTCTGTTTCCCATAGCTTGTTCATCATCTCCTGCTGCGTGACCTTTCACCTTTACTATGGCCACTTCGGAGGGAGGCTGTACTGCCTCAGTCAATTGCCCTATCAGGTTAGAGTAAGCTATGGGTTTACCATCTGCTGTTTTAAAATCTCTCGCTTTCCATGTTTTAGCAAAATGATGTACTACCCCCCATTTATACTTTGAATCAGTGTAGATTGTTACACGTTTTCCTTCCTTTAATTCACATGCTCAAATGAGCTTGAGCTGAATTATAGTCTAATGCGAAAGCCTCTAATGCTTCACCAGTATCCGACACCACAGGGTAGCCACAAAGGTAGACACCATCGGAAGGTTGAGCACGATCCATCAATACAGATATGCTTCCCCCATCCAGGGGCGTGTCCAAAAGATCGGCCCTGGAGGAACATGAGGAAGTCAATTCAATGTCTGTCATTCCAAGAACGCTCAGCAGCGCAGGGTTAATGGCCGCAGATGACTTAATGGTGAGATTTTTGGTAGCCAGCAGAGTTGCTGTGTTTGCATGTTGTGCAAAATAGCTCCTACCTGATGGGAGATATAAAGGATCAATGGATGCGACAGGACAATTCTCTCTGCCATCTGTACAATCAGAGCAGCCCCAGCTACCGCCCGCAGGCATGCTGGCATACCTGAAGCTATATTATCTAGTTTTCTAGACAGGTACGCTAATGGTCTGTACGTGGAACCGTGCTGTTGCAACAGGACGCCAAAGGCCACACCCTCCGCCTCACGAACATGCAGGTGAAAGTCTTGTGAATAGTCTGAAAGGCCCAACACAGGTGCTGTGGTGATGGCTTCTTTCAATGCAGTGAAATGCAGTTCCGCTTCATCCGTCCACTGTAAAAGAGTACTTGGAGGGGCTTTGTGGTCAATCAGGTGTCTCAAATGTCTGTCATTCAGTGCACAATCAGGAATCCAAGATCTGCAATAATTCACTAACCCCAAGAAGCTTTGAAACTGTTGTACAGTTCGAGGGGACTTCATTTCTCTGATCAACTGGACCCTGTCTGTTGAGATTGCTTTCAAGCCTGGCATTATGATGTGTCCCAGGTACATCACCTTCGACTTGACCCACTGAAGCTTTTCTTCCGAAGCCTTGAATCCAGCTTGGGCGAACACGTTGCAGATGATGATGGAGGCCTTTTCACAGTCTTCCTGTGTTTCCCTGGAAACCAGGATGTCATCTGCATATTGAAGCACACAAACTGTAGAAGGCAAATCAGTCATTTTAGCCAATGTTCTTTGCACTGCTGCCGAGAAAACAGCGGGTGAGTCAATGAAACCCTGTGCAAGGTGCGTCCACGTCAGCTGTCTACCTTGAAATGTAAAAGCTAACATAGGCTGAGTTTCTGGATGTACAGGTACAGAGAAGAATGCTGCGCAAAGATCAATAACTGTGAAATATTTCTGGGTGCTAGGAATAGAATTAATAACAGTTGGAACGTCAGGTACAATAGGAGCTAAAGGTGTTATTAATTGGTTCACTACCCTCAAGTCCTGAGTCAATCGCCATGTCTTTTCATCCGCCTTGACCACCGGATTCACAGGTGTGTTGTACGGTGAGTGTATTGGTATGAGGACACCCTGCTGCACAAAATTATCAACCAGTGGTTTGATACCAAGTTCCTTGTCTTTGGACAAAGGATATTGTTTAATATAGACTGGTTTGTCAGTCTTTAATTTAGCTTTGTAAGGTTCCATGTCTATGAAACCTGTGTCATCTTTGTATTGTGACCACAAAGATGGATTAATCATGTGATGCACCATCCGAGACGTGTAGCTCACTGTGCTGTAGTTCACTCTGTGGTTCACTGGTTTCTTCCCATGTTAATGTCCATGTTCAATGTATGCATGAGATCTCATCCCAATCAATTCATTTGAGCTTCTGGAATAATTGTGAATTTGTGAAAAAATGGTTTGAATCCAGGAGCTTTTACCTCCAAAGGGGGCGTTACATGGCATGCAATGCTAGTTCCTCCTAGATATACCTACAGAGTTAACTATTATCGATTACTAAGTGGCCCTTCATAAAATTCGATGAGATTGACGTCACAACAGCCCCAGAGTCCAAAAGGAACGTCTGTGGTTGACCATGTACCATCAAAGTGATATAAGGTAAATCTTCGCTATGATTTGAGAAAGCTAAGGTCACCATCGATAATTCTGGAACTAATTCCTGGCGTCATTGCTGATTCTTTGGCCACATGGTAGGATAATTTCCTGTGTCATTCCTGTGTTGTTGTGGCTTTGCCCACGGCTTCCCCATTTGTCGCCCTCTCCATGCTCTGCAATTGCTGCGGACATGACCTTCCTTCTCACAGAAATAACACACTAAGTGTCTTGGCTGGGCTGCGGGCTGTTTCACTTCCACCTTTTGGTCGCGAACGTTCGATTGAGGGTTTTGTGTTGTATACATTGCTGTCTCAGTTTTGACTGCGAAACCACCAGATGAATCTAGTTCCCCAATTCTCTCGCCTAATGCGTCTATTTCCATATTGTGGAGGTTGGTAGTGGTGATTCTGATTAATTTTGCGTTCGAAGCCTGCATATTGTTCAAGAAAGTGTTAGTAAACAAAGCTTTCATGTCAGACATTTTTAGTGGTTTCATATTTATTGCGTTTGCAGCTCTTGTCCATACCATCGCATTCTGGCTGGATGCCTTAGTTCCACTTCCTCTACTCTCCATTTTAAAATCAGTCTGCAACTCTTTAGGTTTCGTTACGCAAGGTGCAGAGGGGTCATGGCCGGTGGCTTTGCTGCTGCGAGTCTCTTTTGTTGAGATATGAACGCTGTAACATTTTCCTTCATCCTTCAGGTCCTTCATCCCGAGTCTTCTTCATTTCTTTCCAGACATTGAAACTTTTGTCATATAATTATAATCCCATTCTGCATCGCCTCACCCTTCTTTCACTAGATGCTTTGCCAATTGCATATTTTCCTCGGTAAATGAACCTCTCTTGGATACGTGAGTTCAATTTGTGGTTTCATCTATTCTGACCATCCAGCCAAATCACTAATATACGGTTCGGTGTAAATTGGTCGTTTCTACATGAATTCAGCCGGCATTTCATTGGGTAATGATCTAGAGACTGAACCTCCCATCTTCCACTTGTAGTCTATTATTGATTAGTTTCAGTTGTTAGTAAGCGTGCGCAAAGATTTCTGTACTAAATTGCTCAACCTCAACTGTTATGCATGTATCGAATTGTGACGTGGGTGATGGTCCTAGGTTAGGCTCACACAAGACTTTTGTCCTGATCGCCTCTAAAATCACCTTCTTTTATTTGGGTGTTTTAATCTAATGTTGGGCTCTAGCCTTATCTGTCCAGCTTTGCCAAACAGAGTCCAGGTCGCCCCTAAAAACACCTTCTTTTATGTCACAGTATTTCAACATGCAATGACAATTGAAATTATGTTTTATCAATATTGAAAAATTGCAAATTTGTTTTTACGTAAACTAATATGCGCTGCCGTGATCCGAGAGCACAGTGTGATCTGTACTGTACCCTCCAACCACCATCCCAGTTAATAGCTAATAAAAGCTACCGTTGTTGCGATCCGGCTAAACACAATGGCCGTAGTTGCCACAGTGTCACAACGATGGATATTTCTCCACTAACAATTGGTGATTCCCAATCACTCCTGCTAATAGTTAATTAAAACTACTGTTTGCCAGCCGTAGTGGCACAACAATGGAAGGTGCTTTCCACTAGCCTACAAGTGATTACAAAAAAAGAAAACTTCTCATGTGTCCACGAGATTGTTTTCAACAACAGGATCCTACGGGGTAGTGCTTTATTCAAAAAGACACTTATCCCCCTCCGTAGGTCCTCCGATCTTCGGCGCGCTTTTCTCTTTTCCCGGTTCTCAGGACGAGCCCCCAAACTGTTAGATAAAAATAATTTGGATATTGAATATTTCAAGAAACCCTTTGAGGTTGAGCAATGCAGCAAGAAATACAGGATCGATCCCGGGTGCCAAGAAATGAGACTGACACAGAGTGTAGTTCAATCATGGACACAGTTTATTCGCTGTCCAGGGGTACAAATTATAGGTGAAAAACAAGAAGTGAAACCATCCGTTTAGCAACTGGAAATACATATAAGGACATGATTACAATCACATGGTTTCTGGGTTAGTCTGAGGGGCAAACAAGATGATATAATGTCTAGATATTTGTCCAATGGGACACAAGAAAAAGTCTCAAGTCATCAGAACAGAACACATGGTCATCAGTAGACAGGCACAAGATGTTTTGAACCTTACACACACAAAAAGCCATAAAACTTCCCAACAGAGGAATCTACACACTTGGAAATTCCACCTTTCTCATTGGTCAGGTCAACGCTAAGAGGTGTGAATTTTTCCAGATTTTAAAGAGCCCATGGACAGTTCCTCCCTGTCTTCCTCCTCCTAACTGACTTCCTTCTCCTGGTTGCTCTGCGTGACCTCTTCGGCCCAGGGCTGGCAGGCCTCAACCTGCACTCCAGTCATGTGCTTACCCAGGAGAGAGAGAGAACGCAACTTTAACACCATCGTTTCTCGGAATCAAGAAGAACCTGTTCAGAACAACAGACTGCTTCCACTGTAAAGGTCATGCAAGAATTGTTTATTTGAACTTTACAGAGGTTTAGGACAAGCTAAGATCTTCTTAACAAGGTGTTTTGAAATCAGAAGCTGATGGTTCTTTTCATAGTTTAATGACTCTTTTCCATATAGCTTCATTCCCTGTTTCCATATCCGACTTCATTCTGTCACTTTTCATTTTACCCATCCACGTGGGTAATTGTGTGTCTGTGTTTGTTAGATTAGTTGTGTTCGTGATTTATTGATTAAAACTTGTGCACAATACATATTTGGTTCTGAGTTTCTGCTTGCAAAAAAAGTCAGTTTAATGATTTCTGGTCTTGTCACACGCTCTAAATGCTGTACATGCTAAGAAAGAATTATTTTTCAGTGGCTATGAAAACTACTATTTCCTTAAAATGAATAAATAATTAATATCGCTAACAATTAATCGATGAACGGGTTAGTTGATTGTGGTATTAATTCTGCAAGTTAATTCTATTAACTGATCCAAATATTTATAAGTAAATATAACAAGTTATCATTAATTAATTAATAATTCCCTTGAGCTAATTTGCTACATGTTTCTATCATCAATCCAGTGCCCACTTCTGTCCTGACAGAATTTTAGCATCTGGAATTTGAATGAATGTAGTCAACTTTTCTGTATTCTGACCATTACCTTTCTTTGAGAGTACAGTTAGCTGGTAAGGAGTGTATCTGATGCAGTTTTATCAGTGCTTCAATGATTTGATTTATTTGTATTTCTCTCATTGTTTTTACAGAACACAGTCTGAGTCTGCCAGAATGAACTCACCACCATTTTGAGTGAATGAAAACTAGACTTTATCTGACAGTATTACATATTTAAGAATTCTATCTAATGAAATTCTAAAGTAGCCTATTTAAAACCTGACTAAAGATGATGATTTTGAAGTATTCAACCTTTCCTTGATGAGTATCTCTATTTATGGGTCATTATTTTGAATGGATTTTTAAGTTGCATAAATTTGGTTTAATAGTTCATAAAAGAAATTTGATATAAAACCACTTTTATTTTCCAAGACAAGCATATAAACTAGTTAGATTAAGGATGGTGAGTTTAAAGCTGTCAGTGTCAGCCTTGTCTGCCTTGTCTCTGTTCAGTGTTTCTTGGGTTACATTTTTTCAGAATATATATGTATAAGAAAAACTAAAAAGAGAAAGCTTTGCTTCCCCATCTGTGGACCTCATCACACTTTTTTTACCTTAAAGAATTCAAAGCCTCTGAGCCAGAAGCACAGGTTTCTTGGGTTAATTTTTTTCACAATGCAGAGCAGGTAATTATTATCCTCTCTATTATGATGTGAGACACCAGATGAGCACCAGGGGCTTTGGCCCTACACCTCATCTGGGTGTGAAACAGGAAGAACATGATGACTTCAAAATACATTGATTTTTGTTTTTATTTTTTTAAAGGTGAAAGTAATAGTGTGAAGGATAATAGAAAATAAATCTATTGACTGTAACAATGAAACAATCTTTTTAAAAATAAACAGTGCTACAACCTACCTCGGCTTTATATAGATTAACTAGTCTTTTATTTCTCTTTTCTCTAGTCTTGTTTTATTTCTTTTTGTTTACAAGTTCGAGTTACTTATTTCTAGTGTTTATGTTTTATTTTTTATTTTAATTAGCTTTCTTCCCTTGTTGTCTTGAGTCTTGTAGTGTGTTTGTGTCTCGTGTTGGTTCCCGCTCTGCTTCCTTTGTCTTCTCTGGACGCTGACACTCCTGACCCTGCAGCCAGTTCTTCTGTGTTGAGCCTCTGGTTCCCTGAGCTGCTGCCTTGTCTCCATCGTTGCCTTTGTGTCTAGGTCATCCCTCATCCCTGTCCAGCCTGTTCCCCTGTTGTGTGCCCTGCCTTTTTGTTTGGAATGTGTTCCTGCCTCACCTATCCTATGACTTTTGTGGTTAATATCACTTCCTGCTCATTCTGTGTCTGGGTCCTCCCTCTCAGAATTCTGACAAAAGCAATCTTTTCCTTTAATGTATATTTGCAAAACTCTTATATATAGATATTAATCAGACAAACAATAAATAAAATCAACTGATTATTTTGAATGCAAAATTTCTTTATTTTTGTTTATTTGTTTTAAGTTTTTTTTTTTTTTTTTTAAAGTTTTTGTTAATGCAGAGAAAATCATTTTAAGTTTTACGGGATGATACTAGGATAAAACTGCTCCATCTACTCCAGATCTTTTTCCAACATGTCATGTCGCTTGAAGGCACAGATGTAGCTTTTCCTGTCCTTACAAGAGGCGTCATTCCACCTGCCAACCTCTGAAAATATGAGGGACAGTGAAATTAATTGATTATTGTACCTTCATCTATTATTGTGTTTTATGAAACATCTAATTTTCCTCACAGCATCAAATATGTCATTTAGCCAAACATCAAGTTAAAATTTATTGTTATCCTATAACCAAATTAGTTTATTTTTTAACCAATTCCCTCTGTACTTCCATCCTTACCTTTCCAGTTCATCTCCACGCATTCCTCCGTGTTGGTGTACAAGTTGTTGGGTTCACCCCTTGTCCAAATTTGATAATTCCAGAAGGATCCATCAAGCCAAAAAAATTTACCAGACTGAAAGAGTGAGAAAGAGTTTTTATATATAATATATTATATATATATATATATATATATATATATATATATATATATATATATATATATATATAGCTCTAGAAAAAATTAAGAGACCACTGCAAAATTATCTGTTTCTCTGGGTTTACAATTTATAGGTATGTGTTTGGGTAACATTATAGGTAACATTTTTGTTTTATTCTATAAACTACTGACAACATTTTTCTCAAATTCCAAATAAAAATATTGTAATTTAGAGCATTTATTTGCCGAAAGCAACAACTGGTCAAAATAACAAAAAATTTGCAGTGTTGTCAGACCTCGAATAATGGAAAGAAAATAAGTTCATATTCATTTTTAAACACAATACTACTGCCCCTAGGAGCTTGTTTTGAACCGTCCTCGCTGTGCACTTCACCCCAGATGCCTTTTGCCATTCTCTTTGTAGGTCACTTGATGTCATCCTATATGGTTGTTGAGCGACATTCGAATGAGTTGGCGGTCATTCCGGTCAGTGGAGAGTCGCCCTCTGCCGGTCTGTAGCTTTGTTTTCCCCAATGTCTGCTGCTTGACATTGTTCTTATGAACAGCCGTCTTTGAAATTTTAAGGATAAGGATGGAAGCAACCTGACGCTCACTGTATCCCTCTGCCAGTAAAGCCCTTTCCTCACTCAAAACATTCCTTTTCAACTTTTTTGGTATAGTAATTTTTGGATTCCAATTACTTTTGAACTACTACTAGCACTGTTTTTGCCATCCAGCTGGTCCTACTGCAAGAAGATAGTGATGACCACAAAAGTGTTTTTTTTTTTAATACTTTTCCTCATTAAATAAGATTTGGTTCAGGTGATCACCTAATCAGCACCTCATTCAGGAGAATGAAGTTTGCCTGTGTTGGAATTCAACAGACACTGGAATGGAATGGCTTCCATACTTGTAGAGATGCTGATTTATGAAAAAATTGCAGTGGTCTCTTAATTTTTTCCAGGGCAGTATATAAGAAAAACTAAAAAGAGAAAGCTTTGCTCTCCCCTTTTGTGAACCTCTTCACACTTTTTTTACCTTCAAGAATTCAAAGCCTCCAAGCCAGAAGCGCAGGTTTCTTGGGCTAAATTTTTTCACAATGCAGAGCAGGTAATTATTATCCTTTCTATTATGCACTGACACCAGATGAGCACCAGGGGCTTTGGTCCTACACCTCATCTGGGTGTGAAACAAGAAGAACATTTGATGACTACACAATACATTGATTTTATTTATTATTTTTTTTAAGGGTGAAGGTAATAATGTGAAGGATAATAGAAATGCAATCTATTGACTGTAACAATGGAACAATCTTTTTAAAAAATAAACAGTGCTACAACCTACCTCAGCTTCAGTGAAGTTCTGAGCCCAGCTGAAGTATTTGACACAGTGGCGGCCCACTTTGAACCAATTAGTGAAGCCATGCACATCACAAGCTTCAGGCATACTACACCACGAAGTGACATTCGTTTGACCATCATCAAAACCTAAAATGGCAGAATGACACCCAGGACTATTTAGGCACTTAAAATATTGGCGGGTAGATTTTCTCGTCTGTTTGAAGGGTAACTTGCAATTTATCATTCCGTTGATATATCTGTTAATATATTAATGCTGTCAATGTTTACTCAACCATACTTTATGTCAAAATGTTCTTTTAAATGAGGAGAAATGTCTTAAATTATTGCATAATACTTTTGTTTATAACGAAAACACCATGATGGGAACCCCTAAAAGGTTCTATATGAAATACCTGTCTAAATGGAACCTTAAAGTGGAGAATTGGGAAATTTCAACATAAATATATTGTTAAATGAAAAATTACCTCTCTCCGTTGTTAAGAAGTTGCCACTCCCAAAAAGAAGAGTCAGCAACAGAACGCTAGATCCTGATTTCCACTGCGGAAAAAAGCATTTAAATATATATATATAAAACGGGCACAAAGAGTGTTCGTTCGAGAGCATTACTTACCATTGCAGTTGTTGCACTTTATCTGTACTCACAGTAACCCTTGTCTCACATTATTTTATACCATTCCATTCATTTTCACAACTCCTCCCTCTCTCAATACTACAATCTTCAGTTTTTTTATTCTTCACCACAATGGAAAGTTTTAAAATCTACAGCCTGAATTACTAATCAATTTACAGTGCATTGTTACAAAAGGAACATTAATACTTGCGATGCATATATGTCAACCTTGTACAATATTAATATTGTCTTTTATGTAAACTATAATTATTAATTTAAAACTAGCACACTCAAGAGATGCTGAAGTCTGTGAAATAGGGTACAATTCTGTGTTAATATGAGGGAATTTTCCATAATAATTTTCAAAGGTTTTTTTTTTGTACCTGTATTTTGAATTACACATTGCAGTTTTAGGTTTAAAGAAAATGTCTCTACTTTTTTTTTTTCAACATGCAGAGATATGCATACACATTTCAATTGATAACAGTAATGTAATGAATGAGAAGGTAGAAGTGTCCCAATGGATTTAAACACAATTACTTGTATTATTTCCTCTAAGACTTAATGAAGTCGTGCTAAGGCTATCATTCCCTCTACACTCTTCTCATTGCAATCTTGACTATTTTTTTTTTTGCACTAATGGTTCAAACCAATCAAGACCAAATATATCAACTTATTCTATATATTTCAATGACTTTTCTCCTCATATATTTAATTTCTAACTCATATTGGCATTGTGCTCGCTTGCCAAGCAAAAGCTATTTTTGTAGACAGTACATTTCTCAGAGAGAGAGAGAGAGAGAGAGAGAGAGAGGGGCATCTGGTAAATGACAAGCATCTGAAAAGGCTATTACTTTATCACACTAGACAATAAAACCGCTAGATCTTGTGGTTACTGATACAGTAGTGATCTTTCACCTCACTTGACACTGCCAGCCAAAGTTGCTGCAGCTCACAGTCACACTTAATCTGATCATAAAAATTCAGCTTATCAAGTTGCTTGATAAAGTTGCAAAATAATTCTCCTACAGAGCCATTCATTATTTTTAAGTTCTTAAACATTAATGTAAACTTTAATGTAAAACACTTTAGCTATAGTCATGGGTTTGATTCTGTCATTTAGGTTTTGTTGTTGGACGTACAAATGTCAAGTCCTGCGTTATGCCTGGTGTGATTTTGATGGCTTCACTGATTGGTTCAAAGTGGGCCACTACTGTGTCAAATACTTCAACCAACTTCACTGATGCCGAGGTCAATACATATTTAAGAGACTTCAATTCTTTTATTTTCCAAATTATTTTCGCCACCATTAAAAAATGCTCTTCCTGTTTCATATTCAGTTCAGCTGTATGAAAAATGACACCAGTGGAGACCTGGAGTCAGTGCATAATGAAAAAGATAATGAGTACTTACAGGGAGTGCAGAATTATTAGGCAAGTTGTATTTTTGAGGATTAATTTTATTATTGAACAACAACCATGTTCTCAATGAACACAAAAAACTCATTAATATCAAAGCTGAATATTTTTGGAAGTTTTAGTTTTTAGTTTTAGTTATTTTAGGGGGATATCTGTGAGTGCAGGTGACTATTACTGTGCATAATTATTAGGCACCTTAACAAAAAACAAATTTATACCCATTTCAATTATTTATTTTTACCAGTGAAACCAATATAACATCTCAACGTTCACAAATATACATTTCTGACATTCAAAAACCAAACAAAAACAAATCAGTGACCAATATAGCCACCTTTCTTTGCAAGGACACTCAAAAGCCTGCCATCCATGGATTCTGTCAGTGTTTTGATCTGTTCACCATCAACATTGTGTGCAGCAGTAACCACAGCCTCCCAGACACTGTTCAGAGAGGTGTACTGTTTTCCCTCCTTGTAAATCGCACATTTGATGATGGACCACAGGTTCTCAATGGGGTTCAGATCAGGTGAACAAGGAGGCCATATCATTAGATTTTCTTCTTTTATACCCTTTCTTGCCAGCCACGCTGTGGAGTACTTGGACACGTGTGATGGAGCATTGTCCTGCATGAAAATCATGTTTTTCTTGAAGGATGTAGACTTCTTCCTGTACCACTGCTTGAAGAAGGTGTCTTCCAGAAACTGGCAGTAGGACTGGGAGTTGAGCTTGACTCCATCCTCAACCCGAAAAGGCCCCACAAGCTCATCTTTGATGATACCAGCCCAAACCAGTACTCCACCTCCACCTTGCTGGCGTCTGAGTCGGACTGGAGCTCTCTGCCCTTTACCAATCCAGCCACGGGCCCATCAAGACTCACTCTCATTTCATCAGTCCATAAAACCTTCGAAAAATCAGTCTTGAGATATTTCTTGGCCCAGTCTTGACGTTTCAGCTTGTGTGTCTTGTTCAGTGGTGGTTGACTTTCTGCCTTTCTTACCTTGGCCATGTCTCTGAGTATTGCACACCTTGTGCTTTTGGGCACTCCAGTGATGTTGCAGCTCTGAAATATGGCCAAACTGGTGGCAAGTGGCATCTTGGCAGCTGCACGCTTGACTTTTCTCAGTTCACGGGCAGTTATTTTGCGCCTTGGTTTTTCCACATGCTTCTTGCGACCCTGTTGACTATTTTGAATGAAACACTTGATTGTTCGATGATCACGCTTCAGAAGCTTGGCTATTTTAAGACTTCTGCATCCCTCTGCAATATATCTCACTATTTCAGGGTAGTCGTGGCCTAATGGTGAGGGAGTTGGGCTTGTAACGTGAAGGTTGCGGGTTCGATTCCCATGCCAGCAGGAATTGAAGGCGGGGATTGTGAATAAAACAACACTCTCTCCACCTTCGATACCATGACTAAAGTGCCCTTGAGCAAGGCACCTAACCCCTAATTGCTCCCCGGGCGCTGTCGCAATAGCTGCCCACTGCTCCTGGTGTGTGTTCACTGTGTGTGTGTGTGTGTGTGTGTTCACTACTCACCGCTGTGTGTGTGCACTTGAGATGGGTTAAATGCAGAGCACCAATTTCGAGTATGGGTCACCGTACTTGACAATACGTCACGACTTTCACTTTCACGACTTTCACTTCTGACTTTTCTGAGCCTGTCAAGTCCTTCTTTTGACCTATTTTGCCAAAGGAAAGGAAGTTGCCTAATAATTATGCACACCTGATATAGGGTGTTGATGTCATTAGACCACACCCCTTCTCATTACAGAGATGTACATCACCTAATATGCTTAATTGGTAGTAGGCTTTCCAGCCTATACAGCTTGGAGTAAGACAACATGCATAATGAGGATGTTGTGGTCAAAATACTCATTTGCCTAATAATTCTGCACTCCCTGTATTATGCACTGTGAAAAATTTTAGCTCAAACAACCTGCGCTTTAAGGTAAACTATTTTTTTATTAATTAGTGAATTAAAGTATTAACCACAGCATTTTTTGAACAACAACCCCCCTCGTTATACCCTTCATAATAGGTCTATATATATATTTTTGCATACATACTTTAGGATATATTTGGTTCCTTGCCATTGTCGTCTTTTGGCTTGCTAGGTTGGGCAATATTATTGATTTGACTGTATTGACACTATTGGATGAAAACTAAAACTGACCTGGATGATGACATCACTGGTTTCCGTAGAGCAGCTTTATAGTTGATTTGAACTCATTTCATAATTGATGAACTTTACAGGGTTAATGAGCCAAACTGAATCAATACTGAACTGATTTCAACTGAATTATGATTGTTGACTATTTTCTTTTTAGGGCGGTAAAAAGCATTTAAAAGAGGTTGTGACTAAACTCATCTCTTCCATGAACACTTGATCCCCTCATATATAAAAAAAAAAAAAAAAAAAACCTTTCCTCCCCTTTTCCCTTCCTACTCTAGCTTATGGTACTGAGCAATGTATGAAACTTGTATTGTGAGCACTTCCTGTGTTATTTGCTAATTCATGAAGAATCGCTTGTTTGTTTTCCTCACTTGTAAGTCGCTTTGGATAAAAGCGTCTGCTAAATGACTAAAATGTAAATGTAAACCTCACAAATCCATTGGCTCCCCAAACTGTCAGTCAAACCTCATAACTCCTCCCCTGCCTCCATTTAGAATGTGTCGGGCATAGTTTGGAGATCTGTTTGTTTGCATGCAAGGTTAAATAAAGAACTGATGTTTGCTTAAGTACGGCATTTTCTTTACTCAAGAAGCACTATGTCAATTAAGATGAATGTTTTTTGTATTTGAAGAGTGGAGAATAATCTTAGTCTGCAATTTGCCGTCTAGTTGTAGCGAGTTTTCAATACGTGTATAGTGCTGCATATTTTGTATCATGACTTATTAAAACTGTTGTGACAAAAAAGAGGGTTGGGATGTAGTGTTTATAATCGCATCGCTGCTTTGTTTATGTAACTGCTATAATGCTGCTGTTTCACACACGCCACCTGACTGAGTGAATGTGAATATTAACTTTTATTTGACGCATATTTTTACGCAGCATACAGTGTTAAATGCTATCAACAATATAAATTTCTACATAAGTAATTGGCAGGAAGCTGAATTTTTTTTATCTGGGGAAGGGGGCTTACTGTTATGCTGTAGTCCAGGGGCCTTTGGTTACCTAGATGGGCCCCTGCTAACCGATTCCGCGGGAGTGTGTAAATGTTGGTATTTGGGAATCCAGAAGATTCTGGAGATTTGTTCACGTAATTTGCCTAGTTGTAATATGTGGGGCTCATGCTAATTGTGAATTAGCTTCCACGCTCGCCCTATTCATGAATAATTGAAATTCATTAACATACACACGTTTAAGTATCAAATCTGATGCTTACGAAGCGTTTGTGAATCCGGGGAAGAGTTTTTGGGAAGTTTCAATTTATGCTCAAATTACTCCGAATTTACTCACATATTTATGACAGTTTGAGGCCCAATAAAAAGTAATGTTAAAGGTCGTAAAAAAATAATATTTGCAATGGTAAATGGAATAAAACGAACCACACCACAAATAGGCCTAGAAAAAAAAAATCAAACTAATCCATACAATTATTTACATTATAGCATTTCTATCATTTTTCACCAAGATACTCAACAGTAAGCCATTGAAAGCAGAAACCAAAATGAAATCTCTCACAGCTTTTGTTTTAACTTGAAGTCATTCATTCACATTAAATACGCCATCAAATTTTACTAAGGCCCATAAATGAAAGTGTTTCTTGAAACACCAACTGCCGTTCTTCTTCAGTGATGAAGATGATGTTCAAGGAGCACCAGTTGGTGTTTCAAGAACACTTTCATTTCAGGACCTATAGTCAAATGGATCAGACAATAACCCAAAACTGCCTATAATGGTTGGACCGTCATCTCTCTGTTGCTTTTTGTTTGAGTTGATTTCCTTTTTGAGTAAGAGCATCCACTGACTGTGACATCTGTGCACAGTAGAGGCAGCATCCGTAATACCAACATAGGCCAAAGTACCAAAGCAGGCTTTTCAATATCCAACTAAGACATTTCTGAAGGTATTTTTACCATCCTGTAGACCAATACAACATGGTCCAAGAATCTTACTTTCTGTTTTTAGCTGTAATAACTTTGCTTCACCTAAATACATTATTATACATTTAAGCATCTAAAAAGGGGCGTAAACAAGACAGAGTTGATCTTCTTTCTCTTTTTTTTGTCTACCTGTAATAGTAAATAATAAATTAGGTTAACTATGTCTGCAGCATAAAGCTGTAAAATAAAACCCGCTATTTGTTATCATGAGTTTGTGTTTTGTTTCATGTGTGATAGACAACTGTGAAAGCGAGATGTGTGATTAAAAACGTTAGAAATGTGAGAATCTGAGAAGTGGGAGGGGTTGGGAAAATGAACGAGATACAGAGTTACTGGCATAAAGTGAAAAATTTAAATGTATCATGTTAAAAATGAAAAACAAAAACAATTACAAATTTTTACACTGCAGTTTTCTCTCTGCCTTTCATGCCTTTCAGTCTTAAGTAATTGGGATGCAGTGAATTCAGTTACTTTAGATAAGCTAAATGTCTCTTAGGGCCTATTTACAATTTATGCAGTACATCATGATCAAGCAGATTGCTTAAATGACTCTCATACAGTGCATTCAGAATGTATTCAGACCATTTTCATTTTTAAAATTTTGTTATGCCTCTTTCCACGAAATTCACCAACTTTGCTTCACCTAAATACATTATACATTTGAGCATCTAAAAAGGGACATAAACAGGACAGAGTTGATAGTGAACATACTGTTTCTGGCTTTTCTTCTTTCTTTTTTCGTCTACATGTAATAGTAAATGATAAATTCGATGAAATCTGTAAAATAAAAGCAGTTATTTGTTATCATGAGTTTGTTTTAAAGGTGTGTCATGTGTGATCTCTGTGTGATCATGAACTCTGAAAGAGAGATGTGCGATTAAAACCTGACTAAATGTGAAAATTGCACCCTAATCTTTTTTGTCTCACTAAAGTGCTACCTCATGTTTCGAGTGCATGCATCCAAATTTCTATAGAATGAACCAATGAATGACAGGATCGCTGAAAAAGCAAATTATTATTTACCTGTTTTTTTTTTGTGAAAAGAAAGTGACTTTCCCTTTGGAAGTGTAAAATTATGCAACTGTTATATATAAAATGTTTCTAAAAAAGTTTGACTGTCCTGTAATGTTTTAGTGTTATGTCTGTCGGTTTTTTTGTTTGTTTGTTTTTACATGGTGAATTTCGCGGAAAGAGGCATAACAAAATTTTAAAAATGAAAATGGTCTGAATACATTCTGAATGCACTGTATGAGAGTCATTTAAGCAATCTGCTTGATCATGATGTACTGCATAAATTGTAAATAGGCCCTAAGAGACATTTAGCTTATCTAAAGTAACTAAATTCACTGCATCCCAATTACTTAAGACTGAAAGGCATGAAAGGCAGAGAGAAAACTGCAGTGTAAAAATTTGTAATTGTTTTTGTTTTTCATTTTTAACATGATACATTTAAATTTTTCACTTTATGCCAGTAACTCTGTATCTCGTTCATTTTCCCAACCCCTCCCACTTCTCAGATTCTCACATTTCTAACGTTTTTAATCACACATCTCGCTTTCACAGTTGTCTATCACACATGAAACAAAACACAAACTCATGATAACAAATAGCGGGTTTTATTTTACAGCTTTATGCTGCAGACATAGTTAATCTAATTTATTATTTACTATTACAGGTAGACAAAAAAAAAAGAAAGAAGATCAACTCTGTCTTGTTTACGTCCCTTTTTAGATGCTTAAATGTATAATAATGTATTTAGGTGAAGCAAAGTTATTACAGCTAAAAACAGAAAGTAAGATTCTTGGACCATGTTGTATTGGTCTACAGGATGGTAAAAATACCTTCAGAAATGTCTTAGTTGGATATTGAAAAGCCTGCTTTGGTACTTTGGCCTATGTTGGTATTACGGATGCTGCCTCTACTGTGCACAGATGTCACAGTCAGTGGATGCTCTTACTCAAAAAGGAAATCAACTCAAACAAAAAGCAACAGAGAGATGACGGTCCAACCATTATAGGCAGTTTTGGGTTATTGTCTGATCCATTTGACTATAGGTCCTGAAATGAAAGTGTTCTTGAAACACCAACTGGTGCTCCTTGAACATCATCTTCATCACTGAAGAAGAACGGCAGTTGGTGTTTCAAGAAACACTTTCATTTATGGGCCTTAGTAAAATTTGATGGCGTATTTAATGTGAATGAAGGAGTGAAAACAAAAGCTGTGAGAGATTTCATTGGTTTTTGGCTTTATACAAACAATGGCTTACTGTTGAGTATCTTGGTGAAAAATGATAGAAATGCTATAATGTAAATAATTGTATGGATTAGTTTGATTTTTTTTTTCTAGGCCTATTTGTGGTGTGGTTCGTTTTATTCCATTTACCATTGCAAATATATATTTTTTTACAATCTTTAATGTTACTTACTTTTATTGGGCCTCAAACTGTCATAAATATGTGAGTAAATTCGGAGCTTCCCTAAAACTCTTCCCCAGATTCACAAACGCTTCGTAAACATCAGATTTGATACTTAAACTTGTGTATGTTATTGAATTTCAATCATTCGTAAATATGGCGAGTGTGGAAGCTAATTCACAATTAGCATGAGCCCCACAGATTACAACTAGGCAAATTATGCGAACAAATCTCCAGAACACTGTGGAGCATAACCAAAGGCCCATGGGATACATATTATGGTAAGCCCCCTACCCCCCCCCAAAAAAAAAAAAAAAAAAAAAAAATTCAGCTTCCTGCCAATTAGGCTACTTATGTAGAAATTTATATTGTTGAATCAAATTTATACCATTTCGATTAAATTGTAAAATGATCACTGTAAATACTTTCACCGCGGGTGTGAGTTGATTTAATGTTGTTGTCACTGCTGCAAATTCCTATTTACAAAGAATTAGGTCCCTGGGCTTCAGCCCGCGCATTAATGCGCCCCTGTCGGTTAGTACAGTTTACTGCAGAACAACTCAATATGTTGATGTGAAATAAACAGTTATGGAAATGAAGAAATTAAAGTTAAAGCTCAAATCTCCTCCCGAAAATCCCGAAAAAAGTCCGTTAGCGCCTCGACCACGGTCAGAGAAGCTCGCGATCTCGGTTGTCAATCATGACGTCACATCCCCGTTTTTATAGCATCAAATAACTAACTAAAACCAAACTTATTAAAAAAGAAAAAGAATAGAAACGGCGTCTAAATGCTGCGTGCGCCAGGCCGCACCACTGCTATTAATTATGGAAGGGAATCAGTCTTTAAAATCTAAACCGAATTTTAGTGGTTAAACTAAATGGAGAATATCTCGTGTTTTTCCGTCAGTGCTCGACAATTTCCGTGAGTGCCCGAGCCCCCGATGGTTCAGTATAAATCTGTAACTAAGGATTCTCTTCTTACATTATTGCTTTGACATTTTTCAAATCTATTCATTTTAAGTATTATATTGTGCATCCCAGTGAATGCAGAGACATAAATAAACATTAAGAGATTATTATTTTGTCCCTTTCGCTATCTAATAATCACCTAAACTGCATTAGTTCCATCACTACTGCTTCTCAGTAGGTTTTGGAGGTAAAATGTTGCGTGTGCTCTTAGCTTGTGAGCTGTTGTTGTTATAGCAGGTCGAATTGATGGGATGAATCACATGGCAATGACTGGAGCTGGAGTAATGAGTGGCCACGAGCTCAAAGACGCGCTGTTTACATCGACGAGCCTCAGAGTAGAACCTACTATGAGATCAAATAGTGGATAATTTATTTTCCCAACATCGATCACCTTGGATTTATCGATCCGTGTCTGTCACATACGGTAAGAGCGACAGTTTTAATGCGCATTTGAATTGAACTAGTGTTTAAAACAGAGCTCCTCATTGAAACTGTAAAGAGTAAATACTGCATATTATATAAAAATATTCAAAGGCAAATGAATCGTGTTTGTTCCATTTACAGCGATGTCCTATTTCTGTCTACGGGGTTTGTTTATGTTGCGACGCCATGCTGCTGCAGTAACGGACACTGCCGCTGCTTCACTCTCAGACTGCAATACGACAATGCTTTTGGAATAATTGTCATAAAACCACACCACATTTCGATTAAATTGTAAAATTATCACTGTAAACACTTTCAGCACTGTTTTCACTGTCCTGAAAGACAATTAAGGGGTATGTTGGAACAGCTTTGCTTGTCTGGTAAATGCGAGAAATTCTTTGACTGCTGCACTGTTGTGTTGCTTTACTTGTTTATAAAGGGTGTGTGGGACTGTTTGAATGTCATTCAATGCCAGCATCTCTATGACATTCGTATTTTCATAGCATTTAGTATAGTTTTACATTTTAATTGCTGAAACAGTCAAAAGACTTGACTTTTTTAAATTCTTAACCACTTAAGAGTTAAACTGGTTCATAGTTTGGTCCTATCAATAGTCAATACTGATCCATGTCATTCTTCTGTCTGTTATAAATGTGTTATAAAGTACTGATCACTGGGACCTTTTCTGAAATGACTTTCAGATGACTCTAATTGAGGTTCTGTTTCTCTTTCATGAGCGTATCATCACATGGGTATGGGTGAACACCCTATGAAATCTCAATTAGATTACCAACTAACCACCATCACATGCAACTCTACAGTCTTTTTTTGCCTCAAAATTAGGAAAAGCACAAGCTACTCTATTAGATAAGTAGCCGCTGTGTCCAATAATGGCCTTTGATTTCATTATTATCACTGTATGCAACATTAGTAAGCCCAAGAAACACAAGCACACTTTGCAAGATATGGATATGCATACCTCTCAGTTACTTACATTTTCTGTTTTCATTTACTGTTCACATTGTATGGTTTATTGTTGAGATTGTACACATCATTTTTAGGCTACCATGGGAAGCCTCTTCCGAAGTGAAGAGATGTGCCTGGTCCAGCTTTTCCTTCAGGCAGGTTCGGCTTACAACTGCGTCAGTGAGCTTGGGGAGTTGGGCTTAGTCGAATTCAGAGATGTGAGTTTAATGGATACACTACACCATTCAAGAGTTTGGGGTCAGTAAGATATTTTTGAAACATTTTTGTCATTCTGCTACATGTGGGGACATACAGTGGAACGAAACCTTGTGCCTTACAGGACCATGGTGCTACATATTTACATAAATACAGACATACAACAAGGGAAGTAATATCAAAGATAATATTGCAATTTTACATTGTTACAAAAGATTTCTATTTTAAATAAATGCTGTTCTTTTGAACTTTCTATTTCATCAAAGAATCCAGAAAAAGGTCATGGTTTTCACAAAAATATTAACTGTTTTAAACATTATAAGAGCATTTAACAATATTACAGTTTTACAGTATTTGTGATCAAATAAATGCAGTCTTGGTGAGCATGAAGGACTTCAAACTTTTGAACAGTAGTATACTTACAAAGGCTGATCTTTCAAAGATGTTTACAGATACAAATCTGTGCTCTAATTTGTACGTTTACACCTTCTTTCTCTTTGTTCCTCTTGTTCTGTCTCACTTAAACCCAATTTTCTCAGTTGAATCCAAATGTGAATGCCTTTCAGAGGAAGTTTGTTTCAGAAGTGAGAAGATGCGAGGAGTTGGAGAAAACCTTCAGTAAGTCTTTAAAACCAACTCTATTATTATGTAGCTATTAAATATTTACCTTTAGTGACAAGCTTTCCCTACAGCAAGTATTATATAGATATATGTCGCTTTTTTATTTTCAGGCACTCTTTGTTACTCATCATCAAAGAATTGTGGCATAATCAGTGTAGCCTAACTGTGCAGATCCTCAACACGTTTCCCCTGCCCTTATTCCTTAGAATATCTGGAGCAAGAGATCAGTCGTTCTCTCTATCCTCCTCTGAAAGGGCCTTTACCCACAGCCACACCAATCCCATCAGCCCCACAGCCAAGAGAGTTGCTCTCCATTGAAGAGGAAAGCGAGAGACTTGCCAGAGAGCTCAAAGAGGTGAGAGGAGGAACGAGAAATTTGCTTAGAATATCATGTGCTCAAGAAAGGAGATCATGATAAACACACAGTGCAAGTGCTGATCTTGACCCAGTTTGTATTTAGGTGTCAAGGAACAGGGATAGTCTACGAAACCAGCTGATCCAGCTCAGCCAGTACAGAGGGGTCCTGAAGCAGAGCATTTTACTACCAACCTCGCAGGTAGAAATCCAGCTCTCAGCACGCTTACCTCCAAGACATGTGTCAGATATTCACCAGACCTTCTCATAATGTCCTTAAAGGTCCCACCTCCAACTCTTGAGACCACAGCTCTATTGGACAGCAGGCAAGATATGCGTTTGAGGTAAGGACAATATCCGTCTAAAGGTTCAATCACATTTACTGCTGCTCTGCGAAATTTCTTGAGCGAAATCCAGTCATTTCAAATGGAATCTGTATGTTTGGAAAATTCAGAGTTGTCGAAATATGCAAAGTTAGACATATGTCAGTCACCCAGCACCACGAGCCATGTTTTACAGTTCCTCCTGAACCAACCTGCGTTCACACCATAACTACCAAAATTTGGAAGAGATGAAAACCTGTGACGTTATACTCGGTGTGTCTCATGAATGGAATTTATGCGTTTCAATGGCAACATTATCAACCCCGAAATGATTCTGCAGCTGTCAGGTGGTACAGGTCAGAGCTCTTTAAGTTGTTTATGTTCATTATTATTGTAATGTTATGTGCGTTAAGACATGAGGTAGTTTAATGCCATCTCCCGTGACGCTTTTGTTTGCTCCCTGCTACGTGTTCGCGTTCATGTGTTTTAGAAGATGCTCTGAAGGGAGGGTGGGAGCTAGCTCATTATTGTTAGCCTTTCCAAAAATTACCTACCCTACCTTTAAGGTGCGGTCACTTTGGCAAAATTTTGCATGCAAAAAAAAAAAAGGTCCACTGTCCCTTGTCATTAGCATAGAGATGTATGAAGGTCTGCTCATAAAGAAGTCACTTTCAAGTACCTTTCTGTTGGTCAGCACGGTGAAATTGCATGACCAACATGAACATGAGGGGAACTTGTTTGCCCTGACAAAAATCTCCCAAACACATGGATTGCTATTGGAATGACTGGAAAAGGTCCATTGTGCATTGTCAGTAATATATGAAGCACAGCTCGCACAGAAGTCACTTTCAAAGTAAGCATCTTTCTTTTGGTCGTTGCGGCAAATTTGTGTGAACATGAGCGAAATCTGCAAAGGGAAATTTTTCACCTTTGTATGAATCTCCCAATTGCATGGATTCCTATTGAAATGGCTAGATTAACCAGCAAATTTTCTCAGATCAACGTAAATGTGAACAAACCTTTTGGCAACAAGTTGTAATATTATTTTCAGATTTCAAATGTTACAAGACACTAATAATGTTATTGGCATCTTTCCTTCAAAGCTTTGTCGCTGGTGTGGTTCATCCATGGAAGGTTCCATCGTTTGAGAGGCTGCTCTGGCGGGCTTGTCGTGGTTATATCATTGTAGACTTCTGGGAGATGGAGGAGAGGCTGGAAGTGCCAGACACTGTAATAGAGTGTTACATTAAAACGAATCAGATAACTCGTTTTGATGAAAATGTCAAATGGCCATATACATGATATGTTTTTCCTGCTCACAGGGAGAGATGATTCAGTGGACTGTCTTTGTGATCTCTTTTTGGGGAGAGCAGATTGGGCAGAAAGTAAAGAAGATCTGTGATTGGTACATTCATAGCTTTTTTAAATTTAATTATAGCCAGTTATAGCACACTTTCATGATATCACGTTATTCCAATTTCAATAAAACCACTCCATCTTTTCCATTTATATTATATATGAGTAATATGTATTCTGGATCTCTCTGTTCATAGTTTCCACACTCACACCTTTGTGTATCCAGAGGGCTTGGAGGAGAGAGAAGTAATACTTCAGGGGCTGGAAAGCAGGATAGTAGATATCAAAACGGTGACTGAAACATTCCCTTCATCCTTTTATTTTGTATAATAACATTCTATTATATGAAATACGATCAGTGTAATATATTTGGTTACACTTTAAAATAAGGTCTCATTTTTAACATTAAATGAGCTAACAATGAACAATACATTTGTTGCAGTATTTATTAATCTTTGTTAATGTTAGTTAATACAAATCCTAACGTTAACAAATTCAACATTTGATTTGAATATGAATATATTAGTAAATGCTGAAATTAACGTTAACTAAGAACAGTAAATGCAGTAGAAGTATTGTTCATTCTTATTTCATTTTAACTAATGAAACCTTATTGTAAAGTGGTACCAATATTTAGATAGTTCAGACCTATTTAAAATGTATGAACTTCTTTACATTAGATAACAAAATATCAAGTGGCACTAATTTTAAAAAAGCAAAAGATAAGTAAACATTGCACATTATACTAAATTTAAATTATAACTTATCTTACTTTCATAATCTGGGGTTTGGGGTCAGTAAGATTAAAAAAAAAAAATCAGCAAGGATGTTTTAAATTGATCCAAAGTGACAGTTAAGACTTTTACATTGTTAAAAAATATATATATATATTTTTCCTTTTAATTTTCTTTCTATTAATCAAAGTATTCTGAAATATGTATCAAGGTTTCCATAAAAAATATTAAGGAGCAAAACTGTGTCCAACATTGATAATAATAATAATAATAATAAATGTTTCTTGAACACCAAATCAGCATCTTAGAATGATTTCTGAAAGATCATGTGACCGAAGACTGGAGTAATGATGCTGCAAGTATTCATTATTGTCATCACAGAAATTTAATATTATTTTAAAATCTATTAAAGCTGCAATATGGAAAACCTTTTGTTTCCAACTATTAGTAAATCGTGAGAATTCACCGTTTTAACCAAGGATCCCGAGATGTGTGTGGCAGTCACCTGTAAAATGGGTCATATCCACGTTACCCTCAGTTTCCGTTTTTATTTTGTAGAAATCATGGAAACCCCAAAGACGCTTTAATGTGCATTACATGTGGGAACACAGACAAGGGAAGATCTGTTTTGAAACATTATAGACAGAAAACTTATTATTGTAATATAGCTGAACACATTTAGTCTTATCGTCTAAATCTAATTTTCTTAAATTTTTGTGAGTACCATGCTTTACCATGCCTCTGAGAAAAATACTTTTGTCAAGAAGCTAACATAGCATAATCAGATGTAGCTTTATTTTAACAGTAACACAGAATTTTATCCATCATACAATGTGTTTTAAAATAAATTGCATGCCATTCATCAACACAGCCCATCCAGCATTTAATATGAGATTCTAATTTCTATCTAGCTTACTGCAGTGTGCAACAGGTGTCTCACAGCAGCCGACAAGCGAACGCACAGAGTAATGTTATAACATCATTTTCAACACACTCAAATTTATCTAATATGATAAACAGAGCTGCGGAAGCGTCTCATCCCCATTCTTTTCCACCGGCTGTCAGGTGAAGACCACACGTCCCAAGAATCCTCGCTCAAACTCGGCCTCATCAAGGCACACCTTTGTTTTGAATAGGCGACCTCTATCGGACGAAAAAACTACACGGTGTACTTTTAAAATACCAAAGTTTTCAATCATTTTAATAATATTTCACAATATCACTGTATTTTTTTCATTAAATAAGAGACTTCTTATGCAAGCATTAAAACCTTTGTACAATAGTATATATTATTTGATGAATCATAAACATCATTTTAACTTTAAATGGTTTCAGGTTGACTCTCAAACTTCACTCTTGTCTGTCTGCAGGTGCTGTCTCAGACGGAGCAGTATATGCAGCAGCTGCTGTCTCGCTGTGTGTGTCAGATGCCACAGTGGAAGATACGAGTGCAGAAGTGTAAAGCTGTGCAGACGGTCCTTAACCTCTGCAGCCCTTCAGTAACAGACAAGTGTCTCATTGCAGAGGCCTGGTGCCCTGTGGCCAAACTGCTTCAGCTCCAGAGCGCGCTGATAGAAGGAACGGTGAGAAAAGGCTATTTAATGTATTGTTTCACGCGAAATACGTCATACAGAAGTCAAATGTTGATTTATAAGAATGACTTAGTACTATAGTAGTGGATGGAAGGTCACTCATTTACAGTAGGGTTCAAAGCAGTGAATCTCACAATAGCATATTGTCTTTTTTGTTTCTTAGAGAAAAAGCGGTAGCAGTGTAGACTCCTTCTACAACCGTTTACCTGCACCCACATCTCCTCCCACACTCTTTATCACCAACACATTCACTTCCAGCTTCCAGAACATCGTGGATGCTTATGGTGTGGCCAGTTACAGAGAGGTTAATCCAGGTAACTCATGCTTACCGTCATGACACAAGTCAATTTAGTTATACCTAAAGTTGCATTTAACAGGCTATTATTGTTGGTAGAATTGTGCATCTTGAGAGGTTGTTGCTTGAGACAAACAACCTATAAAAATACGGAAACCTCTCATGTCAGATGTCTTGTGTGTGCTCCCTTCTCAGCTGTGTACACCATCATCACTTTTCCTTTCCTGTTTGCGGTCATGTTTGGAGATGTTGGTCATGGTTTACTCATGACATTGGCTGCCCTGTGGATGGTTCTGGAGGAAAGAAACCCTAAGATGAGGAATAGCACTAATGAGGTTTCTTTCATTTTATACAGTACATATTATAATCTTTATAGCGGCCATCAAGACTGTAAAAGGCATTTAAATGGAACATACTATACATTACTGAGCCCAAACTTTTCTGTTCTATTTTGTGGAAATCATGATTGGTTTTAGGGTTCTTTGATGAATTGAAAGTTAAAAAGAACAGCATTTAAACTGAATAAAATTGTTTTGTAACACTATAAATGTCTTTACTGTTGCTTTTAATCAATTTAATGCAACTTATTTTAATTTAAACAGCAGTGTATCTGTCTGCCTTGTTTTGATCCATCGTGTTCTATAATGTACTTTATGTTTGTACAGAATTAGTTTGTTAGTTTTTTTTTTCTGTGCGTCTGCTTTAGATTTGGCGTATGCTGTTTGGTGGGAGGTATCTGATCCTTCTGATGGGGTTGTTCTCCATCTATACTGGGGCTGTTTATAATGAGTGCTTCAGTAAAGGACTCAGTCCTCTTTCCTCTGGCTGGCACCTCAAACCCATGATGCAGCACTACAACTGGAGGTACACACACTATTACGTTCAAGGCATGGTTAAATATAAGGTAGATTTTAACTAAAAGATTTAACTGTGCTCTAAGGCCAAAGGCATCTTACCTGGGCTATAATGGGGGAAATGTTCAACAGCTTTTTTGTAGAGAAAGACTTTAATTTCCTATTATTTACTCACACTTCTGTTGTAATGAAGAGATTTCTGTCCCTCCCCTCAATGTTCACTCAACCAAAACACTGACACTTTAAAAAGTTCATTAAAGCATTTAAGACATAAAGCTCTATTTACTATATTTGATGAGCTCTATGTATGTGCATTTATCAGCAATTACAGGGAGTGCAGAATTATTAGGCAAATGAGTATTTTGACCACATCATCCTCGTTATGCATGTTGTCTTACTCCAAGCTGTATAGGCTGGAAAGCCTACTACCAATTAAGCATATTAGGTGATGTGCATCTCTGTAATGAGAAGGGGTGTGGTCTAATGACATCAACACCCTATATCAGGTGTGCATAATTATTAGGCAACTTCCTTTCCTTTGGCAAAATGGGTCAAAAGAAGGACTTGACAGGCTCAGAAAAGTCAAAAATAGTGAGATATATTGCAGAGGGATTTATAAGTCTTAAAATAGCCAAGCTTCTGAAGCGTGATCATCGAACAATCAAGCGTTTCATTCAAAATAGTCAACAGGGTCGCAAGAAGCGTGTGGAAAAACCAAGGCGCAAAATAACTGCCCGTGAACTGAGAAAAGTCAAGCGTGCAGCTGCCAAGATGCCACTTGCCACCAGTTTGGCCAAATTTCAGAGCTGCAACATCACTGGAGTGCCCAAAAGCACAAGGTGTGCAATACTCAGAGACATGGCCAAGGTAAGAAAGGCAGAAAGTCGACCACCACTGAACAAGACACAAGCTGAAACGTCAAGACTGGGCCAAGAAATATCTCAAGACTGATTTTTCTAAGGTTTTATGGACTGATGAAATGAGAGTGAGTCTTGATGGGCCCGTGGCTGGATTGGTAAAGGGCAGAGAGCTCCAGTCCGACTCAGACGCCAGCAAGGTGGAGGTGGAGTACTGGTTTGGGCTGGTATCATCAAAGATGAGCTTGTGGGGCCTTTTCGGGTTGAGGATGGAGTCAAGCTCAACTCCCAGTCCTACTGCCAGTTTCTGGAAGACACCTTCTTCAAGCAGTGGTACAGGAAGAAGTCTACATCCTTCAAGAAAAACATGATTTTCATGCAGGACAATGCTCCATCACACGTGTCCAAGTACTCCACAGCGTGGCTGGCAAGAAAGGGTATAAAAGAAGAAAATCTAATGATATGGCCTCCTTGTTCACCTGATCTGAACCCCATGGAGAACCTGTGGTCCATCATCAAATGTGCGATTTACAAGGAGGGAAAACAGTACACCTCTCTGAACAGTGTCTGGGAGGCTGTGGTTACTGCTGCACACAATGTTGATGGTGAACAGATCAAAACACTGACAGAATCCATGGATGGCAGGCTTTTGAGTGTCCTTGCAAAGAAAGGGGCTATATTGGTCACTGATTTGTTTTTGTTTGGTTTTTGAATGTCAGAAATGTATATTTGTGAATGTTGAGATGTTATATTGGTTTCACTGGTAAAAATAAATAATTGAAATGGGTATAAATTTGTTTTTTGTTAAGGTGCCTAATAATTATGCACAGTAATAGTCACCTGCACACACAGATATCCCCCTAAAATAGCTAAAACTAAAAACTAAAACTTCCAAAAATATTCAGCTTTGATATTAATGAGTTTTTTGTGTTCATTGAGAACATGGTTGTTGTTCAATAATAAAATTAATCCTCAAAAATACAACTTGCCAAATAATTCTGCACTCCCTGTATATAGTATGTGATTATAAGCCTATTAAACATATAAAGAGATCCGTTTCTTTAGACATTAAACTGCATATAGATTACTTTTACAATGCTTTTATGAACTTCGAAACATCAGCATTTTGAGTGCACAGACTTCCAATGGAGGGGCAGAAATCGAATATGAACAAACATATAGTTTTGTAAAGACATGAGGGTGTGTAAATGATGACAGTTTTGGACGGACTACTCCTTTAAGGTGTAATGTGTTTACACAGAATTTGACATTTAAAAATAAACCTACCATGAAATATTTACTGGAGAGAAAAGTATGACAACCAGCCTTAATCTCCCCATAACTTGTTCACCACAAAAATACATACAACACATCAAACCACAGAAAAACCAAGCGAAAATGTAGAATACAAATGTCCCAAGCACCTCTTCAGACCTATCCGCCTGCTGATGAATGATATAGGCAAAATAGAAATAGGCAATAGGCAAAGCACAGAAATGCCTTTAATCTACAGTGTTAATCACCCTGATTGGTTGTCAGGAAGTTCAGGATTTCCTTCCTTTTATAAGGTGGTGAATCAAAGCAACCAGACTGACTCTTTACTGGAGTAATACGGTGCAGTCACATTTATCGTTTTTCTTTGATTTTTCACTGGCAAAATCCAGTCATTCCAATAGGTCTGTCATGACAACTCAGGAGTGTCCTGCTGCTGCTGCTGCAGAGCAAGTACGAGATTTGCTAGTGCCAATAAATACACGACATGCTGCTATGAGCAAGTAAGACATGCTGTTGCTGTACAATATAGCATACATGAACTACCTGTAGCAAATCTATACAGGTGGAGCTGGGGAAGGTGTGGGGTTTCTGAAAGTGTGCTGCAAATGCAGACCAAGTATTTAGAAGTTGAGCAGCAAGCTCATTGGCTACTGATACAGCAGGAACCCTATTGAGAATGATGTGATTGCAAGCGGATTGAGTTATTAGCCTGCGCCATCTAGAGTTTAATGACAGAACTTTGTATGAATCTGTGCGATTGGAAATTTCACACGAGGGTTAAAGATTTCCCCTCAGATTTCGCAAACGGTTCAAGTGAGTAGACCTGATCAACTATCCACCATTTCAGCTTGCCTATCACTTTTGTCTTCTGTCTTCTGGACTGATTCAGTGATGAAACTCTGAGGAGCAACCAGTACCTCACTTTGGATCCAAACGTAACTGGAGTATTCCAGGGACCATATCCATTCGGCATTGACCCGGTAAGCAGGCCTTTAGTCAAATCCCGCTTGTGTCTAGCTCACTGGGAGGTTTGAGTTTCATTGTGTCTCATTCCCTGGTTCTTAGATATGGAGTCTTGCCAGTAACCACCTTACCTTCCTCAACTCTTATAAGATGAAGATGTCCGTCATCATCGGGGTCATCCATATGACTTTTGGAGTCTGCTTATCATTCTTTAACTACTTGTGAGTCATAAAATAGGATTCATTTTTGTCTACCATTTTTGCCTTATGGTCTGTTCTGGTTTTATGAGGATTAATTTTTTTTTTACTCTGCAATTTATTCTTTAATTTTTTCTTAGCCTTTTAATGTTACACTTTCTCCTCAGGTACACGGGGGATGTGAGCAGCATGTTTCTCGTGTTGATTCCTGAGCTAGTGTTCATGCAGTGTCTTTTTGGGTACCTTGTCTTCATGGTGGTGTTTAAATGGATTGCGTTTGGACCTCACGATTCCGACCGCGCTCCCAGCATCCTGATCCACTTCATTGACATGTTCGTGTTTGGTGAGAACCCAGACAACCCACCGCTTTATCATGGACAGGTGAGAGATTCATTCAGTATTCACCGATTCTTTTAACTTGTTTTAAATTGTACTACAGTTTTACTTCTGTGACCAATACATGCATATCCTGTTACTCTCTTTAGGTGATAGTGCAAAGAATGTTATTGTGTTTGGCTTTGCTAGCAGTTCCAGTGCTGTTACTGGGAAAACCACTTTACCTGTACTTCAAGCACAGGAATAACAGGAGAATGGTAAGCAGGGATGAGATTAGGCTGTGTTGGCATCTTTGATTTAAAGGGAATATATATATTTAAAGAAATTAATACTTTGGCTCTACAGAGAAACTAAGTTGACAAGAAACAGTTGACAATTTTGTCATTTTGCCTTAAATTTAATGGCAGGCTTTGTCTGGCCAATCACGTTCTTTTCTTGATCAGGTTAACCTCAAATTTGAATATGCATTTGAATCGAAATCATAAAAATATTGCAAATTATAATTATTTACCATATGATGTAACATAGTTGATGGTCCATTATTGTAGATAAAATAATGACATTTTTTTTCAATATTATTCAATATTTTTTACAAGATTCTGGTCGTGTGGTGTTGTTGTAAACCATTTTTTAGTTGCAGGGGGTTGTTTGCTTATTAAGATAGTTGACAGAAGGCAAGACACGCTCACTGCAAAAACTGTAATCAAGGCAAATTCTAACAGACTGAAACATGGGGTGCACAAAATATTTGTGTGATAGTATGCTTTCCATTAATGGATAAAATATATTTGTTAAGCACATGGTTATCAGTGGATGTGAAATGTCCCCTAAATTGTAGCATGACTCATGTTAGAATTATTTCTGAAAGATCATGTGTGAAAATACAGCTTTTCCATCACAGGAATACATTACATTTTAAAATAAATAAATTAAAAACATCTATTTTAATTGTAATAATATTTTACTATGTTTTTGATAAAAGTTGAAAAGTTCAAATGCAGCCTTGGTGAGCATAATTCTTATCAACTCAAACAGTAGTGTAAAAAATATATTTTTTGTCTGGTTGGTCTATAGGTAATGTGCAAATTTTGGAACAAAAAAGACTTACAAATGTGAGTGTTATTGCAGTTTGTCCCATACGGTGTCAGATGAAAGCTCTTGACCATGTTTTTCAGTTACAGGAGGAGCAGCGACCCCTAGTCACAGACACCAGCTCTATAAACGCTCAACTGGGAGACCTAGAGGGAGGAGGGCCAACAGAGCAACAGGTGAGAAAAAGAAAAGATCATAACACCATTCCTCAAAAGAAGTTAAACATTTGAAGACTCGAAGAGAGAGGTGAAGGGTTAACATTCAGGTCGATTCAGAGTTGAAAGCATTCATTTTCCATTCTTCTCTAGCAGATCTACTGAAGTACAATATGCTTGTCTCTTTGACCTTTACAGGAGTTTGATTGGACAGAGGTTTTTATGCACCAGGCCATCCACACCATAGAGTACTGCCTGGGCTGCATCTCCAACACTGCATCGTACCTTCGACTTTGGGCCCTCAGCCTCGCGCATGCACGTATGAAAATCCTCACAAGCATCCATAAGTATTGCATCTTCACTTATAGGTGCAATTGCCTGTTGTAGATGCTTAGTTAGTTCTGTATTTGTGTGCATTAGAGCTGTCTGAGGTTCTCTGGGTGATGGTGATGAGAATTTCACTCTCGTGGCAAGGCTATGTGGGATCTGTGGTGCTGTCAATCATCTTCTCCATCTTTGCTATGCTCACGGTCTCCATCCTGCTCGTCATGGAGGGGCTGTCAGCCTTCCTGCATGCCCTGCGTCTGCACTGGTGAGAAACACACACACACACACACACGTTCGTTTTGCTATCAAAGTGAGGACATTCCATAGGCGTAATGGTTTTTATACTGTACATTCTGTCCCCCTACCCCTAAACTTAACCCTCACTAAAACATTGTGCATTTTTACATTTTTAATAAAACATTGTTTAGTATGTTTTTAAAGCTGTTTGAACAGTGGGGACATATGAAATGTACCCATGTCATTATACACATTTGTGTCCTGATATGTCACAAAAACACACACACACACAAAAACCGAATAGTGCAGCGGTTTTTGACCAGTGGGTCGGGTATTCAAATGGCCCGGGACATAGTTGCGCCATTTTACAGTTTCTACAGTTTAAAGTGAGCAGCACATCAAAACAACAAAGCGGTTCACACCACAAGCACTCAGGGTTGTTTACGGTAATGATCTTTCACAGTCACAGTTTCATCCGATTACACATTATTTTAGCAACAACAGCAGAAACATGGTGAGCAGCAAAATAAACACTTTTGCTAAAACGCTGCAGAAAACAAGAATGTGTCTATTTTTATCTGACTTTGACCGTTTAACGAAACCATGTTTAGTTATCGTAGCACCTTTATAAGTTTTCCCTCCCATATATTTAGCATTATTAATAAGCATATTAAGAGCATTTCAAAATAAACGTTATAATTTGAACAATTATTTGCAATTACTAGTAAACTTTTTGTCCTCTTAAGAGTTTTGATTATGTACATCGTCTGTTTTTAGTAGTTTATTACAAAATTTAAAACATTCCATACTTTTCTTCAGAGGTTTAGAGATTATAGAGACCAACAACCCAGTGCCCTTCTTGTTAATCACAATCACACCCACCACAGCCCTGCAGGGACCTTAAAGCTTACAGTAGGCTGCTAGAATATTTATGTGCTGGTCAGCTAGTACCATCGTAGATAATAAGATTATATTGTCTTATATAGGACGAAGAGAATGTGTGTCTGCTCTCCTCTTCACAGAGGAGCAGTAAATTCGGTACAATAGTATTTTTTTTCTTCCTGGGATCTTGGCTTTAGGGCCCCGTGCAGGACTGTGACGGCCATAGTGGTGTGTGTGTGTGACTGATTGATAAGAATGGCACGGGGTTGTTAGTCTCTCTATCAAATGAACTTAACCGGTTTATAGCAACCTTCTGTTGTTCGCAACTGTTAACACCTGCTATAAAGCCTAATTACACCATGAGTACATCTAAGTGATAAAAACAAACACAAAAAGTTACTAGATTATGATACACATTAAACAATTAATCAAACGAGGCAATAAACTCAAGAACCGCGTGATCCTTGTGTTGTGTTCTTGCTTTAAAACAGTTCAGTATGGTAAAGTCTGGTAAGAAAATAAGAAATTATACTTCAAATGTAGCTGATCACTGAAGAATCAACCACTAGCTGTGTGAATTTGAGGTGTGTGTGTGTGTGTGAGAGAGAGAGAGAAACTCTAAACTAATTTGAGTAAAAATTTAAATGTAATTTTCCATTTGATGCAGGGTGGAGTTTCAAAACAAGTTCTACAGCGGATCAGGATACAAGTTCAACCCTTTCTCCTTTGCATCAATTCAGCATCAAGAGGAAATGTAAAAATCTCCTGTAAAACTGGTTTTGTACTTCATTTGGAGCTGAATGTGTCATCACATGGTAGTAAAGGATGATTTGATCACCCTAAAATGACAATTCTGTCATGTAATCACCATCGTGTTGTTCTTAAATCGATAGGACTTTTGTCTAAAGGGTTTGTTTAATAAGCTTGCAGAACACATGAAGAATGAATTGCACAATACTAATAAAGGTTTTTGTAAATAAGAAATTTTTCACAACCCTTCATATAAAAGTGACCTTTTTTCTTTGTCTAAACGCAAAAGAAAACTTCAGAATAAGGAACGTAAAACAAACAGACTCTTACCTGGAAGGTGCTGTGCAGAGTTCATAGATTTAATTTGAAAGATTTTAAAGAATATTTAAAATCTATACACACTCACTGTGGAAAGAAATCCCTAGAGCTTTAGTAAAATATTAGCAATATCAACTGATATTTAGAGATAAAGGTTTATGCAATGTATTGGATAAAAGGCATACATGTAAATGTACAATTGTGTTCTATTTGTGATCAATTTTTGTACAGAACAATCCAAAGTCTAAAATGTCCAGTGATTTAATTTTCTTTCATTGTCCTTCCTTAATGCAAAATCTTGCATGCTTCAAATGAAGGCAAAGATATCTGACCTTTTGTACAAAGGAGGCCACATGGACAGTCACAAAATTACTTATTTGATTAGTGACCTAAAATATTAAATTGAATAGACACTCTGTATTTTATTTCATAAAGGAACACTTTACAGTTTTTGAAACCCCGAGACTATTTTCAGGAATAAAACACTTTCAGACTTCTGGACCCAATTGTAGATCAGCCACCCTGTTCTCTGGTTATTAAAACTCCATCTCAGTTGACCAATACTAATTATTGTGACTAGCATCTTGAAAAGCTTTTTTCATGCATGATAAAACTCTACAAACCAGTGAAAATTAGGTCCAAGCTCAGAACACCCAATAAATAACAATCATGCGCTTTGTGATGAAAGGCAGTATAAGCAAAATCAAACACGGTTTGCTTTCCATTTTTTTATTTTTCCTTTTTCATGAAAAAAAAAAAAAGGACTAACAAACATCAAAAAAAACAAAAAAAGTCCTCAGAAAATGATTGCTATTGAGTTGCTACAAGTTGCACTTAAATTATAGCTTTCCAAGGGTAAATGAACAATTTAGCCTAAAGTGTGAGCAACCCTTCCCAAGACAGTAGAATGCAGGTGAATCGGCCATTTGAGAGAACAGCAAGCAGAAGTACAAACCATAAGATGAAAGAAAACAAAGAGAGATTTTAGTTTGGTATGGGTAAGTAAAAACTTAGTGTGGGGGTTAAGTGTCAACAAACATCCAGCCAGCAAAACCTTCAAAGAGCGAGAACTACCGAAACTTGCGTTCAGACAAAATCACTAAGAAAGCGTGAGTGAACGATCTGGATCAATATGCTTCAGTCTTTATGATTCATGCCACTACATTTTGATCAACAAGTTGTAGCGGACGAGGACTACCAGAACGTGCCGTGCCTGTCCTTTTCTTCCTCCTCACAGCTTATCACTGACACCAACTCCAGATCCATGGCAAAACGTCAGTGGTCACACCTGGAGTGAATCTCTGAACAAACCCTCACTTCCTCATTCACCAAATCCCACTTGGACTGGATTATGAAGTTCAGTTTCAAGCATATCAGCAACATCTTCTGAAGAAGTCACTTTGGATAAGGCTGAATGCCCAGAGAAGAAGAAAAAGCCGCACTCTGGATGTGCCTGGATCGGTCTCATGGGTTGTGGGAATAAAATCATCCACGTTACTCATTGAAAACGACCTCCTCTCTGTCAGCCTGTTTTTACCCTTCTTGTAAAACGGCGGCCATATCCTTCCACCAGTCTCTTTTCTTCAGCCTCATCCTCCCGTCCAGGCTAGATCAGCCTGTATTGAGAGGGATGGAGGACTCGTGAGCTCACTAAGCAGAGCTGTGCGGAGACTGTGTGTGCATGTATGTGTGTGTGTGTGGTGTGTGTGCGCATGTTACGATATTCTCTGAATGAGTTTGTCCTCTGTCAGACAGAATAAGGTGCAGTAGGACAGGTCAGAGATGAAGTTTTCACAGCCGTGTCGAGTCACATTCCTACAGCCTCGCAGATCCAACAGAGCCAGAGCCGATAATCGCTTCATGTAGGACAGACACGCATCTGTCAATTTATTACAACCTAACAGAGACAGAGAAAAGATGAAACCACCAATCAGTGAGAACCAGATGTGGAGACTCCTCATTAAAACTAATGAGATGTATTCATATCGGCAATCCTTCATTTAAACAAAATTGGCTAATTTACTTATGTCATTAATTTCCGGAACATATTTCTGTTTTTATCAAGTATACGTTTAATACATTTCAGTTTAGCCAACATTTCATTAATTGTATTAGGAACAGTTAAGAAAATGCATATTTTGTAATCATTCAGAGGGGGTGTACTCGTTTATGCTGTGCACTGCAAGTACTGAAATTGGTTTCTATAGCTCAAAAAGGTATACCTTAAATACTTCAATACGTACAAATTAGAGTTTAATCGATATTGGATTTTGCTGAAGCGATAATAATCTGTAGAAAGGCGATAGATAAAGATCTATATACTAAACGTATTCAAGTTTTTTTTCTTTCCTTCCTATGACAGGACAAAAAAAAGAAAAAGAAAATGTTTACATTGAATCAAATCCCAGATACGAGTTTAAGCAACTGCTTCCCATAAAGCACGGTATTCATTGACTGCGCCTTGCAAGTGCGCAGTGTTTTTACGTTGAAACACACAGCACTTTTTTGTCCTTTAATTTGATCTGAAACTGAATTTAAGACATTACAAGCCTCTGTTTTTGCAGCAACAGTCACAAGTCATCAGTTGTGTTGCATTGGCACCACAAGGATAACCGAAATAAATTGTGGAATCAAATATTAAGGGTATTTTCAGAAGATCAGGTACCTGAAAGATTGAGCTGTCTGAGTGTGTTCCGAGTGTTGCAGCCAGTAGCGGTGAGCAGGTTGATGGACTGGTCTGTGAGCCCCTGGCAATGGGACAAATCTAACCGGCGCAGTGAAGGCATATGTCTGACGATCATCTTAAGGGTAGAGTCACTCACATCCAAACCAGACAAGCGCAGAGTGAGCAAACCTCTCAATCGACTGCGACTTTCACTGCCTGTGTGACAGGAGAAAGTAAGTAGAGGTGAAAGAGTGTATGAGTCCATTCAACTCACTCTGTACACGCAGTCCCAGTAATAAAAAAATATGAGTGCCTCACCTGGCTGCACAATAAGGTCTTTTAATTGTGAATCTTTGACGCCCACGGCCCAACACAGGTCAAGTGTCCGCAAACCCGGACAGCTCTGCGAACTTAGCGCTGACACGCATAATGAAGAACAACCTGACATTATTAGATCTTTTAAACCTGGGAGAAACAGAGAGAGAGAGAGAATTTTAGTCTTGATAGTGGTGCACTTTTTATTTTTAAGCAGTTTCCTGTACATATTAAAACATAGGACAATTTCAGAGTTTAGATTGTAAAAGGCTGAAATTTGGGTAAACTGTACATGGGAGGTGATGAATGAGCCAGGCAATCTGTTTCTTTGATACAGGTGTCCAGGAGAGGTCAAGTGTCACAGGTTGTCGTTTAATGACAGCTGACAGTCCCAGAGGGCTGAGGGCCCGACAACGACTCAGATCTATCCGTGTCCATAAGCGCTTATCACAACACCTGCAGCAGGAGACAGAAGGATCCACAACTGATCAGAGCAAAATCAAAGATAACCATATGAACAAAGTTTTATCTGAAGACATCTCAGCATGTGCTTTCTAATAATCAACTGTTTTGTTCAGAATGCACAGCTATATTTCAACATTAAACTCTTTGCTTGATGAAGTGAAAAGCAATAAACAACTGCTTAAATAGAGTATTTAAAGGGTTAGTTCACCCAAAAAGTTCACTTTCTGTCCCTTCATAGACCGGAACACAACGGTTACTTTAATACTTCAAAAAGTTCATAAAAAGATGGTAAAACTAATCCACATGAATCGAGTAGTCCAATTTTTAGACACGATCCCTTTATATGATAAACAGATTTCATTTAGGCTTTTATTCTCATATAAACACTGATCAGCGAACATAATCAGAAGCTCAACCGAACCTGCTTGATATGTGAGAACGAACCACTTGGAAGCTCAAAAGTGCTGCGTAACACACAAGAACGAACCTCATTGGGAGCAAATATGCTTGAGCTTCCGTTACACACAACTGAGGAGTGAGCTGAAGAATGTTTATATGAGAATAAAATCCTAAATTCAATCTCTTCATCATATAAAGCAACCGTGTCTCTTCAGAAAATTTGGACTAAACTGCAAAATTCATATGGATTAGTTTTACAATCTCTTTATACATTTTTGAAGTCAATGGAGGGACAGAAAGCTCTCTGATTTTATAAAAAAGAAAAAAAATTATTATTAAAGAACTATGCCTTTAATAATATTAAATAACATCTCTTTTTTTCTTTGCTTTTAAACATTATACCATACAACTTTTAATCTGGTTCATTAATGACAGATTTACAGCATATTCTCATTTCAAATTTGGTTAGATGGTTACCACGTTGCATTTTCAAATGCACTTTATAAGCGACTCAAACTCTCAGCGCTTGCAGAGTTGAGTTTGTGTGGAGCAGCATTTTACTGTGAACCAATCTGATCAGAGACACTGTAAACACTGGATCATGAGCTGCTTGTGTGCAAAAGGATACAGTGCCGTTTCACAAACCCGCAGCCATTTTCTAAGCATTGCTATGTATATTGCAGTTTCAGTTTAATATCAATTAATCATTCAGCCCCAATGTGAACAGGCTTAAGTAAAAAAGGAAACCGTGCACTACACTTACCACTTGTACCAAGCCTTGCAGACTCTCATACACACAGCCAAGTCAGTCCGACCCAAGTAGCGGAACACTGATACCCAAATGTCTTTTTCACAGCCACGCTCGTTTCCTACATCACGGAATGAGGGATGAGAGAGGAGGGAAGGAGGAGAAGAAGTGGTGACAGCTGGAGGAGGAGGAGGTGGAGAAACAGAGGAACGAGAAGACATAGAGGAAGGCGACGCTGTGTCTCTGTCTCGACCATCTTGGTTGGAGTTCCGCCTCGTGTGCCGGACGGAAGTGTGGGCGCTTTTGGACTGAGAAAGGCCATTCCCTGCAGGTGTCGAGGTGCTGTTCCTGAGTCGGGTCCTGGGTAGCGTTTTGCGCTGGATGAGGCCAGAACCGCTAGGTGTGCGGGGAGACATAGCCGCCTCTAGTTTGGGTACAATGGAGCCCGGGTCACGTTTGGCCTTTGGAGGACGCTGGAGGGTCACAGTCAGGTAGGAATCGTTCAGAAGATCATCGTTCAAGTCTGAGACAAGTAAGACGGGTGGATCAGGATCAGAATCTGATTGGTTCTCTCCATCATCATCATCTTCCTCTCCTCCATCATCCAAGTCTTCCATCTCATCATCCTCTCCATCAAAGTCCTGTTCCTCGCTGTCTTCCTCATCATCATCATCATCATCGTCCTCGTCATCATCATCATCATCATAGTCATCACCTCTGCGTCTCCGTCTCCTTGAACGATGCTCCTTATCTGACCGGCCAAGATGCCTCTCTTCTTCACTGTCATCCTCATCATCGTCCTCATCATCATCATCGTCGTCGTCGTCGTCATCATCATCATCGTCGTCATCCTCCGTTTCATAGCGTCGTCGCCTCATATGGGATCCTCCTCGTAACCTTACCCGACCCCCCCTCTCCCCTCTTGCCCCGAGACCTCGTCTCATTTTCAGTGAACTTGTTGCCAAACTGCCTCCCCCTCGACTCCCTCGATGCGAGGAGCCTCTCCAAACACCTCGTCTACCAGCTCCATAACCTCGGCGGGCTGAAGAGACACCGCCCCGGACTGACGACATCTTGCCACTATCTCCATCATCATCGCTGCCTGAATCATCATCGTGTTCCATTCCATGTCGCCGGTAGATCTTAGCCACACGAGGATCAAGAGATGAAGACTTGCGTTTCTGAAAGAGAAAAAAGACTATGTAAGATAAAATAAAAAACACTCTGATGCCACCTTATCACTATCTCCAATAAACGACAGACAGGAAGTCATTTATTTCCAATGGAGAGTGTACGGGAGGTGCTTAGAGTCCCAATCATGTGCATATGCAGAAATTTTGATTTCAATGAGCTTCCAGTGCGACTGGACCATATACGACTATCCAACAAATGTAATGCATTCTAATTAAAACTAATATCACGGTCACACCAGACTTTGAGCACATATCTGAGAACAATCCAGCAGTTGTAATGTAATAACACTGTGCTGCCTCTCTTTTTAAAAACACATTCAGCATATAATGCATCTAAAACTAAAAATAAACCATTAATTATACTTTAATTCAGCTAAGATGTCACGCTATGACGTATAATCTTCTAATTAGTCACACGTCTTCACGAATTTGCAGGTCTGAATTCACCATAACACAGCGAAATTTGCATGAGCTTGCCTTTCCTGTCTCCCGTATAAATGGAAGTCAATGTAAACAAAAATGCGAGAATTACCTATATTTATGCAGTAAAATGTTATTCTTTAAACATTGTTTCTGTAAAATAAGTAGTTATAAATAATTATGTGCAAAATAATTATTTTATAGTTAATAATTACATCATTATTCACATTAATTCGCCCTAGTAAACCTACTATGTTTTTTCTTTCAGATGTGGTGAATAAGCAGAGGATGACAGCTGCTTCACGACCAATATGAAAGTTTTGTGCGACTGCCACTAGGGGGTGAAATGCGACAATCGTACGAGAATGATGACGGGAAGGTGGCTTATGGGACCATTTCATACAAAACATTTATATATTTTTCCCAATGCAAGGCACCTACTGAACCACCATCTAGAAATTGGGCCTAAATATGTGTTAAACTATAGCCAATACTTTAAAAAAAAAAAAAACTACAATATTTATCAAAACAAAAGTCTGCTACTTGTCATATAAGCAACATGTCAGTATAAAATTATTTAAATGTTGCTAAATTTAGAAAATCATTTAAGCACTGATAAAAAAAAAACAATCTTTTCCTAAAAAAAAAAAAAAAGAAACTTACATGAGTTTTACCACCCTCCAATTTTATCTGCAAAATAGAATAACAAGATACTGTGGTTAATATGAATTTGAAAAGAAACAAAAACAGTGATGAACACATCAGGATCACTGAATGGAATCACACAAGCTGAAAACACAAAGTTCATTCTGAACCCTCAGTCAGTCAAAGCTGTGATTGGGCACGATGATGATGAACAGGGCAGGGTGGGCCAAAGAGAGAGCGAGAGAAGACACACAAAAGGTGGAACAAATTAGGGGGAATTTACTACAAGAGGTAGAGAGAGCACAGAAGAGAATACAGAATAAATGTAGATCGGAGCGGCTGTGCATGCGGCAGCAGTGGCGTGAGTAAGGCGGAGCCTCTCACCCTCTTCCTGAGCCGCTGCTCAGGGGCTGCTGCCCGTTTCTGGAGCGACCCGTGAGAGAGAGAAGAGGGGGGCCGCCCGACCCCGTGCCATGCCCCGCCCTCGCCCCCTCGCCCCCCTGACCCATCCTGTGCAGTGATGTCATCACCGCTGCCTGACGACTGGCACACAGGAAAACAGCCGTTACTGTTGCACACGCACATCGGAGTGTGTACAACACAGAAAGCTCTCGGCATGCACTTTTCTACAAGGTGTGAATGAGTGTGTATGTACGCAAGCCTGCATAAGCTAGTAGCATTAGAACAAACTCAAAGCTTTCTTTGTTTCAAAGGCCTGAATGTGTGTTCAAACAATAGAGGGAGAAACACTCACTTTTAAAAAAAAAAAAAAGAAAAAAAAAAAATCTACATCTGTGTGTGGGTGAATGTTTGTGCTTGTAAAAAATGTGTTACCTCAGAATCTGTGTCTTTGCCGAAAACACATTTGGGACACTCCCAGCAGCTTGGTAGGTCTTTGTTCACCACTCCCTCACCAGATGTCTACAGAGAAAGGAGAAAACAGATTATTTCAATAGAAAAACTACTTTCCCTACAGAGGGGGAAAAACTATAGATCGGCATTATACTCATATCAATAGAGCTGAAATATCCCACAATGCAAAGCGAATGACAAAGAAATCTAAACTGACTACACAACACAACTATTAAAAGGCACAATATGTAACATTTTTAGATTAAACACAAGGTTACATAATTTGTTAACTTGTTAATTATTTAAATCCAGAGAAATCAGCCATTTTAACCAGTGTAACGGCCTGTCAATGACGTCATATCCGCCTTACCCTCAATTTCCGGTTTTATTTTTGTAGAAACCATGGAAACACTAGACCCTTTAATATATTATGTGTTTTATTAGACAGGTTAGCATCTACTTGGATACCTTTATCAGGTTTCTCTTATTGTTTGAATCTATTGTTTTCTTGATTTACTGCGTGTTTGTACCATCCCTCAGAGAAAACACTATTTTGTCAAGTGGCTAACGAGCTTTGAAACAACAGTAATACAGCAGATTCTCCACCATTAATATATTTTAAAATGAACTGCAAGCCATTTAGCAACACAAATACTCCAGCTCTTATTAATATGATATTCAAATATCAATCTAGCTTATGGCAAATTGTGCGCGAAGTGTCCCATACCAGCCACCAACCGGAAGCACGGAGTCACGTTATAACTCTCAACACACTCAAAACTTGTTTTAGTATGATTGTTTTGACCAAGTAAAACAGCACTGTGCTACCACACGATTTTAATTCAGATAAAGTGACCTGTACGAAGTGTAATTCAGAATGGCCATTTCATTAGAATGAAATTAAATAATGCGAATTTAAGCGATCAAACGTAACGGTGACAAAGTTCAGGCTCAGGAAAGAAAGAGACAGAAAGAAAATGAACATAAAAAATACTGTCAGTGGCCCATTGCAGCATATAAGCATAATAAAAACAGCAACGGAAAATGTCCCAGGCTTCATACCACAATAAATGTTAATAAAACTTTAATACATTGATTCAATATATCTAATACAATGATTTCAGACCGAGTCCCATCGGATTGCTTTCCATCAGCTGTGAAGGTGAAGATGACAACTCCCATGATTCCACGCTCATTCATGGCGTCATCAAGCTATGCTTAACACTGTTATCTTTTTAATAAGCTACCTCTAGTGGTGAAACTTACATACTGTGCCTTTAAATTTTTAAGATTTTAAATCTATAAGACAATTACATCTTAACGATATTAACACTTTTATTCAGCAAGGACATATTAAATTGACATTTATAATAAATTCTATATTAAATGTGTCTCCAAATGCACAACATTTTACTCATCAATGAATCTACAAAAATATTAAGCAGCGCAACAGTTTTCAACCGTGATAATAAATGTTTCTTGAGCACCAAATATGCCAATTAGACTAGAATTTCTGAAGTCATGTGACATGCTGAAAATTCAGCTTAGCAATTACAGGAATAAATTACATTTTAAAATACATTAAAACATATAACAGTCATTTAAATTGTAACAATACTTCACTAGATTACAGCTTTACTGTATTATTGATCAATAAAATGCAGCTTTGGTGAGCACAAATGACTTGAATTTGAAATATTTAAAAAACATTTTATCATCAACTGCTCTGATTGATCTCGCTTTAAGATTATGGGAAGTGTTATGGGAGGAAATATGGTTTCTTTTTTTAAAGATGAAATTAAACTCATTGTAAAATCTCATCAAAAGCTTGAGGCAAGTCTGTCCTTGAACGCTAACACATTAGGGACTCTTGCCAAAATGAATTTCTCTGTGGCGATCATGAATGAGATTTTTACTTTCAGCACCCGATTATTGAACTCTATTGTGCTGAGAACGGATGACTGATGTCCACACTTTTCAAAGCCTCCTGTCACTATGCTCACCAGATAAATGAATCTGAATAAAGAATTTTGAGAAGTGGATCAAATTGCTGTGGTAATGTTTGTACCTTCAAACAGCTAGGGTGTGCTATCTGAGCACAGTTGGAGCACTCCATGAGCTCTTCACTAGTCTCCTGGTTGCCTTCCTCACAGATCTCACATACAGCAGAGAGTGGCAAACCAGGCTATTGAGAGAACACACATAAAGAGAAAGTGAAAGTTAATAAATACATGCAAACATAGGAAGGCTATTTTATGACGCACAATGTGAAGACACTCACAGCGAGACACTGGCGCAGTACACACGTCTGTTTGAGTTTGCCAGGGCCACCAAATTTCTTCATGTCTCTGCAGAAGTTGCAGTCGCCACATTCTGTGCGCAGACAGGCCTCGCAGCGTTTACAGCGCACGCGGCGTCGTCGCAGGACCGACATATTGGAGGCTGGTTTCACTGGCCGTGAAATAATGGGTGTGGTTGCCAGCTTGGGACGGATGACAGGTGGAGGGGGAGGAGGGGGCTGGTACCAGGGAGGCTTGGGAGAGACGAAAAGAAACGAGAGGTAAGTGCTGCAATGTTGCGGATTTAGAATAGAGCAGAAGATTCAAACAGAGTAAAAAAAAAAAAAAAGTAATTTGTTTAATCAACCTATTTAAGTAGTCACAATTGTCAGAGCAAAAAAGAAAATGTTCTGGTCACACCAATATCAAAAGAAAGGGATAAATATGCTAATGGGAAAATCACTGTCAGGACAATGCCTATATTAAATTAAAATCAAGATAAAATTCATTATTAAAACAGATAATATAATAAGAAAATCCTTATTTTAATCAATTTTATTATTCCACAGTATGGCATGAAATAAACCAAATAACAAAAGGGAAAAAAAATGCATGGTTTACTTGTTACTGTTTTCTGGAAAGTCAATTAAAAATGCTTATTTAAAAGAAGCTAACTCGGTGACCTTACCCTCTTTGGCCATCTGACAATGGGTTTTCCAGTGTATGAGAGTTTAGGGATGTCATTGGCATGTTCTTTCAATAATGCCTGAAAGATAGAGAAAAATAAAACATTTATCATCATATTTCTAAATGACTTCTTAAACTTTTCACACACTGCCAGCAACACGCAGTGACAGAGCAACATGATTCCATGGTTCCATGATTCCAGCAACGCAAGGAAAAGTCTGACATATGTGCAACTTTATGCAAATTAATAAATAAACAGTCAGTGGAGCGCATGTGATTCATCTCTACATCCTGTATTGGAGTGTCAGCGGCAAGATGAAGTTAGTTTAGAGGTCAGCAACTTCCCTATAATTTATGAGTTATATCTGTGTACATACAGCGGTATGAATGGTTTCGCAATAGCAAAATGCACGCACTGTTTCTCGTTCATCTTTGATACCAAGCATTTCATATACTGGTTCCATTTATATTTAGTCTTTTTCCTCCTTAGTTTTAGTGTCAAGAAAACAGATTCATTTTCTATAACATGGAATAACATCCATGACTACCATTCATAAACATTACTAAGCAACCAGTAATGGGACTACCAGCAACCTAACCAACAGCCATTGGAGACATACAGTAATATATTGGCTATATTGTTTATAGTGTGAAAGCAGCTTATAGCAACAAAAATAATACAAACGAATTCCAATAACATCCTGTAAAAAAAAAAAAAAAAAAAGTGATACAAAAAAACAAAAGCATAATAGAAAATGAGTGTGAGTTCTAACCCGTATGTCGTGTAGTAGGGCAGCAGCATTGTGTATTCCTGAAGGCACACACTTCTTATGTGAGGGAAGTGACTCCAACTTCCCTACCAGGTTCCACAACCCCTCCAGCTCAAAGGGAGTCAAGTGAAGCTTCACCCCAGGCCCACTAGGTGGAGAGGGAGCATCATCATCTCTTTCCTCTTTAGAGTGGCCATTTAGTACCTCACAGCCAGAGCTTTCCTGCTTCAAGCCTATGTGGTATATAAAAGAGAATTTTACTTATCCATTGCTCATTGCAAGTAAATCTGTGTGGATTTAAATGTGTTGTTAATGTACTGACCGATGCCCAGAGAGTATTTCTGGAACTCAGGGATGAGGTATGATGTGTTGGTCATGCTGTACAGATAACGCTCCAACACGTACCAGCCCATCTCATAATAGAACGGATACCGGAACTTAGCAGGCACCTGAGGACGACCAGAGACCATTACGACTTTCCACCCCGGTTACATTATTTTCATAAAAAATATACATATTTTCCTATCAAATTTGCAATAATTATGAGAAAAACATCACATTCTCATTACCGTAAAGCAGTAAGGAAAATCTTCCTGTCCGGACACAAAGGTTTTGTTTATATTAAAATCAGAAAAAAAAAATTCAGTACAAGAAATACTGCCATGATTATTTGTAGTATTGAAATATATCAATTAATTGGATTGAAGTAATGACGTAATTGTGATTATTATTATTATCAAGCTAGTGATTATCATCATCAAAATAATGTAACAAAGCAAAATGGTGCAAAATTGTTTTACAAAAATGCAGCTTGTTTTTTCCTAATACATAATGTATTTTCTTATTAACCTTTTAAATTTAGGGTCAAATATGACCCAGACGTGTTTTTAGAGATTAAAAAGACCATAAACAGGTATGCAAGTTATAAAAAAAAACTGAAAGATGGCAACCATTGCAGTGAAATGTTGAGCTCACCCTTGTCCTGTCCTCAATGCTGGAGATGTGGAGTTGCATGGGGACATTAAAACTATGTAGAAAATTCCCACCAAATACAAGAGTGTCCACTGGTGTGTACACCGCATGAATCCAACCTAAAATGTTACAAAACAAAACATGTAATTTAAGAAGTTAAATTAGGGCTGTCACGATTCCTCAATTAAAGGGGGTGAGGCCATGATGGGCTGCTTTAAAGAAGAGGAAGAGTTGTTTTAGTAGAGTGTTGCTGCCATGCCTTCAACGCTAGATTTGCACAATAGATTAACATGACGTCACATGCTAGTCGATGAGTTCAAGGAACTCCACATCAACTACATTTATCAACAACTACATTTATTCAACTACAATTTATCCACTAACTGTTCAAATGAATTCTAAAAGTTGTAACTTCTTCCTGAGTCTCTCCATCAGTGTTCGACTCCGGTTTGAACAATGTAAGGCTGAACACCGCTACTGACAATCATCATTTTGGCTGCGTGAGATTCTCCAGCTTTGTTGTTGTTGAGCAGCCAAAGCGTGAACTTTTAAAGCTCCACCCTCTTTTGGAAAGCAGCCAGGAACAGCAGCTCATTTGCATTTAAAGGGACACACCCACACACATTAAGAGTGTTTTTGCTGACACCCAAATAAGGGCAAATTTGAGACATCGTGTAAAAGGGGCATTATAGGTCCCCTTTAAAAATCACAAGAGCATAGTGCTATTGTGAAAAAACACAGGCTGTTACATGCCTGCAGGTTACGTGTTTCTTCTTGTGGATCAGAGCGGCTTCATTCACAGTAAATGCTGCTCCATACAAACTTTGTCTCTGCATTTGCTGTTTGTTTGGGTTTCCAATAATGTGCATTTGGGAACGCAAATAATGTCTGACACACTGTGTTTCACAATGAAGTGATGCACTATTAACATGCGGGGTGCACGTCAACACCTTGATAAACTCCATCTCTGCATTTGCTGGGAGTTTTTGTTGCTTATAACATTATTAACATTTCATTTTACATTCTGGGAATGTAATATGTGCCATTACATCAGATTTGTAACCTAAATCATTTAGAAACCTAGAAATCAGTTAGAAACACAGGGGAATATGTTAATATATTTCTAAATATACAAAATTTTGTTCACATATGAAAATAAAAGTTTAAACTATGAGCTCTGAGTTTGCATGTTTATTAAAATATTAATATTAAAGATTAAATAGACATTTATATTAAATGTTGTTTGGCCATGATTAAACAAGGATTTCATCTGCTGTAAAGTGTAACAACAATTGGCATCCTCTGCAGGCATTTGATATAATACATAATGTACATAAATGGATTATGTTTTTATTAAGTATTTAACATTATGTATTTTAAAAGTGTTGTTCAATAAAACCATGATTTCTTGCTTTTGATACTTCACCCGAGCCAATGATAATTGACTGGTTGTTATTATGCATGCATGTTAAGTCATTTTAAAGACCATTGTTCACTTAGGTCTATTTTTATTTCCACAAATAAATTATCCAATTGTTCGATTAATTGTCAATTAAGAAACTGAGTTCTCGACTACCAAAATAATCATTAGTGACAGGCCTAACTTTAACTAACCCTTCAAATTTAAAACCACGAAAATGCATGACAATCTCAGATATTCAAAGTAAATATGTACACAAAATAATATAGTTTTGCCTTCATGCAAATGAACGTGTGTGCTCATGTCTTTTAAACCTGACAAAATCATACTGGAACATTCAAATGTGTTTGTGGAGCCAGAGAGCAGTTTTGAACCACACATCATTTAGCCTATTTCTGTGTTACAAATATTCAAATTATCACAGAAGTACTGAGATGCAAGTTAAATTAGTGTATAAACACTGATGTCTAGTGATCAACATTTTTTTGTGTTTCCATTTGCACAAGTAGCAAAAGAAAAATGGCACAATTATGTTTTCACAACTTTTAAAAAGAAGGAAAAAAAATGAGAGCGATTGATAACGGCAGTCAGAAGAGAGAAAGATGCCATTTTGACCGTCACTCCCACAGCCACTCTATGAGAAACACCCTCACAGCAGCGTCAACTACTTTTTTGTAATTTGATACAAAGGTAATATAGTACAATGCATGTTATAAATGTACATACATTTTTTTTTTAATTAAAATACAAAAAAAAAAACTTTACGATATTGATGACTGTTAAAACGCATCTTCAGTCTGTGAAAATGGTCCATTGCACTAGGTGGAACAAATTTTTTTTCATTGAATCATTCATTCAAAACACTGATTCATCCAGAAATGAAACAAGTATTTATTAATGAGTCATTGAATTCATTCAAAACCATTTTTTAAATAATTAAAACATTTTCCAGCAATTAGTCCAGAAATATATATTTTGTCAGAGCCTGTAGTAAATTATATGCTGTTTTGTTTGGTTGTGTATTCAGAATCGTGATATCCATTTGAAACCAAATAAAATCGTGATTCTCATTTTATCCAGAATCATGCAGCTCAACTTGTGTGTGTCTGCATATGCTTACCTGATGGAATTATGAACGTGTAGCCCTGCTTAAGCTCAATCCTTTGGCAATCAGTGGCCTTGTCACCAAGGAAGATGTCGCCTTGTTTCCCTGACAACACCCAGTTCTCATAAAGCTCCAGGTTTTGTGGCGTGGGTGGGATTAACCAAAACACCTGTAGTAAACACAGGCAATCAGGCTCATCTGGGCCAAAAACATTTTGGGCATTTTGACAGCAAACTGATTATCAGATCTAAACAACAACAGCTCATTTGGCATTTCAGCATGTGTACCACTGGGTCAGTGAGATTTTTTTTAAAGAGATTCAATAACTTTACAATAAGTTCCCATTAGTTAATGCATTAACTAATATTAACAATGAGAAACAATTTGATACAGTATTTATTTAACAAAATACAAATGTGTATTGTTAGTTCTTGTTAGCTCAGGATCAATTAATCCTATTTCATATAACTTTCATGAAAAAAAGAATCATATAAAACAGATACACCTTTTGATTTTAATGAAGTAATAGTAAACATTGAAATTAACATCAACTAAAGTGAATGAATGCTTTAAAAGTATCTTTCCATATTAGTCCATGTAAACAAATAGAACCTTATTGCAAAATTTTTACCATTCAATCTTTTATTCAGCAAGGATGCATAAAATTTAGCAAAAGTGATCAGTAAAGACTTTCACATTGTCACAAAATGTTTTCAATTCAAATAAATGCAGTTGAACTTTCTTTTCAAAGAATCCCCAAAAATGTATCAGTTTTCATATTAAGCAGCACAACCGTTTCCAATGAGAGTTATAATAAGAAATGTTTCTTAAGCACCAAATCAGCATATTAGAATGATTTCTGAAGAATAATGTGACATGTGAGTAATGATGCTGAAAATTCAGCTTTGCCAAAGGGAAAAAAAAACATTTTAAAATAGACAAATTGTACTACTATTTCACACTATCACTGTTTTTACTGTATTTTTGAGCAAATAAATGCAGCCTTAAGATAAGAGACTTCTTTAAGAACAATCTTTTGAACAGTAGTGTATGTGCACCCAAATTTTCTGACCTTGCAGCCCCGCAGTATGTGGTACCACACAGATGTGCCTCCAAAGTCTATGTGGAAATCTGTATAACAGCCTTGCACACTCATTAGGCAGTACCTGCACAGAGAACAGGCAAATTTTAAATAGGGGAAGAGGACTGCTTTGTAATAACACAGGACTTATTTCCTGGTGTATACAGAATTACATTGTGTCTTTTTTATGAAATCAAATAAAATTTCACAAAAGTTTTTTATCGCTATTTAGAAAATATTGTGAAAGTTTTGCGCAAATCTATAATGGAAATGTGGCTTGTGTCATCAGCCACTGTTATAATTAATGCTCCCTTGAACATGGCTGAGAAAGACTGCTTCGAAATGATGGCTCATTCAGCTGCATTCTGTTAAGTTGCATAAAACATCCATAAAATTGTTACTGTAAATAATAGGGGTGTGACGAGATCTCGCGAGACTAAAACGTGACGAGATTTCTCGTCGAGTTGAAAAGTTGTCTCGTGGTGCTGTCAGTGTGAGGGTGAAATTATTATTCAAGATTCCCCCGCCACTTTCAAATCGTTTGTGTGGAAACATTTTGGTTTTTGGCGCAAGAATAACACACAAGACACAAACAATGTGAAAACATTGTGAGAAAACTATGCATTCTCGCAAAATGGAAGCGACGCGGTCGCGACGCGCATATGGTACGGCGCGCTCGTTTTTTTCCTGGCGCGCCTGTGCCGCGGCGAGATGAAAACATCTCAGCATTTCAGAATGTCTTGTCATGTGACAAGAACCAACGATGGTCGTGGAGAGCACAGTTCATGGTTGCATAGCAACGACAGACGCGACAGAAGCGCGAGCTCCCGAACGCTTGCAAAAGAAGGAGGAAGCGACGCGGCCGCGCTTTACGCGCTTTTTTAGGCGCGACATGTGAACGACCCCTAAAGAAGCAGAAAGCATCGCTATCACTGCTGACGGCTGGACTTCTCGGTGTTCGCAGAGCTTTATCACAGTTACAGCCACACAATCAAGTAGTGACTGGGAAATGGTCAACTTTGTACTGCAGTTAAAGTGACACTTAAAGTGTAATTTGAATTTTTTATTTTTATGTTTATTTTATTTATATTGTTTATTTTATGTTCAATCTATAGAAAGAAGTTCAGTGAGATTTCTCATGTGAAATTATACAGGGCAGAAAACAATTGGTTGATTTTGTGGCAAAACATTTAGCAGTGTTTGCATGTTGTTTTACTGCAGATAATTCATTAAAATAGAAGTAAAATGACATGCAGTACAAATTGATTTCCAAATGCACCAACATTTTTGCATTTTATGATTTTCAGTTGAATAAAAGACTATTTTCCCTTCATACGTTTCATTATTGAGGATTTCTTAAAAATACTATAAAAATCTCGTCTCGTGAACCCAATCTCGTGTCTCGTCACACCCCTAGTAAATAATGATCAAAATGTATATTTTGTTAAAGCATTACAATATGCATTAAGCCCGTGTGATACATTGCGTGATATGTGTGACTTATTTAAGCTCCTTATATCTAAAGCACTCTGCGATGCCAGATGGCTGCTACAATCCCGCTCTCTTTCTCTCAGTCAGAGTCAGACTTAAGGTTCTCAACAAAGGTGACCATTAGAATCAGGTCTTCCGGTCTAGTGATTAGATACCGCCCACTGAAATGCTGCTTCATTTGAATTCAAAACTTTAACTCGCAAGCAAAGTTTTTAGACTTTAGACTAGGGAACAGTCATTCTTGCACTGTAAAGAGTTTTGTTAATAATTATTTTTGTAATTAAAACAGGTTTTCATCTGCTTTTTTTTTTTTTTTTTTTTAAATGACAATACAATTATTTTGTGCTCTCAAGCAGTATGTTTGATTACATAAAAAAAAATGACACAAAGGTAACTCCAAAGGAGAAGAGACCCTTTTTGATTTAAAGCCTGAATAAATACAGACTATATTAAAAGATCTAAGAAATGCTCACTTCTGCACTTTGGGGTATTGCATGTCCATGATAGAGTTTGTGGAATCTCTTTGCCTTTCTTTTAAGTGCCGCGGCCACATGTTGTCCACCCAGTCAATCATGTCCACCTGTGATATGGAAAAAAATTTGGCAATCACAGACTGGTCTAAATATAAATAGTATTTTTGTCATGTCTAAGCATTAAGGTACCCACCGTAGCAGGTCTTCTGACGAGGCTTTCTAGTTTAGTGTGGCTAAATTCAAGGCTGATAACATTATACAGCTTCTCTCTCTGAGAGGGAGGAGTCTCATAGTAGCGCCTCCACTGGGCCATTGACATCTCTGTGCCCTTCTGAGTAGACACATCCATCACGTCAATCATCCGCCGACTTCCTGTTAACGAAGATGAGCAGGGAGGAGAGGCTGAAGCATCCCAAAGCAGTACCAGTGATTCTAGTCATGTACTTCAACATATAACCAAAATCAGCATTTCCACCACAAAAACACTTACCTACAAACAACTTCACATCATTCACAGTGAAGTCTTGATCCGGCATTCTGAAAAAGGAAATGCAATGCAAACCTTTATAAGGATTGTGAAATATGAAAAGACACAAAACAGTAACAGTAAAAACAAACAGGCATCTGTGAAACTCAAAAGTGAGGTTTTTCAATAAGAAGGTAAAGCACATTACAAGAAAAATAAAATAAAAAGGACCATCTTACTTAATGCCAAGTCCATCAGGCCTCTCAAAGATGATGGGGTCCCGAAGCCCACATCTCTGGACATACTCATATGTGAGGTCTGAAAATAAAACAAAAAAAAACAAACAGGCAAAGTTAAATTACACACTACATAAAGATGTATATCTTAGATGAGTTCCATAAGAACTGCAACTCTTTATCACCTTTGCCCTCCATGCGTTTGACTCGGTCAGAGCTGAAGCGGCTGCTGTGCAGCTTCTCCTCCAGATCGAAAGTCCTCTTTCCATCGATCTCGTCGTCGGAAATGCCATCGTCTTGGTAACGCCGCCGTGTGCCAGACCGCTGTAAGACAAACAACACCAAACAATGGAAAACAGTTGCCATTGTTGAACAACCCTATTTCTCTGCATACATTAATCACTTCCCTCTAATAGTTGAAATATTGTATAACCACCACAGCTTCAACTTGTTAGGCTAATTGAGCACACACCTACACTAGGCTTATAGATGCGCTTGCCCACAATCTCACACATACAAACACTAAATAACTTACACTCATCACGAGCACAAGCCCACACACAGCAACTATTAATAAAACATCATATATCACGCGGATGCACGAGGATTCGCTGTTAAGAGTCTTGGAGCAGAACTGTTGGTGTGGTTTAAGCAGAAAACAACTAATGGTCATATTCGCTTTTATTTTCATTATCTTTGAAAAAAAGTAAAAAGTGTATGTATCCTTCCGGGATAGGGAAGTTGCAATTAGGAATGTATTTAAAACAAGAAGTGATGCTTTCAAAAAGGCCACTGAAGCACAAATAAATGTCAGTAATTACAAAAACATTCACAACCATTTCAAAGATTTGGGGCCGGTACAGTTTTGTTGTCGATGTTTATGCACATCAAGACTACATTTATTTGATAGAACAATATACATATAAACAGTAAAATAGTTTATCAGTACCATGTGATCCTTCAGAAATCATCCCAACATGATAATTTGGTGCCCAAATAACAACAATAATTGTAATGCAAACAATAATATTTGATTATTGAACAATATAATATGAATATTTGATGAATAGAAAATTCAAAAGAACAGCATTTATTTGAAACATAAACCTTTATTTCCATTCAAAAAGCCTTTACGTTCACTTAGGATCAATTTAATAGATCCTTATTTGATATTAATTTCCTCTCTTTTTTTTTTATCTTACTAACCCAAAACCTTTGAACAGTAGTTTGCCATGTAGACAGAATAAGAAAATTTACAAATAAAAAAGTAGTACCTGAAATAATGCTTATTTGCAGTTAATGATGCTGAGATGCACCATTGCTCACCAAGAGCAGGTGAGTAACATATACAGGCACACAATGAACAAAACAATAAGACCCTCCTCTGCTCGCCCTTGCCTCTGCCCTCAATGTCTCTATGGTGATGTAGAACCACTAGCCAACCACAAGCTTCCTAAAGCCTTGTCGTCACACCCTCTCAAAAACAAGAAAAAAAAAGAGGGGGGTAGGGGAGGAAAAAAAATCAATGAAATGAATTGGGCATGACTGTGCAGTATCTTAGGAAATTTTCTCCAAACCATTCACATATCCTGATTGAAATATGTGCACCTCTACTACGAACATGAATCAAAGCCCTTTTTACATTAGCACACTAAAGTCCAAACACACTAGCCAATTATTGGTCTCATAACTCTACTTAAGACACTGTATCAAGCTAAAAACAGTTAAAAACATGTCTCAGGACCTGTGCTCTGTTCCAATACATCAATTATGTCCAGTCTAATTGCTTTTGAAAATTGCTGTCACAAACACAGTCCCCATGTACACCATGTTCCTATTCTAACCTAACAGACTTTATGGAACGGCCCAAAATGCAACTGAAAACAATCACCACATTAAGAACAGACATTTTAACAGATGCAATTGTTAGGGTTAGTCAATGCTGTCATTTCCGAGTACTTAGGCACTTGTGCCCATCCCTAGTAAATGATGCTGCAGTTTTCCCTGTTTTCTGGGCCTGTGCACAAACCCTGCCAATCTGTCGCTCTCTGAAGCTGCATCACTGCATATTTCAATCTCTTCCATTCACAACACAGATCTACAACCTGTCAGTGACGAAAGCAGCAAATATGAATTTAAGACGAAACAGTACAACCTGTACGACAACGTGTCCTCACACTGGAGGGAGTTCAAAACCTGATAAATGATATGCAGCACAAAAGGAGAGAGAGAAAAAACCTTTTCTGTGCCCTTCCACATGCAGCTTTCGATCGCCCTCTCTCTAAGCGAGGCCCTAGACTGCAGTGCGCTAGGAGGAAGCCCTTGTGGAGGGCAATGAGACACTACACACCTCGCACCTTCAGTGTCACATCTTCATCCCTCTGCTGGCTTTTCCTCTTCCTGCCCCTCCGTCTCATCAACATCATCCCCCCGTCAACAAGCGTAAGGATCTCCTGTCCGTTCTCCATCCCTGCATTTCTTCCTTTCTTTCAAAATGAGAAGATCTGCTGTCTATTCTCCTCTGTCATCCCTTCGCCTCTGCAGTGCCCCCTCCCACTCCTCCCCCCGTTTCCGCATGTCTGATCACATGGTCTGCTAAACCAATCTAATCATTCGTCCTCCACTTCCCCAGTCTCTACAAAAACAGTCTGCACACAACAATCCCTCAAATCCTGCTTACTCTCCATCACGGTCCTGTTCTTCAGAAAACTATCGGTGCAAATGTTACAACCAAACCAACAATATGATTTCAGACAATTTTAATCTTACAGATGATAAATTCTAATGCTATAGAATCTATCTTGAATTTAATTTATGCAGTACAAATTCTCTAAAACCCAGAATCTAGAATCTAGGTGTGGAAATAACTGCACATTAATCATTTTCTGTATGCACATGCACAACTAACCTTCAGCATCTTTACAACTGAGGTATTGTTGGGGATACTCAAAAAAATGAGTTAATATTAATAAATGCATTTAATATGATTGGAGTTAATGCGACGTGTCAGTTTGGATCAAGAAAATGTAACTACCTTAACTGAAAGTAAGATCCATAAAACACTATAAATAAACATGGGGGTATTAATAAATGATATATTGAATTTTGTGGCGTAGAAGAAAAAAAACATTTTACTTAATTGTTAACGAAGCAGTGCAAGCCGCTGGCAGGTTTCATCGCAAGTATAAAGACTTTAAGGCATACGAATATAGTCTTAAGAATAAATACCTTTAATTTCTTGATGAGGCAAAAAACAAAACAGCCCTGTCAACTAGTAAATCTCTAGGTGTTTTTTTTTCCCTCACCATACTTTACTGCATACTCGATTTGTGAACTTAGATTATTATGATAATTTTAAAGTTTGCAGATCATGAAAACTAGGGGTTTGTGGTTTCTGGCATTTGGTCACGTGGTTCTTCTGTCAGTGGCAAGCCAAGAATTCAACATCGACCTGCATTTATCCTTTTCACGGGAGAGCCATAACTGTCAAGGCTTTCGAGAAATCTTTATACATCTGAACGCACTGTACCCATGCAGAGAAAATAAAATGAAAATAAAAGTCATCTTCAGTCACACATTACAGATCTTTTCCCACTCAGCACTAGTGAACACGGATGCAAACATTTCATCAGCGAACCACCACTCTTAATTCATAAACTCGATTATGGGATACCATCCAGAGGGGAAAAAAAACATTTTCCAAGTGTCTACTGTGCCGTACTTACCAGTCGCTTGCTGTAACGCGGTTTGGGGTCGTCCATTGTCAGAAATAAGACTCACGCGCAAGTGCACGGGCAAGTCGCGAGCCAGCGAACGCGCTTCTGTCAGATTTATTCCGTTAGAAATAACCGCCACAACTCGATGGACACTTTATTACAGCGCCCGTTTCATCGAATTAACGATACGTTACATGGATAAAAGAATCGCTGTTTTCAAATAGTTCGCCAGCAGCTTTATTCACATAAAAGCGGAACTTAAAGCTACAAAATTATTGTAATATATTCTCACACCTAAAATAAAAAAGCAGATCATGATAAAATCATGAAAGCCGAGGTTGTCAAGCTAAGCGCTGCTGAGGGGAGAGTGAACGAGCATCAGCACCAGCTAACCATCCGCTAACCAGAACAATCACTACGCGGTGGTAAACAAAAAATAAAATACAAAGAGATATGGGGTCTTGCTTATACATACGGCTTATATGTACAACGTCTAATATTGCAGTCACCCATGAAGAGTGAGGCGAAAAATGAGGAGCATATATTTATCGAGTAACATACGCTAATCCCGGGTCAAGTTTAAAATAAAACCACATTTACACAAGACTTAAACTCTGGCTCACAGTGGGGAAAATCCAGCGGTTAAAACAATCCTCGTGTATTGCTTACTATTAAAATGTGAACTCCGACTAGACTCGTCTGGTAACTTTTCTATTCTAAGTAAGCATTATTCAGACAGCTCCACTGTGTGAATTCACGACAAAGTTAATGTAGTAGATCATTCGCCGCCATTTTCACACCGTCACAAAAACACCACGAACTAAGTCCCGCCCGTTACAGATTTGGCATCCAATCACAGACACATGCGACGCCATCGCTATCACTCTCATTGGTTAACACCACTGTCACTTCACGGGGAGGCGGTACTAAGAGTCAAATTACAGCGCGAGCGACCAGTCGAATTATGCTCTCATTGGCTGGAGATACACGCCGATCAAAACATCTACACAAAGATTGGTTTACATGTGCTGAAAGCGTCGCGTTGCCAACCAATCACATAAACAATAGCAACACACTCATTCAGTTTTAGCAAAATGTCCGCAACATTTTTTTTTTAAAATTTCTTATGCGTAATGCGATTAGCAAAATATAGCTTTTAAGTACCTTAGATCTTATGTGGCTTGGAGTCCCATCGCCGGCGGACATCCAGTCCATGACTGCATATGAAGCTCTGGCTTGTGGCGTCTGGTGAAAGAAATCTACATTTTCTTTCGAATTAGCCCCATTGTAACTTCACATAAGGTCCTCATGAAGTCCTTGACATTCCTTTGAGACCAATAAACTGTCTTGAAATACTCAGAATAATTGTACACATTGAAATGTCGTCCGTAGTCGACCGCAGGTAACTCCGCATGGTAAAACTTTTCGCTTAACCCGAGCGATAAGGAAGTAGTTGCTGATTGGACAGCCATCATCTATCGCGCAGCGACTCATTGGACTAAACATCTGTCGATAACCACAACGTCACAACCAACTGCAGAAAGATTTCTCGCATAAATAATCATTATTAATGGTTTATTTCTAAAGCATTAATAAAAGAACGAATAACACAGATTTTAGACACTCCGGTCTTTTAATCACGTCTAGACAATAACTCAGTCAGACTACTGTATAATTAAACTCCAAAATATATAATAAAATACTACAATTATCACTTACAACCGAGAAAAATACCAACTAAACTGAAGAAATAAAGTGCTACCCATCTGCATTAACTAAATAAGTAAATGGTCATTAACAACAGAACCACCTTTGCTTTCATCTCCGAATTAATCTCCTAAAATGAAAGCTAAATCATGAGTAAAATGTTTCCGATTTTTCCCCAGTAAGGACAAAGTGGGCACAAAATATTTGACATTGGTAGTGTAAAATGTTTCACTTATCAGTTACAAAAACGAGGCCTCAAAAACAAAACGTAGCCTCTCATGTATCTTTTATCATCACACATAGGCTTTATCATAGATTCCCACAGAAGAATTAAACAAATTAAAGCTATTTTTCATACCACAGCCCTAAAATTGACAGATAGCTTGCACATCACATTATACTACAATGCCTCTAACAATGCAAGGCCAACTGATAAGACAGGAAGAATGTAAAAGACAAAAAGAAATGACATAAATGAGCACGGGAAAACATGTTATGTGTCAGCAGAGATGCTTATGGTTCTCTATGCTTCTCTTGATTCTTGATAGAGACTCTGGACTTGGTAGACTAGGCAGCCTGGAAAAGACAAGATGTTACTCACAAATAGTCAACATGCAGTGGTAGCTTCATGAACGCTTACCTTGAAGTTTATGTCAGCCAGCTATACACCATAGAACCACCGATGACCGCAAGAATTGTGCAACACAGCATGATCATCATCTTCTTCTACAAAAGTGGAAG